>OX454272.1:40000-464355 GCA_949715065.1 Periphyllus acericola | reverse complement strand
ATTTAGCTTCCGACATGCATACGATGGTGCGGGAGGGTGTAAATGTGTATAGCCGCGACCGAGGTTCGTTGATGGTGGTGGTGGGTATGGGTATGAATTGTCGAAGGTAAGAGGGAAAAGGACACTTGTATACTATACGAGATTGCGCGGCACAAAAGAAGAGAGCGCTCCATGGCCCACGTTGGCGGGGAGGTGTCGCGGTGGCCTGGGGGGTCTTATCGCCGTTCCTACTTTTATTTGCCTCTTTGATGATAAAAACGACTTTTCGTCTAAAACCCACCACACATGCTGAACCGGCGGGGGTCACTTCAATTTAATTTATTTGTCGGCATAGACAAAACGTCCGCTCCACAGCTCGACGGTCGAGGGCCCGGTGCGGGGATCTCATCGTTTTGGTGGGGGTAGTAAATATTGTAAAAAAAAAAAAGTGTTTGCACAATGAGAAATAAGGGAAGAAGAAATAGTTTCGCGTACACACGAGCTTTTTATCGAGGGTCTTTCAACCCCCACCACCTGCGGATAAACGATCGTCGTCCGCCATCTCGCGGCCACAACGAATCGCGTGCAAAACTGCGCGGTATATCACAAAATAATTATAATGTCATCGCACTAATTTAATTACACCCTATTATACAAGTAATTATAATGACGTACATGGATTCACGGCCGATACATCCATACGACTCACGTACACCGTGTGCCTAAATGATAGTATGCATTACTCGTAGCATCCTAGTAGACGTTATACGGTTACAGTGTATACGCAGAGTTGTTACATGTTGAAACATGTTAACTGAACAATGTACGTTTTGTACACAATTTCGAACATAGTATTATATAACCAATAAGGATAGAGATTTTAGATTGGCCGTGCAAACACATGATAATTACATGCTAAATATTGGCTGAAGAAAAACGTTTAAAGTAAGTTTTTTTTTAGATGTGGAGGGGACGGAGACACGTGTCTACATACCCCCACCTTTTTCTTCATACCACGCCTAGATAAAAATCATGCAAATTACAAATGTTACCATCCAAATACATGTTAATTATATGCTAAATGTTTGCGGGGGGGGGAGGGGCACGTACATTAGTGTGACCGAATATCAATTTCCCCCCGTTTTTATGTGGAAAACCAATGTGAACTCTTTTAGGACATTATCCGACTTATCGTAATTGTTATTTTTTCAAAAGAATTGTGGTGTGCGTGATACGCCCTTAATTATGGTCAAACTTAGAACCGACAGGACGTCGTGTTTGTGTAAATGAGTCATCATATTGCTTAATTACTATGTCAATAGCGAGACATGGTTATTCTCACGTCGTGTTGTCTGTCACATCAGCGTACGCTTCCGCTAAAATGTGTTGTTGCCAAATCCCGCGGATACATTTTACGGCTTTGTGGTGTACCCGGGGCTGAACTCGAGGGTCTCTGGGCCTCAAGGCAGCTACTAAAGAAGGGCCGTTTTATATATATTTATATATAACAATTGCTCAATTGCTTTTAATTTGTATATAAACAATAAACTTAAAAAAAAACCATAAATTATACATATATCATTATCGTAATTTAAAAAAAAACATATGTATATAAATTAAATATAATAAAAGTACAAATTTATAAAAAAAAATTAAAAATTAAAAATGACAAAATTACATTTTTACAAAAGAACGTACTATCCCTTCACTGTCGTCCACTCCTTGCGTTAACTCTGACTCAATGTACGGCATAATGTAGAATTCAAATTTTCAAATGTAGTTTTCAAAGAAAACAAATAATGTAGGATAAAAGAATACGGTACACAGTGTAACGTGTGCCATATAACACAACGTTGGTATATGTTACTGGCCGCGGCAATGTGTGATGAGTATACACGGGCATTTTATAGAAACCTTAGGCCTTCCTAGTCATAGAACCAACCGTACTATTTGGCAGTGTATAACATTTTGATGCGTGACATTTTGAACTACAATACAAAATATTGTTTTTTTATCGCAAACATTTGTTCGGTTCGACATTTTGACTCGCGTGTGCGTTTGACAAGTCCTGGTTGACCGTTGGGTTGCTATTGTCCGTAAAGCAAATGGATTTTTTCACTGGAACTTCGTTGAACGTCACTAAATATCTTTGCAAGCATACTGTGAGTTGACCTCTTGTGTCTTGATAAAGACTATGAAAACCCTTTCCTAATCCGTAAATGATTATACTTATGAACTCGTATCGTGTGCGATAAGATAATATAATTAAGAAACTTTGATCACCGTTGGTAAACTTGGTAAATGCACTTTTAACTTAGGTACCTTTACACCAATGTACAATTTTATATAAGATTTACGTTTCGTACCTGAGGTTTGACATTCTATGTATTACCTTTAGTAATTTGTTATAACTTACTTTTCGTGTTCATTATTTTAGTTATTCAACGGAATTCTTGTAGGTATTTTATGGATTCTATAGTATAGAATGACTGATTTAACAATTTATCGGTAACGTTTATAATATTTTGTAATATCTATAACATGATGCACTCAAAATATTTATCTAAACGGATATTGTAAAATAACTACAGTGAGTTCCGCTTAATGTGATCACATCGGTTCAGGCCATTGTAATTCTATTAACCAGTCGATTTTTTTTAACGACTATTTATACCTATAATTAGAAAAAAAAATTAAGATTAACTAAAACAAATAAAGCAAAGTAACTGATTGTTTTCCTATTGGGATTGAGAATATTCTAATTCGATTTTGATACAAGCCTAAGATTAAAATCCATGTACATTGAATATAATTTTTAACTATGTTTCACACACAATTAAAACGTATGTATATGGTAACCGTAATTTTTGAAACAACTGAAAAATTGTTATCATCATCACTATTATATTTTTTAATAAACCTTATAAAATTAGTCTTATAAACTATAATCAGTATGAAATGACGGAAAACGTGTATGGTACATAAGTACAATAATTATTATACCAACCAGTGCGTGCTGCAGTGGCTCTGTATTCAAATCGAACGCGTTTCTTGCGACGGGCGAACGGGTATTTAGGTATATTCACCGTGTAATCCGAATATATTTTTGTTCACTAACATTATTTAAACAATTGTTGTTCAGTATTATTGTACCGCACCAGATACTTCGATACTTTTGAAATGTTGTCAAGGAATGTATATTATTGTGTTATAACATTGATTTCCATTTGAACAGTAAAAGCAATGACTATCATAATACAGTTTTCTATTGTTGAAATCGTGTTTTTATCATTCAGTTGAACGCAAACGATTTGACCGACGCGACGTCGAGCGGCTGCGTCCGCGTGGGCGCTACCGATGTGTTGACAACAATGCGATGGCGTGTTCTAAAATCAATTGTTTACAGTGTTGACACAGTTAAATGTCCCGTTCGGCTGGCCTCTGCGCGCGAGTCTTACGAACGTACAATTTGCTCGCGCGAAACGCCCGCACGCACGTCTCCGTACGCTACATTGTACATAATCGAATTGTTTTCGTACTCCGACGTCGTCGTTTTCGCCCCCGCCGTATATATTTATGTATACGTACACCGTTTACGGACTCCGGGCGCGGTGCTCGCGCTAATCAAACTATATAAAAAAGAAAAAAAGCATCAGCCGGGAGAGCGTTCGTGGAGACCGATGCAAATTCCCGGCTCTACGATGTAATAATAATAATAATAATAATAATAATAATAATAATGTAATGCGAACAAACAAGGCCGTCGAGCGAACGAGCGAGATCGTCAGACGATTATGCAGTTTAAACGGAGCTCGCGTTCGACGCCCACCAAACGACGATAAAATATTATGACGACGATGACGATTCCGCTGTACACGTATACGCTCTGTACAGTACCACTGTGTGTACCATCCTGTTCAGGATCAGACGTGTCTCCCCGTTATCCCGCATAACATGTATTCATAATAATACCCTAAGGTAGAAAATACGTATAATGATATCACAGTAAAACCTGTCTAAACGGACACCTGTCTTGAAAATAAAAAGGTCCTAGAAAAAGTATAGGCATTCCAAAGGATTTAGACCTGTCTATAAACGGACTCTTTCTAATACGGACACGTAAAGTAATATTTTTCTTAATAGACGCAATGCACCTTGATAGCGGACAATTAATCTTGGTTCAAAATCATATTTATTTCATACCACGCAACAGAGTCGCCGATACACTTAATACGAGTATATTACAAACCGTTCTGATTGTGACAGATTTACGTAAATACTATTCAGTAATTATTCAGTATTGTATCGCTTTGTTGTTCGTTATTATAGAATTACTATAATATATACTTACTAATATTAAATATATTTGTAATCAAAATTGCGTTAAATATGTATGTATAGGTAGTTACGTATATGCATTTTACCAAAGAAATATTAAAATCCTGTCTATAATGGACACTTTTGACGGTCCCGTAACTGTCCACTATACAGAGATTTCACTGTAATACTGTAATATATTATCATGTCAAAACATAAGAAATAATTAAATAATATAGTATACAATCATTAATGTAACAACGACAATATTTTACTATAACATTATAGTCAGAACTGAAGAAATAATATAACTTTGCACTCAACCAACGTGTTGAATGATGAAGGTGTTTAAAAATAGACAAAGCCTTCACCTTGGAGTAAAATACTTTATCTGTAAATAATTACAACCATTTAATTTATGCTTGTAATTATTTCTAAGTCCTAACGATTAAATTATGGTTTTAAACTTCTAATAATAAAGCTTCTAATAACTATTTGCTAAAATTTTCCAAAAAAGCTGGATGTCGTAAAATGTATGATTTTGTTGGGACACATACACATAATATAATGCCCAAAGAAGTGGCTAATATATCTCTTCCTTTTTTCAAAAAATACATTACCCATTGGCTTCACCATGAATACGATGCTACTATATTGAAGTATCAAGATTAATTTGTTTTTACACTAACATTGTTTGTTTATATTTGCTGTTCTTATATTTCTTATATTATTGTATTTATGTTTATTGATTTTTATTGTGTATTTGAGTAGGTATTTAAGGAGAAAATGTTAAATATAAATGTATTGTTTATAAGATAACTCCTAGGCCTCCACACGAGCACAAACTCAGTGAGGCCTAGTAATCTTTACCGATATAAAATAAAATAAAAAAAAAAAAAAACTAGCGTGAAGGTGCTTACAATAATCGAAATAAAACACATCATCTAATTCTGGTGTGTTCGGGTCGCATCACATTATATACCCAGAATCTTGTTGATACACGTGCCATTCTCTCTGCAAAATAGTCGTTTCAGTGTCATCTAAACGGAGCCGCTATCTCCACTCGTATATTTCAAGGATCAATGCTAGTATGAAAAGTGCACCGTTTCTCGGAATCGCTATATTTTTTGCTAATTCAATTAAATTAATTTACTTGTTCTGTGTGTACCGTTACCGGACATCCCGGTCGGTAATCGAACGTAAGGCGATACCAAGGCAAAGGGGTGAAACGGGTGAGATCGCCACGGTGACCGTCCGACATGAGTCACGCCCGTGTCAACGTTCGCTCTGTATACGCGACCACCATGGTTATTATTGTTGGTTCATAGCTCACGAATTTTTATTGTTAACCACCTCCCCCCCGTACGTATCGCTATAATTAATTACATTTTTATTGGTTTTATTATAGTTCGCGTTGTTTTGAAAAAAATCACCAGTCTTAGATGAAGTTACGTTTCGTAATAAACACTGTAAGAGCAAATATTGGTTTTGAAATGCTGAAAACACCATGGAAACCAAAGTATAGATGTTGCGTTTAAATTAATTTTATATCGCTATACAGTGTTCTAAATCTCACCGTTTAGGAATATACCGCAGCGGAATAAAATAACACTATAGAGGCAACCGCACGTGGACATTACTAATATGTCAGTACTAGGAAGTATGTTGCTGTAACGCATACTCTACTTAGTCCTCACGCGATGTTTCAACAAAACACCTTCGCATATTGTTCTGTGTATTCGTGAAAAGTATTGCTATTATTATATTCGCGTCACCGTACAAACTTGAGACGTTATTTTCGTACGCGTACTGCACGGTGAAAACATAAAACACACCTGTTCGTGGTGCGAACCTGCAGTCGTTTACAATTCGTGTTCATCTCTATAGTAGTCCGTCGGTAAACTTATTTGTCGACAAACGTCTCGTCTCGTCGTATTAATGTTTAATACCGTACTCGTATACATATTATTATTCGACATTCATATCGACCTACGGCCGGTTTACCGTGTTTTAAATCACCGTTGACGGGGAGTTTGTATTCCGGACGAGATTTATCTTTCCTTGTTCAGCACCACCAGCAGCAGCAGCAGTTTAACGACATCGAAACGCCATAGTCGCAGTTACGGCTGCCGCGGAAACTTTAACACACTGTTTAACGCCTCGTCGGGAAGCAATGCGATCTTAATTGGTTACGCACCCGCGGCACGTTTCGCCGATTCGATTCTAATGGGCCGTTTGTTCTAAGACATCGAGCACCACCGCGGCGTGGTAGCCCGAGTATAATTATATCGCCACGCTGACGGAATGAATATAATACAGTGCCGTCGGAAGGTATTAGGGCGCAGCGACGTCATTTATATAATTATAGTAATAATAATAATAATAATAGTAATAACACGACCTACGGCTAAGTTTTTGTGAAATAACTTTGTTTTAATTGTGCACGAAAACTAGTTGGAAGTGATCGCGACAACGGCGCGTATAGTCTGCAGCCGTGGTGTATACACACTACGGTATTATCCACTCGTTTTCAAAACAACCCTTAAGTCTATATCGCCTTAAGGATTCGCAACAATTATGGCAATAAGAAAGGGACTTAAAGTTACGCTGAAATTTATCCGTCCGGCGACGATGTACAAAGAGCTGCTCAATGTTTGCGAATAAAAGCAAAAAAAAAAAAAAACGACGGATAATCAGCGAAAATACAGCGAGATTTTATCACACGATTAGTTGTCAATGACAATTCATTTGTGTATTACTATTTTGACGTGGTAATTATCACCCGGGATCACGCTAAAATCGTGTCCAAAACTTCACAGGTCACACTCCGACTCTCCGAGTGAAAAGTACGGGCAGATGTAAACTGCGCCCAAAACATTTGTAGGTAAGTACAGTGTTAATCGCGGCCGGCAGTAATTCAAGTAATATTATATTTTACTGAGAGCCGCTTAGCATTTATCTAGAAGAGGAGGCGGCTATATCCTTAAAAAAATATTTTTTTTCTTTCTAAACATGACGAAACCTTTAAACATTTTGATATAATTTACTAAAATGTCATAACTAAATATATGTGAAATGTCAATTTATTTTTTTTAAAACAATTTTTCAATATTTAATAATAACCGATGCTCATCTGAAAAGATAAAATAATGTAACCTAACCTAACCTGTACACGGGTACTACACGATATACTTCTGCAGACCGGTTTAGACGAACATTACACGCGGCACTGGAAAAACAATATAAGTTAACGAAAAATAAATTAGTGCGTACCCGTGTGCATAATATTACTGTTAAAGACCCCCCCCCCCCCCGGACGAAATGATTTTTCATAGTATTATATACGCACGGTCGAATCGCTGCTATTCGAAATATTTTCACTGGTTTTCACCGATTTCCGGTGTTGCTTTCACGTGAAATCACATGCAAATTTAGGAAAAACGTCTTCAAACAAAAGGGGATTTTTTCCCATGCGAGTTCACGAATGGAAAAATATAAAACTATACTGCTTACAGGCTATAATTTATACGTATCTTTGGTAAAAACGTGACATGAAAGGTTCCCGGGGCCAAACGTAGTCGTATCGACTTGAAAATGTGTAGTTACTAGTCGCGCGTACACGTTACCGTTCACTCCAGGTATACGTATATGTTTACTCTAAAGAGTATACAAACACTATAATACGTATCGTGTATACTTATTTTCAAATATAGATCAAAAAAAAAAAAAAAAATTGACAAAAGTTGTTATTTACAGTAGACCGTATAAGAAGTTGAAGAGTCATTTAAGTGGTACTGACAACTGAACACTGTAGTAGTAGTAATTAGAATAATGATAAGGAAAAATACGGAAAAGACTCTACGATCAGGTGAGGTACAAGGACGAGTGAATGCGATATTGATTTGTTGGTCTTTTAAACTCGAAACCAATATGTTGTACCAATGTACTATTGCTCTCGAAAAAACGATTCTAAGGGAAAAAGGTCGAATGGATAGGTTTTTTATAATTTATACTTCTAAAGATGGTTAAAATGTTTATACGAGTATGTTAGTAGAAATAATTTTTTAATAATAAAGTATTTTTAACTTTTAATCGAAAATTTCAAGTGTCTTTAATCAGTGTAAATGGCATATATATCTAAAATATTTCGACAATAATGAAATGTCTTTGAAATATTAATGTAAGGACTCTATATAATATATATAGTCTTATACTCTAATGGCAGATTGCGCGATAAAATGCAATGCAGTGTCGAGTTCGAATCCCGATCTCGGTTGAATTATTTTAAAAGTTTCTCTCTGTTTTTCTCAATTATTCGGAAAACCGTTGACACATGATTTCCTATCAAAAACCTCCCTTGACCGCGACGATCGGATCAATCGTTCTGGTCGAAATCGTGGACACAGAAAAAAAAACACACCTCATTGTAAAACCAATACATCCTCGTTTACTCTAAAATTAAAATATTAAAAATATTAAAAAAAAAAGAAAAAAAAGAAAAAAAAGATTTATGCGTATGTATTCGCGTCGCGTAAATGCTTCAAAATCAAATGAGGTTTGCGTTGTGATGCACTAACTTTGTTCATACGAAATATTCTCAATATACGTAGCGATTCGGAAGGTATCGAGCATACATCCCGATTGCCGAAGTCGTTATTATTCTTGATCGCGTGCGTGCGATAAGGCCGAACCGATGATGATCTCGCGATTTTCACGTACGAAACACGCCTACGTGTGAAGCGTTCAAAGCAATCGTACGAAACAGCACTCGGATACGAACCGAGATGAGTGTGTTATTATTATTATTATTATTATTACGTTGCGCACACGCGTGTGCATACAACGAACGCGCAATAAGCTATTTTTTTCTATTACGTGTCAGGCATCATACTGGTTGATTATAAGGTTAGACTAGACAAATTTATGTAACTGGATTAAAATTTAAAATATACATAGATTGATAGAATACTATAAAATTCAACAAGAATATAATAATAAATGAAAATAAAAATAAAAATATAATATAATTATAAAATATGGTAAGATAGGTGTTTCGATTAGATGTTTTCATTTTCCCAGTGCTGGACCATTTCCCTGGCTAACTGATTGGCAGTAGTTAATTCTTTTAGTGTGCAAGGTCCTTGTGCCAACGGGTGTGCCGTCGTCCGAGTTGATCCACAGTGGCATCCTGATCATTAAGGTATCCCCATTTCATCATGTTATCCGTCCTACTCCCACTCTCAAACGGTTTAATGTCCTTCCACACATACCAGTATAGTTCGTACCCTGTTGGGAAATTTTCCGCAGGTTCAGTCCAGCCTATAATGTCCTCTGTTTTATCTTGCCATGCGTTTATTCTACTCAGAGTGGGGTTATTTTCTAAGGCATAGGAGAAAACTTTTTCTCGATTTTAGTCAAGAGATTATAGCCATCTGTCCGTACATAGGATGTCTCAGGTCGTTTGCCTGTTTTTGTCTCTTCAAGTTGGTGGAAATTAATCGTCTTATTGGGGGTGATGTTATATCTGCCAGTAAGTATACTTTTTAATGGTACTATTCCACTATAATACCATGTCTGTATATAGATTGTGTGTTCCGTATTCAATTGATATGTACATATTGTCTATTTTATACTTAAATAGGTCATCGGTTCAAATAAATTTGTACTTATAATATTATTGATTTATAAAGAGTTGCATATCGATTATCACTTATTATCAGCATGGCCATCACAGTAATCAACACACGGTGAAACTGTTGGTACCGTCTTATTGTGTTGTATCAAGTTTGGCTACAAAAACGTAATCGGCCAATGATCTCGTCCGATTCGGCTCGGACCACTTCGGACTGTTATAATGCGATAAATCACAGCGTATGATTATTGCTTAAAATTATTGAACTCAACAGTAATCGCGCGTAGAACAAATTTATTTTGCGCACAGTTTATAGCTGATCTCAATTAGGTAAGTCGTCAAATTAAAACTGTTTTTACAACCACAGTATATCTTAACGTGCACGTGCGATGATAACGCGTATAAGAAAAGTATATACACTTTATTACACACTTAGCATAATATAGCATGTAATATTCCCATGCGAGTTTCAGGTTGCCGTTGGTTCGGAAAGATTTCAGGCACGTACGATATGCGCTTTTATTCACGCTCTTGTGATTCCTTATGCGAACAACTGCATTCCGGTGGATCGATACAACGTCCTTTGATAGATTTCATATCGAAAAGCGCATATCTTACCACGTACATTTTTTCGTCGCGAGCGGAACCTATACGAAAACACGTCATACAATAGGAAAAGAAAACGGTTGTGCGCCTGCGTGCATTATATGTGTCTATAAATCTATGAACTCGTGGTGTTGTTTTCCATTGGTTGGGATGATTTTTTAACGTTTACTGCTCATTTTCGCAGACGGTTTGTGATTTTTAACGAATAACTGATTCGATATAGGTACTATACATTTGAGCGCAGAATGGAGTGACAAAGTATACACAGTAAAATATTGATGATCATCTAAACGTCAAACACTCGTAGATTAAAGAATACTTTTAGAAAAACATTCTACTTTGGGCTACAGGCTAACCGTTTCCGGTGCGATCCGATAATTCGACTAGTTGGAAGAAAAACAAATTATGTATAATTTCGGTAGTGGCTATATTTCTCCGCTCCGACCGTTTCCGACGTAACGACTAGTCGGGACATGTCGGTTTTAAAACAAATTTATTTGTTTTTCATCCGACAAGTCGGACAAAATAAGGTTATTTTTGGTGTATTATTAAATTAAATTAGTAATCAAAACTATTTTTAAAATTAATTATTACTTTATTTATTGTTTTTATTGTGTGTGAGCGTGCACAGGTTACGAGAAGTAGCCACACGTGTCGTACTTTTCATACCTAACATTATATTATTTTATCACTTAATTATTAGTCAAGGTACGGGTTTGGCTTATAAGAGTAAGTGGTCGTATTTTGAATGTTGTTTTGTTTTTAAAATATGTGATGTTGCAAAAAAAAACCTCATCAAATATTGAAAAAGATATTAAGTTGATAGAAAACGATCATAATAGTCAAAAAACCGATGATTAAATTGAATCACCACCAGAAACACTTGAAAATTTAGATATCCCAAAACCAAGCTCTCATATTTCAAATAAACGTAAAACATTTCAAGAAGAAGCTTTGGAAGTCGAAAAAAAAATTAAACTTTTTGAAGCTCCTTTAGAGACACGTCTTCAGAAATATTTAGATAGAAAAACGAAGCTGATGGTGACTATTATTATTTGATGAGTATTTTGCCCGTGTTTAAAAAAAAAATAAACGAAATTGACAAAGTAGATGCTAAAATGGAAATTTACGGTACATTAAAAAAATATACAAGTTATCAATCTCAAGTAAATTCAAAATAATTATTGTGCTACTTCTTCGTCGTCTTATTATCAATTGCCTTCGCCAGATTCTTTAGAGTGGATGGCATCAGATTCAAGAACAAGCAGTATCAGTTATAAATATATTGGAGGAGTAGGATGTTGGTCGTGTTATGATAATAATCATAATGAAAATGGTAATGATTATGACATTAATAATAAGAACAACAAAAAAAACAAAAATATTAATAAGAATGATAACTTATGTACAGAGGAGCGAAAGGGAAATCGGTAGGATATGGTAGTGAAACGTTATAAGTATGCGGGATCACACCGGAGCCTTGTCAACATATTGTGTTGTGTTGGAATATTATATGGATGAAATCTTAGAAGTTTCACGGTGGGGCGAGAGAGATTTTTTTTTGCGAAATCGCGGCGGTGGGTGTGAAAGTCGCAGTGCGAAACGTGACGCGTTCCGATGTGTATTGAATTACACGCGCGCCGGAACCCTTCGGGGAACTACCCTGCTGCGTAGGTCGCAGGACGAGGAGACGGAGGAAAAATATCGTCGGTGATGACACCGCGGACGGAGAGCTGCGCGAAGGGATTGGAAATGATAATAATAAATATATTATGCGTGTGCGTGTGTGTGTATGAATATAATATTATATTATAATGTGCGTACGCCGAGTGGGTGCAAAGTTCTGCGGCCTCGTTCGGGGAGGGGTCGTTGGAAGCGGGGAAATCTCGGCCTACGCGTTTTTCAATAGGCCAAAAATAGTATATATATATATGTATTATATACGTTTAGAGGATATACAAGCAAGGGAGCAGAACGGGAATGGTGTGCAGGGCTGGGGAAAAAAAACCCGAGAAAAAAAAAGGAACAACGCTCGCGCTTCGCAGATAAAGAAGAAAGTTCTCTCCGCGCGATCGCGAAAACTTGGCTTTGGGCCCGCTGCCGTTTTCTGGCCGCCGACCAAATGCCGCCACCGCCCGTCGTCGGGTTGGCACTAATCCGGATTCCGCTCGCGTATAGGTATACACGTGCGCGTATTATATGTGTACAGCGTATAATAGTGTTTGCGGTGGTGGCGGCAAAGGCTGCTGCACACGCGCATACAATAACGATCATATTGATATGATATCACGGAGCTACCTGTTCCGCGGACGCCACCAAGTCGATTTCACACGTTAAGGACCACCGCAAAGGCCGACGTGGAAAAAGAGCAAGCCACAACGGCTGTCTCCCGGGGTGACCGATGGCGGCGAGGCGGCGTCGTGATATCCGTCGGAGAGAAATGTACCATAATCCGTTTTGTCTATAAAATATTATATTCGTTAAGAGTTTTACATTCGCGTGTTCTTATCGATTACATCGGGGGTCGGCAACCTTTTTTACTCTGTGGGTCGTATTTTTTTTTACGGTTTCTCATTGAGATCCGTACGAAAAGTCCAATTAAATGTTATAAATATAAAATTTTAACGCATGATATCAATACATTTATTCACAGCGAACTGCACCAAGTTCATGGCTACAATTATTTTAGATATCGACCGTCAGAAACACATTTGTCGTATAATATCACTATACTAAGTATATTAGATCAGAACTTTGACATCAATTGTTCAGACAAGCTTGCACCTTGAATTGTAAAAACACCGTAACTACAAATGGAAAATATAAAATGAGTGCTTAGCCCTGGTTATAACTATTTTAATTTAAAAAAAACCGCACATTTTGTCAGTTTTTATCGCATAATATTATTGCTTGCATATTCATATTTTATAGTATTTTGAGTTTTAGTGCTCTCACATCCCTGGTTAGTTTACCCTTCCTGCCTAAGGACACGGTTGACCGACTCCTTTAAAAAATTTCATTGGCGATACAGGCACCATAAGCTATTACCGTGAAAAATATGATCGGAAAAAGCAAGCGGTGAAATTTTTTACATCCACTGCAGAGGTCGTTTATGCTATCGTTTGGCATTGACATCTGTACTCGTAATAAGTGTTCTACACACCGTTTAACAAACTTTCAAAGGTATTAAATAATACGTGCATAACGTATGTGAATTGTGGTTTCTTCTCGGAATGTAATAGTTTAGTGAAAATATTAGTCGGTTAAAAAAAACCGCGATGGTTTTCGATTAGATATTTCGATATAGTATGTGGTTTAGGACCTTTAAGTAGGGCTAAACGAGAAATAGTTCTTGGTTAGCGGTAACTCTGACGAGGTTAACGAATAACCTATTGGTTAGTACTATATGAACTAGGTTAAAATATAATATCGCAATGATACAGCGCAGTATACCTACGGCGAAAGAATGTGGAAAAAGAAAAACCGAGACTCCCGGGGTAACCGATTGCCGTCGCACGAAGATTGTGTTTCATTTTGCGTTCGACTTTTGTTCGAGCGCTTCTACCGAAGCGAAATAATTATTATTACTCTCGCTGACCGCACAAAAGCCTGTAACCGGAGAATTATTTTTCGTCGACTGTTATTGAATATCACAATAAGATGAGTGATCAGAAACGTTTTTCCGCAGCTGCTCTCTATAGCACTATTCAGTGTCGGTATACCTAGGCTCTACAACAGTACCAGTGCATTTTTCTTTGTGTTTACACTCGTAATTGTTTTTTCGAGACCATTTACAAGAAAATTTATAAAATATATGTTACATTGCACATCATATATCCTCTATGGAATTTAAGTAAAACTTGTGTCGGACCCTTGGGGGTATGGTATACTTATAATCTTGTGTTTATAATAGAACACTCTCGTATATGTTATGTACAGTACTTAACACCGCCAGTATAACAAAATCAACGTATATAATAATTATTAATGGATTTTATGAGATTAATATCATAATTTTAAATATAATTTCAAATGTTACCTTTACAGTATTATGTATATGTAATAAATAATAATATTTATTAGTTAACTTACCATTACTTTCCTATACTGATGTAAACTCGTAATAAGTTAAATTTGAGATTGCGAAAACATTTTGTATGTTAGAACAAATGTTATTATGATAACTTAAAACAAAAATCTTTTAATTTCGTTTTTCAAGCGCGCGTCGGGTTGTTCGACCACTGCTACAGCATATCGGTTACGTCGTCGGCGACCGTTTTGAATAATATTACTATTCAGTGCCGTGCCATGTCAAAAATACTTACGCTGAAAATAACATATCATATATTTATGTAAGCACGATGCGGTTGCGATCCAAAATCACGTACCCTCTTGTTTGAAACCATCGATCTTACGGATTATTGAGGAGTTAAAAAAAAAACCGTACTTCATTATGTACGGGAAAATTTTTTAACCATGCTCTTTCCCTTTTTGGTCGAACAATTCTTAGATTTGGATTCGTATTTTAAACGTTCAAGTTACCATAATACTTTTGTTAAGGCGGTATTATACACGTAGTATAAGTCGATTTTCTCAATTTTCTCATCAATTAAATATGTTCTCTAATATTATAAGTTTATGTACAAATAAAAGCAATATTATTAATATTAAAATTAATATTACTTTGTAAAATGTATACAATTATATTATCACCCTCTCACTCACTGATAAATATATCTTAAAAACCACTAAACGTATCAATTTGAAATCTTATATAGTGGTTTCTCTAATAATCAACGTGTGGAAAAAAAATAATTTTTCAAAAATATCGAAGAGCAGCATACATTTTTCACATATTTGTTACTTATACCTCGGTAATATTTCATGTTGTTTAATCATATGCGGTGTATATAATAATAAATAATAATTATAACCGTATTTATGGATCTTTGTTTGAATTATACACCCCAAATGGAGCTCACAGACAAATAAATATATCTATCTATAATATATTTGAAAAATAAATATCTTTTGAATATACGACGAATGTGCAATCTTTTCAAATTTTTCAAATGAAAAATTTCTTTTTTATTTTTATCGAAAATATTATACTTCAGTACAATATCTCGCAGATGTGGTCGGGTAATAACTAGCATCGCAATAAAAATAATAATAAAATGTGTTTCACGTTTAATGTCATACGAAAATATTATTCTTATGATCCACGTGGATTGACGATGAACAGAAAACCAAGATTTTCGTGAACGTGCGGAAAGATGTATGAGGTTTCTGTAATTTTCTACCTTTGAAACAAATGTACGCGCGGAATACTAGGTATTCTTCAGACTGTTTATACTACCAACGGAATCGACTGATTTGCCTGTACACATAAAACGGTCAATGAGAATTTATTTCTGTTTTTTTTTTCACCCACGCGCCCACCCGGAATCCTCTCACCGGTCGATTTACGTTTCTTGTGAAATATATTATACATACTTTGCGGGCCCCCGAGTCGGGAACATAATAATACTACGGTTCTTCTTTAATCCAAAATTATCATTATAAACGTTCGTCCCGCGTTATGACGTATAATATTTTTATGTAAAACGACATTTACACTATGTATACTATACATCATTTAAGCGCCTACGATGCGGTGAAAAACACTTTACGCGGAAACTTTTAACACGAATTAATAGTGCTCCTATGTCCACGAAAATCCCGTCTTCATCACGCTCCTCGAGGAAAACAAAATACGTAGAACGAAAACGATGGTGTATATACCTACGCATCATACCGATCTTTAACTAGCGTTTTGTTCTTTTTTTTTAAACGAATTGTGAACGCCACTTAAGTATAACGCGCGATAGATGCATTTTTTCTTTCTTTTTTTTTTGCTTTGGCGAAATTACACATTTATTCGCTTTGAACTTTGATCACAGGTACCACATATACATATATGTATATAAATATATATAATAACAGAGTTAATTGGTATACACATTTCGTAGTTAACAACTGCAATGGACGGTTGATGAGCGTATTAATTAGAATTTTTTTTCTATATTACATAAATTACGTCTTCATAGACGTAGTGGCTATCTCGCTTTTGGAGTGACGTTTTGTTAAATTGTTAAATAATCGTATCGTGGAAATGCATCGCTAAAAACCATGCTGTCCAGATAACCTAACGTAAAATTATGTTTACTATGTAGGTAGATCAAAAACAAAATGTATTATAATATAGTTTACGCCCTTTGGATTTTATAAAATTTCGGCTCTTAATGTTTTCGTCATCATCGTGCTATAATATGTTATTGACTACAGTCTACAAATAAACGAACTTATTTAAGTTTCAACCGAAAATATGTTAAAAACCATAATGTCTATATATATAATAAGTCTAATTATTTTTGAGAAGTCCAGTAGTTTTTCAACAGTCGATCGATTAGAGCCGTACATTTTGAAGATAATTACTGGTGTAATTTTTTCCACCGCATATTTCTATTCAGAAGTAAAATGTGTAATATACATATTGTGTGGTTGAAACTCTTAACAATTTACCACATGGATTTATCTATCCACGGATTGAAGTTAAAATAATTATATGAAACACTTTTATAATAATATCTTCATTATTAAATTCAAAATAATTTCTTTTGTATATTTTAAATCATACAGATCGAAATGTGTTTTTTTTTTCTAAATAACATTACGTTTCTCTGATTTCTCTGCATTGCATTATATCGAAACGAAATTTTATCTAACATATTATATTATTTCAAGACGGGCAACAAAATCAATTTGAATAAAAATCAATATAAAAGTCAAGAGGCTGCTTGGGAATATGTTTTCAAAAGTAGGTCAAGCCTCTTGCTTTAACAACACCTATATTTTTTCTTTATTTATTCATTATTAATCATATTAAAATAGTGTTATTTCTTTCGACGACTGAAGATGATGGCTTAAAGTGATTTTGTACTTGTTCTTTTTTTTTTAAATTAGAAGGACATACTTACGGAACAAAAACTATTTTGACACATAGTTCGATTAATTATTTTTGAACTCGAGTTATGAGAAATGATTACATTACAATATTAGTTTTCCCACCGATAAACCTCAACGAGTGTTTTCTTAACTTTTACAAATACTGTTTTACCGTTTTTAATGAGACGTCGGTTCCACTGTCCCCAATATTAGATGTTCGTGATATTTATTATGTTCGTCAATACTTAATAGGTAAGTAATTTGTACGAATTTCTTCAAACGAAAAAAAAAAATAAACGTCTACGAATTCCGCTTTGAAGAGATTCGCAAAGTCCCTTGGGTTTCGTAAAAACGTCACTCACGATCGGGAATAGGAGCAACGAAAAATTGGTTAACTTGACATTTTTTCGTCTCGTTATTCATTTGTATTTTCACGCGATCCGCGAACGGGTTTATTCGTCGTTGGGATGAGGGGGGGAGGAGAAGAGGTGTATTGTATGCACTTCTTAATGTCAACCACGACAACGGTGACGTTTGCTCTAATCTTTTACACCAGGGGTGGCAAACCTTATGAACACAAATTACCTTTTTTTTTTTTGCTCGAGCGTGCCATGAAAAATATTTTGTTATATTCAACAAAAAAAATTATCGTAATTTGATTGTACATTTTATTTTTAATAATGTACTATTTAGTATTAAAATGGTTGGTTTAGGTTCATACAATTATAATCGTATTATTACTTTATTAATTATTTTTTTTTTGTTGAATAGTTGATACCAATTCGTTGATATTTGACTTATAATATTAGTAACTTTTAATAAAGTCCATGCTGCACTGCATTCATCAGTTAGTCGGTTTCTTAAATCAGATTTTATAAAATAAATTTCTGAAAATAGTAGCTCGCATGAATATGTTGAAGAAAAAATAGACAAAACAGCTAATGCTACTATTTTTAAAGTGAAATAATCTTTTGGAATTTCATTCCACACATTCAAAATCTTGTTCCCTATGTTTACGATCGATTTGCCTATCGCCCTATCACGTTGAATTTCTTCTAATTCATTTCTCAGTATAACGAATTTTTATTTCCAAGAATATTTTAATTTTTCGCGTGCATGAAATTTTATCCGTTGCGAAACCGAGTAAAAACGAAAAACGGAAAAAAAATAAAAATAAAAATACGCCCGTCGAGAGCTGCGATGGTCTCCTTCCGTGCTTGCGTACACGTATACAAAATAAACACTCGTCACTTCGATTTGTGTTTCGCGTACGCACCGTCGTACTCACGCATTACGCTTTTATTGCGCCCGTCCATGCGCACCGTCCGTCAAGTTCTGTTCGCGTTGTATTATAAATATTTTTGTATATCTTTTTTTTTTTGTTTCAGTAATTTTCCCATTTCATTACGTGTGCACCGTGCATTTTCAGTCAGCGTGTGTAAATTATAACACGTGCGCATATTAAAAAACCGTGTTCCGATAGTTATCGTTCCGAAATTAATTTTCATATCGGTACAGGTGTACAACTGCAGCTGCACAGTTTAATTCATGAATAAAAAAAAAAAAAAACGAAATAACTGGACTGTAGATTCCGATGCGATGCGATAATTCGTCGCCCCTCCCCTGCCCACGATTTTCGATTTAAGACTCTTACAGTTGTTTGTGCTTTCCGAAATATCGAACATTAAAAGTGGATGAGAGGGATGGGGACATGACTAGGGATTTTTTTAATATATCAAGTAATAACCCATTTTACCTATTTAAAAATAATAAAAGATCTTCTCTTAGTTGACGTTCGGAAAACCGAAACGAAAAGATCATTATTGAAGAATTAACATTTTTTAAAAAAACATCTATAATAATATCATAATACGTCGTCAACATTTTAAGAAACTTTTTTTATTTTATTATTTTTAAATTTGGATATACGATTACGTGAAATATATTATCATCCCGCAACGGAGTTTCAGATTTGGCGGTCTAGATCTAAGAAAACCCGCACGGAAAACTACGCGTAACTACGGGTGTATTCTGCAAATGGTTAAGTTATAATTTATCAAAGTAAATAACAACAATGATTGGTCAAATTGCATTAGTACGTCAAACAACTTTTGTTTGTTTTAAGTGGATACGAAATATTAGCAAAACGTTAATAAAAGTTTAATATTTCTGCAACATACAATTAAGCTTCAACGTTCGTTGTCCGAACCGTAAAAAATGAAAAGAACGCACGTTTTTCGACTTGAACAATGCCGTGGTTGAATACGACGTGTGCACATCATTTTGCGGCTACATAATACAATAATTATGTTAATGATGATGATGATGATGATGATGTAAAATAATAATTAATATTGTAACAGTACTCGTATTATATATGTATACGCACCACGTACGCATAAATTGTCCTTCGCGTCGTACAGCATTTGCAGCGTACTCGATAAGCATTCGCGTATTACAAATCTCGTCGTCTCACCGTTTCTTCGTATACAATATTCGCCGTCGCAATGTCGTATAATATTAAAGCCTGACGGTTCATCAAAAAATAATAATACAATTTAAGTGTCCGACGCGCTCGAGATGTGTCTATTCGAAATAATAAGTTCGTATCTTATAATAATCTACGGACGATACACCATTCCAGCATTCCCTCACCCCCTGATAGAATTTGGGGTTCAAAGTAAAATTTTTTTTTTGTGCTAGGCTTGTGCCAGTTTGTTTCCAGTTTTCAAAGCACCAAATTGGCGGTGCTGCGGAAATAACAGAACCCCCACTTTTGGATTTGGAGTGCCATTTTTTGAGCAAGGTTTTTGCAGGTTTGTGCCTGGTTTTCAGCGTTTGTGCAGTAATCCCTGATTTCATAATTTTTTTAAAGTTATTTGAAAATGGCTGCACCCCCACCTCAGAATTTTCAATGTTTAAAACCACTATTCGTTTGTGCTAGGTTTATGAAGGTTTGCGCCGAAACGCTGGACACCGGATACAAATCAACACAAAACTAATAGTACAAAAAAAAAATCCATCTTTGAATCCGAAATTTCGAGGTGAGTTGCGATGATGAAATGCGTCTATCGAAGGGGCTACGATCATGTTGATTTTTTTATTTTAATTGTTACAAATGACAATCGTCTTTCGGGTCCTTTATATTATGTACCTGGATCCAAGACAATAATTATTCATGTTCATTATATTTCATGTTCCGGACGCCAATGGATGTCAATATTTCTGACCCCTGAATGAAATACTTCGAATTCTCGCGTACGCACGTCGGACGGTTAATCATCGTTGCGATAACACTCGTACGTTATCTGTTCGTCTCGCAGTATTTATTAATGAGTTGGTCTGCGGTCTTGTGTTTTACACGACCGGCAGCTGTGCGGGAACACAATATTTTCTAAGTGAGTTAGAAGCGAACATTTTGACTTTACGATAAAACTTATCGTCGGGGTCACTTTTCGACGGTCACGTCATATTATAATTGATCGAGAGTATTATAAATAATAATAATAACAACGGTAAAAAAAAACCGACAGTCAATTTATCATTTAAGCAGCAGTGTATACTATATACAGTGGCATCGGACGACTCTTTATAATCCAATAAAATTCTCGTTTTGGCCACCCTTATAACAGTTTAACTCTATATATATTATATGCTTTACAGCTCCCTTCGTGCGCGTATACATTCCTCACATCCCCGCAGTACATATAATATGTTCAAGACCCTCTAGAAAAGAATATGTTCAGTCCACCCGGAGTATTTATGCGCACTCTAACCTATTTCACCTATTATATGCAAAATATTATTTAGTTCTGTTGTTGCTGTTTTTTTTTTTTTAGAGATTCTCCCCACACAAAATTATAATAATAATAAAAAGTGAGCTTTAATTCAAAAAAAAGTAAAATATTGATTTAAACGTTTAATTTTTGTTGTTTGAACGTTTTTTTCATTTTTCAATTAATTTTATCGCCGCCGACGTCCTACTACTTTTTATTATGTGTACACCGTACAATTACAATAATTCGTTAAATTCTCGCTTACCGTGTTAACGATAATTGCACTTGTATCTAGAAATTTCATATTACATTCTAATGAGTTTTTTTAAAATAGACTAATTTGTATACGACGCGTGAACAATAACAATTAATACAATGTACATAATTAAGATAGTGTGTGTGTGTGTGTGTGTGTGGTCGTAATATTATATTGAACACTTAAACGATATTGTGCAGCTCATTGAATAATCACTTACAAGAGAGACAGGTACGTTTCACGACGCTTCAAATTAAATCTATTGTTAGAATAATAATTATGTTAATTTAATTTTTTAAATTCGTTTCGATCGCGTATGGGGCAAAATCCTTATACGTTTTTTGAAATGATTCAATATTTACTGGAACATCTCTAAACACTTGTTATCATACGCACCTAACACAATCATCGTAGTGCATTATACAAGTAGATAATACATTACGATTTACAACGTAACGTGATAATATTATGATGGTAATTTAGGTGAATCAATAGAATATAAAAAAAAAAAAATTTTCGCCAATAGAAAAATTACGCTGAGAGTTATTGGGTCGAGATTGATTGATGTTAGAAACAGAAACATTTCAATTTATCGAGTTTTGATTGAGCCGAGAAAATTACTGTATTTAAATTATGTGTTATATTAATTTTATTTTAAAGAATTTTCTAGATTTCTCGGAGCTAAAAATGATTTTAAAAATGCATGATTACTGTTTGTGGGCACTTTTACAGGTTTACAGGTCCATTTAAAATTAAATTCCAGACAGACTGCCCCTTTTGCCTTTTTCTAGTAAACAACCAATGGAAAATAACGGTAACTAACTAAAAAAAGTTCCACTTCACGGAAAAACATCGAATCAAGGATGTGTTTTGGCTGGGTACTATGGTTACTTAGAAACTTTAATCATGTTTACTGCTCTTCGGTAACGCGAAATTGGTTAGCAAAAATCATCGGTTCTTCCCGTAGCAAAAACATTTTCATATGTTAAAAAAAAACGTTCATGATGGAAGTTTTCATAAAGAAAATATCGAAAGAAAAAATCACGAATCAAACAGAACTAGGAAATTTGAATATGTGCAAAACTTGTTCTATCTATTTGGTCGTCAACTAGAAAAGCGTTCAAGGCTTAAAAGTTAAACCTGTATGGTTCTTCAAATTATTGAATCATGTATATAATAATTACTCAAGCCAAGCAAATCGCGAACAATCTGATATTCTATCACCAACAAACTGAGTAAATATTTTATTGTTTGCATGGTTACATTAAGTAGAATTATCATGACGAGCTTGATATTCATACGCGTACCATTATAATAGGATGTGATGTCTTATTTTAAACCATTTTTGTAGTAGTGGCCTATTATATCGTATGTAGAAGGTATTAAATATTTTTAAACGCAATACATATGTTGATAGATTTCAAGTTTACATCATAATATATCGATTAACCGATTAACATGTTTAAGTGTTTATTTTTGCCTAATCCAAGTGTTTAAAACTATTACATGGAGTTACAGCAGCGATTTAATTATAAGTATAACGTAGTTATATACTATAAGATATAACTGATACACACTATAACTTTTAACGTTCACCTGGAATTGTTATCATTGAATTAGCATATCATTATAGTTTTGTATCTTACGAAAATTTCAAAAACATTTTTCGTCCACGTGTCCATTTTAAAAACCAATTAATCATAACCAAGGGTACTTGAAAATTAACAAAACATGCATATTAAACGATCTTATAGTCGTCATAATGAATTCGCCAGATGATTAACGTTTTTATTATTGGCGTCACTGTCATACAGAAAATTATTTCATTATCTCTCCAAAATATTCATTTCTTATCATTCCTTACTCAAAATACTATTTGTAAGTGGCAATGTTGCGAAATTCGTACATGAATGACCAGCGATTCATTTATACATCATACATTTTCATTCAAATATAATTTTAAGAAAAAAAAAAAAATATCATTTTCTCTTAATACAGTTATAGAAGTAAGATTAGTGCAAAAAAATATTTTTCGAATTCATCTTTACGGCACGTTTTTCTCGAACCAAGTGCTGATCTCGACCGATACCCATGGCTAGTCCGAACCCGAGCGCAGTCCGACCAAAACATAATATACGAAGGTACGATTGCGATTGGTGATTTTTTTTTACCCTATCTAATAACAACGACGTGTAGTACTAAGTATACAAACGCGTTAACTAAATTATTAACTAATTGAAATAATATAAATATTGTGCACTCTCGAAAATTGAATCTATTTCATTGATAAATCGTTATGTATAAAATCGCATATAGGCAATGTACATGTCTACGTGTTCACGTCAATGGACATAATAATTGAACATAGTGCATTATAACACGATATCAATATTAGTTTTATAGTAAAGTATAGTTATAATATTATGTCCAAATCATGTTCGTGAATTCAATTTTCATTAAATTTTATTCGAACGAACAGCGAACTACTTTCGAAACAAAAAGTTAAACAGAAAAACTCTTGCGCAACTATATAAAATGCTTATAATATGCCTATACTATATATGGCATGCATAGTATTATTAAATATTTTTTTTTCATAAGTTAATTTTTTTTTTTTTTAAATGTCCTACAGTTCAATATGTTTTTACATCAAATTATCTGATTTGTTTGTTTCAGAACTGTTAACTTAATATGTATAGGTAGTTTCTATATTGCAAACTGAAAAATGCCATAGCCCAAACAATACAAATACATTAGACAATAAATAATTTACATGCGTGACGACATGGCAAAATAAAACTGTCTTTTCCGTCATTCGTGTTCGTTATTTGGTCATACCTGCATAATCATAACATTCGTAACTACAGAAAATAACAAGCCAATGCTATATATACCTAATCGTTAAGACGATCGCAGTGTAAAACGTTTCTAAGCGTACGATGTAGATAGCTATGACTTTGCGACTGATACATTTGACAAACAAGTTACACGAACCGTTTTCGCTTGAATTGCTTCAATGAGCGGAAAAGTTTGGTCCATTACAGATGACAATATTTTGTTTTATGATTTACTTTAATTTATATCTAGATGGAAATACCTGACTTGATCTTTAACCTGAAGTTCGTCATGAACACATCATCAACGGTAATGTGTTGTAAATATTTAATTGTTTTTTAAATGAAAAATATGCACTAAATAACATATTACTACGAATAAAACATTGCGATCAGCTGAACCATGAAAGTGTATTAGAACAATGTAGTTTTATAACGGTGTGTGTAGACTTGTCAAGTGGTATTCAAAAGGTTTTCCCACCGACGACCATCCGAGACGCATATTGCTGGATTAACCGAAATCGTGTTGGATTTTAGATTTGTTTTGAGAAAACAATTACAAGAGAAACGCAAAGTTTTCTTTAAAGAGATGTTTCGTAAAGCACAGTACGATTATTGTTAAAGAAGAGAACGTTTCATATTTTATCGTGTACGAAAGTATTATTTTTATATCAAAGCGAACAGAACTAAATTTTACCGTCCGTGGTGTTTTCGATTGATGACACAAAACGAAACTCGCGATTTTATTGGAACCAAGTTGCAGCACTCGTCTGTACATGTCTTGACAATATTGTGATTTTCTGTTGTACCCGGGGCAGGAAGAAATTATTAATAATTGGTCGCGGTCGGAAAAATAGTCGGTTGGAATAATAATGTATAGAAACAACAACGACTGTATTTACTTATACATGACTAAACAAGCGGAGTTGAACATTTTTTGCGGCAAAACGGAAGAAACTGTATAATATATTTACTCCGACCTTGTTATCGCTAGTCTATGGTCAATGCCTCTGCCGCTCGGTAAACAGAATATTGTTATTTTGTTTTATTACACAGCTGCAATTTTTTTTTACCTATTCCGACGTATTACGTTCTTTTCTTCGAGGCATCCGAGCAGACGACATTTCTTCGCAGTGTATTGTAACGAAACACAATACAACTGTAAGCTATGCGTTTACATTTTTTATAAAATTATTAGCTGCATTCGTGTACCGCTATTGTTATACATACGTATATCATTAGTTATTATTTATTGACTGCGGAACAGCAAGTATTCAATTTTAATCATCCAACACATAGTTATAATATGTATATATTGTTACAAGTTACAACGACAATGTAATATTACTTTACGTTTCTACGGACCGATAAAAAAAATGAAATAAACAAAATATACCATGGTATAAATTGTACTTCGAAACTTTTATAATACTTTTTTATTTATTTTCGTGGAACTTGATATCGTAATAATAATATGCAGTATACAATATTTTTATTGATTTTTAGCATTTAGACGCGTAACTGCATATGAGAAGACTTGAGTAACAGTTCCCGAGTCAAAATAGAATACAATAAGTAATAACCAAGCATTCACTTGATTCGACCGAGTATTTTATTTATCCGTCGCATGGTATCTGTATCATCTCACGTATTATGTAAGTACATCAGCATGTATAGTATTGTAATATTGTGCACAATATATATTACATTTTATTCGGATGAATCGGATTGTTTTTCTCTTCTCGTAATCTTATTGCGTTAGAGTTATTCTTTTATTTCTCTTTTGTTTACGTTAGTTATTCGTGTAAACCACATTCACAACGAATCGGAAAAATCACCACAGTTCAAACAACACGTCAGCCAATTAATACATATTGTATTGAGACCGCGAAATTAACCCGCAGCATTTTCCGTCATTCAATGCTGTGCTCTCGTGGTACCGCTTTGATCTCAATTACACGTTTGTGTCCTAAAGAGGGCTCGAGAGAGGTGGGTAGGGGCGAGCTAGGAGTACCTTTGAGCTGTAAATTTAATACGATTCGCCACCACCGTATACCGCACGCTTATTACGAGTATATGCGTGCATTATACATAATATAATTATATTACAGCACCGAGCGACCAATTAATCGTTTAATGAATCTCGTGTGAAATTATTATAAGTGTAATGGGGTTCCCGCGCTGTCCAATTTCTGCGCGGGCGTGCGTGGAAATTACGTTTTAGCGTACCTTTAAGTTATTGTACTTACCAAGTTATTGTTACCATCTATCTGTCGAAGAGCGCATAAACATGTTGCACAAAATATTACACGCTTGGTGATGCCGTGAGATATAGAAAAAAAAAAAAACGTGAACTAGGCAGCCCAGTCATCCGTACCCGGGCGCACGACCAATAATCGCGATGGCTGTTAAAATGTATCATGCAATTATTATACAGGCACTTTTAGGCAAGGCTTGGTATTATCGATTAAAAGAGTTAAAGTTCAGTTAAAGGCTCGAGCTACTGTTAACTCCTTAGTTACTTGAAAATTAAATTTTTTCCACGCTATTAGTCTATCAATTGCATATTGTCAAGTGATGTTATTTTTTTTGTTGCCAAATTTGAATTTTGAATTCTAGAGATTAAAAGTACGAAGGTGTATTTTTTTGTTAAAATGATTGTTTTAAATAAAAATAACTGGAATCACAATATTATAGGAAAGGGTTGAATGCAATATTCCTGAATTTTGATAGGAATCAAATTAACGTAGGTACTATTATATAGATGTACATAAATATCATTCGATGATTGAAATAAAATAAAAAGTTACATATTTTCAATTATGTTATGGTACTTGTTTTCTATTAACTAGTTACTATTAAAAGTTAGTTAAAAAGGAAAGTAACTTTTAACATTAAGCTTAATACTTTTACTCTACATCTTTTGAGATTAACTCGACTTAACGGATTACAAAAAAAACGAGATAACTTGCTCTTACTTGCTTGTATTTTAGCTCTGACCTGATGCTTCCTATAGTCTTGTCCGTTGGGTGCTCACTGTATATTATAATAAGCAAATAAAATTGTTATTTTTTAAAATTCATTATGTTGTTTTATAGTTATACATTCTCGACGCTTAAAAATGGTCCTGTTTTTTTTTCTGGCTCGTAAAACGATAAAAATACCCTATTTTTTGGTCCGCGTTATCTATAATATCGTTTTCACAATTTCGCTTTCCATTTGGCCAATGTAGCATTACTATCATTTTATTTAAGTCTAAAGGTCATTCGCTAAGAACTAAAAATGTACGCGTGTACCTGCGCAAGATATAACAGGGATTTCTCAGTCCACAACTTTGAGTAAATCGGGTTGCAGGACCGCCTCTTTGAGTACTTGCAGCTGCCGCAGCCGTCCACTGCAGTCTCTTCTAAACATGTGTGACTAATTTTCTTTTTTACTGTTAATAGTACTGGACAATTTTCATATCTTAGGAACATATTTTATACAAAATAACGAAAAAGCAATTTGTCGTTGAGATAATCATAAGCTCTGATTCTCTTTTTATATCCATCGCACGCGCAGAATAAGGATTTGGACGGTTTTTTGAATATAAAATAGTACATGTTTTTACAAAAGTTAACTGCCTTGCGGTATAAAAAATAATTATATTTTCTACAGTTACTATGTCCCCGGTGAAAATTGACAGCATGTGGGTGGATTCTGAAATATAAAAATTAATATGATTTTCATGAATTATTGTAAATGTTATTTTTAAATTAAAATTTCGTTTGATCGTTTAGTGGATTATCAAAATAATATATATTTGGTGATATTAATTTAATTTGAACTGTACTATATTATAGTTTGCTCTTACACCATATACGTTATATCAATATATTATTCAATAACATCACTATATTTGCGGAGGCACTACATAGTTCAGTATACTTGGTAAATCTATTTTAATTTTGATTAGTATATGATCATTTATATGGTCATATGATGCATACGTATGGGGCAAGCGGAATGCTAGTTAAAATTAGATTTGAGTTCGAACGAATCGGCCGGAAAAGCATGAAAACGTATACTAAATTATAATCATTTGACAAATTTAATTAAATCAAATGATAACAATAATCTATTATTATAATTTTTTTACTCGCCGAACTTACATAGGTCATTTTCGGTTTATTATTTATGTAGCTTTTGGTCTTGGTCCAAAAACGGATCGCGTTACGGTCTGCGTGCGTTCGTCGTACACCTAAGTATAATACCTAAATAAATTGTACAGTACGACTGCACCGCTATGTTGTTTTATCGTCTGTTTTTTGATTGTTCGAAGGGAAAAATAATAAAATATTATCCGTTCGCTATAGTACGCGTGCGCGAGCCTCTCGTTTCATAAATAATTATGTTGCTGCACAGTTCGTGTACGCAATATATTATTGATGCCGCGCACCGTCGGATCAACCATCGTCTCCCCGCGACGACACGATTCCCGTTTAAGTCTAAAACAAATACAATTATTTTGCTCTTAATGTATTTATTTCTACAGTAACAGTTTGATTGTTTAACACGCATCGGTTATAAAAAAAAAAAAAAATCGAATTAAAATGTCATCCAACCCGCCGAATACTGTTCGCGTGCAGCCGCAGTTCCGATTAAAAATTACAAAATTATATTGGCTATATTATATAACTGTTCATTGTTCAGACGATATTTAATCAATTGCGAGCATTTACTTTATATTTATTTATTAATTTATTAAAATTGTAATCACCATATGGGTATGTATTTTATAGGTACTGTATATACGATATAGTATTATGCGTATAATACGTAAACTCGAGCTTCGTACCGATGATGACTTGTTTCACTTTTTATTTACATTTTACTCAAATGCGTTGTACACATAGCAGCATAAACATATCACAACGTTAGAGAAGAACAAAACAATTCATTAGATTATTTTCAGTTAACCGTCATGACATTCTAAAATTAATACAGCGATAAGTAGTCAATAAAACTTTATACGTTTACATGCATTCTAAATACGTAGGTACTTAATTTTTTTCTTAAATTTGAAAATGTACGATGCCAAACGTGCCATCAAAAATTCCGAGTACTACCGAGGTTTCATGTGATATATACAACACAATAATATACGCGATTACCGCATGTATTCCATTGGAATTTATAAGACGTCTTCAAAAGAATGACGTACTGAATTCAACAATTTGTTTTCCATTATATACTGTAAAATGTATCTTAAAACTTTTCAACTCGAAGTTGTACGTTGATACCGAACAACACGATACAATAGTGTATTGATTATAAATCGGTTCGTATATTTTTCTAAAAAAAAAAAACCGCTATTGACGTGATATTTTATTGCAAGATTTTAATAATTTGATAAGGACAAACAAGAAATCCGTTTTATTGCAATAATACGAGAAAACTTATTGAAAATCTAAACATAAGTGCCGGTTTATAAACTCGATTACCGTTTTGTTTGATACAACTAGGTATAAGCTTCGATAACTGTTAAGTAATAATCAGTGTTCGAATTGGAAAAATAAAAGTTGACGGAAGTGAGTACCTTACAACAACGAGCTATAGTCCTTGTTTTATTTTGTACTCCAAAAAATTAGAAGGGACACACAATCCTATGTGTAGAAGCATAATATTTTGTGCACACAATTCGGGACTGCGCCGATTGGGTGGCAGTTCGAAATACTCAGTCGGCGTAAATTGAAACAATGACACTCTCATTTCCCTTGGCCATGCTCACGTAATATTGCAATTTCGAGTTAATTCTTTATAATAAATTCCGATTCACCTACTTTCGACGTAAAAAACAAATATTAATTAAAACGTTGATTTACCGGAATCACAGTTCTATCTCTGATTTACCTGTCCAATTACATCATAATATGTTATTAACCTCTTTAACTACTACTTGAAAAAAAAAACACCTTTATGGAGCATTTTTTGAACATTAACATTTCGTTTTCGGTTTCGATATTATGATAACACGTCATGATTTAATATGACGTTAATTATAATATTGTTATTATGTATCTGATATTAATAGTATGGTATTAACGAGAACGATGATGACTTAATCCTTTCAAATCCGTCCCATTAATAACCACTCGAACTTCTTCTTCAATATGATAATTTTCAGTTATTCACTTAAAAGATGTACACGTTGAAAAGACCGGATTATTTTGCGGTGTCAATGCGCATATTAATTTGTGCGTCTAGACCCCGTCCGCGCAATCCTTGTTGATCAATAATATTTCTTACGAGTAGAAAACATTCAATGCATACACGTTGAGTGGAAAAAAATTTTAATGATAAAACCTATATTGTGTATAGGTGCAATGTAAAAAATAATTATTATATAACATAAAAATAAAACTACAACTAAATATTTATATAACATTTACATTTTACGTTCTAAAGACAGTTTTGATAAATCGAGTACTGTTCACTGCTGATGATGTGTTATGATCTCCGAAATGGATCGTTTTCTTTGGGAAAAGTAAATTTACAATACCCGCATGACCGTACGAAAAACGTAATAAATCACATAGGCCGGTCTATGTTTTTGTACGTCATTTGAATTTAGCAAACGCCAATATTGGTGACATTGCATTATACGAGATTTATCGTGTGCAATAAGGTTAAAAGTTGTTTCGTCCATAAAAGTGCGATTGTTTGGAGTTTTGAACCGTCTTCACATCAATACGAGAACATTATTAATATGGTGTCGATTTATTCGTAAAGGAATGTATTTGTGAACAGCAAGCATATCGAGTATACAAAGTCGAGAAAATTATTTTAAACTAAAACGTTCAAAACTCTATCCGCATCACGGAAGCGTTCACTGAACTCCATGCGCACTTCCTTAGTTTTCAGCACTGAATATCTGCATAATGGTATTGTTATTATATTATTTTATGTTGGTTTGCGTAAAATCAATAGTGACCAACACAAGGCAACAAAATATAGATATATTTTTCGAGCAATAATTTTTCGTATCCAAACTAAAAAATAATATGATATACAAATATTGTATAATATGGTTATTTTTGGATGGAAATTATTTTTAAGAAATTCTGTCATCGTTTGCGTTTATTATTATATTTTAACAGTTTAACCCGTTTAATGTTTCTATTAAGAATACTATTAATCAACCAAGATAAACCGTAGGTTTACACGACACGAGTTCCTCAAGGTGAGGCTCAGTTATCTTCTGATATCAACTTAAACAGGATGAAGTGATACCGTTTTATTTTGATTGTGTAATAAGATTTAGTGTACAGTTAAAAATACTCTTTACTGTAACTTAAATATTTTTAATTAAAGTTTAGATAAAAATACTCTTTACTGTAACTTAAATATTTTTAATTAATTAATGTAACACAAATTTCGAGCCGCTGTTAATTCAGCTCTTATATATATATATATATACTCGTATATATTATATACTAACATATATACAATATACATATCTACCTACAATATAAGGGCTTAAATCAATTATTTTGTAAATTATCCTGTCAAAAATCAATGATTTATTTATCTCACGAGAACTTTTACGTGATATCAAATAAATAGAAAACAGTTACAAGTACCGTGAAACGACATCACATGTCGGGAATCGGGAATTTTTACAAAAAACCTTTATTTTTTGTCGGCGAGAGCTGGGCGTGGGCGAAATGAGCACAAACCGTCCGCGGCATTTGCACGTGACTGTTCAACATACTCCCCATGCGTTCGCGATTATTCATACGCGGGTATTGTGTAAGCATAGACAAAGGCTTAATTGACGGAGAATAATAATAACGCGTATTGTCAGAGCATGGAACGCGCGATGACTGTGAATAAGACGAGCGTGTTCCGCAAATATAAATCGATGGTTAAAGATGGGCATACGGTGCATCAGCCGTGTTGACATTTTATCGCCCTTTGTTCGATGCGAAACTGCCATTGTAGAGACGACGTGTCTGACTAGGAAAGAATAAAGTCCTCGCCGAATCGTTTGGCCTTCATTTGTCATCGCGTGCCGATTTCAGATTATTGGATGAATATTATTATAATAACACGCTGCAATAGTTTCGCCCGAGTAACTTAATATTTTTTTTTTTTTTATTATTATTTTCTTTAAGGGGGGCCCGGAAACTGTGACTCCATAGCCGTTTTCGGTGCAGTAGGTTTGCGCGGTTCGTGCATACACGTTGGGTATAAGTGGCGTGGGCGATTTCTTTTATCTGGGCGGTTTGAATTAGGTTTTCAAACCACCCTTGGGAGGTGCTGTTTAGCAATGAATTCCATGAGTCCTCCATCACTCCAATTGAAGCGATCATAAACCCTACATGAAATATACTTGTGGAAAGCCTCCCACCTTTTTTCTGATAACTTAATTTATCATGTAATTTACGTATATATATATAAATATGTATATTATTATTACTGCCATGTTATTTATTGTCACTCGGTTTCTCGTACACGATATGGTGCTGTTGTTACAATAAAATAAAATAAAATTAAAAGTGCCGATGCATAGTTACAACTATTTGTCGGGCACATTTCACAGATCAAACGTGTTCAACCTCCAATGGATTGACACCGGTATTGAGTTATCGCAGCTGTCAGAACGCGTTGAAATCGGAAAAAACCTACGGTCAATTTATATTTGTTACACTCGTATTATATATATAACTTCTCGAAACTTCTCGAAAAACACTATTCGGTGGTCTAGTCCTAACAATAATATATAGTTGTCGACCATGTTGTCCGCGTTACAATAGAACATATATGATTTGCAAACTTCATCAAATTGTACAAAATAACGTAAGAGAACATAAATTAATATACAATTAATTTTTTTTGTATGCCGACCGGTGTAATACTGATTACACCATCGTTAAAATATTCATAAGCTATTGAAGTTATTGGACGATATTATAGACTACATTAAATAATTTTATTTTTATTTTATACAATATATTAAAATTATTTCGTCTGATTTTCATCACGGTACAATGAGTTCGACAATAGTCTATGATACAAGAAAATTGTCGAATTCCATCAAAATAATCTCAGGTCTACCATTTTCCGATTTAAGATTATAATTGATGGAACTTCAATTTTAATTTCTTAACATGTAGATACTTGTATGATTTGGTCTTTTTATGCATTCTAAATATTAGTTTAGATTTTAAAAGTAATGTTGTTTGTACACGCCGATGTTACTGTCCAATCATCGTTTATGTCTTATAACATTGTTATAAGTATAATATCAATAGTATTAACTTTATTCGGCCATATTAATTCCTCAAACTTGATTCAAAACATTGAAATCATATTATCAATGTAAGAACAGTTTTGAAGGTACGTTTTACGAAAAGCAAACGTGTACGTTTAATCGCGTTACGTATAAGATGGAAAACGACGGATTAAGTAAACTAATATACCAACGGCGGACGTTTTGAATATAAAATTATATGCTAATAACTACCCATTAAAGAGTATTAAGAGTATTAAGCTGAGAAGAGTTTATTTACTTATTTTTGTGAGATCCGCTCGCGAAGGGTCCTGGTGGATTACGAGGGATGAAGTCTGAGTTTAGTTACCTAATGAAATGTTTTACTTAAACTGCACGTGGATACTGGTTCACGGTCGAATCACATATGACCAACCACCTCCAACCCCCTTCTGTGGCTCACAAAACAATTTCCCGTTATACCTTAAAGCGCAGAAAAAATGACTTATCATAAACCGTTCATCATTTTGTTTTAACAAAGGTATTTTTCGTCTTCTTTATCGCTATCCTCAAATGTTGGGCATGATATTTTTGTTGTAAGATAATAAAAAAAAAAAAAAACAATATAAATGTAAGAAGTAAATATTGGTTTATTATTGCTGTATCAATAAAACGTATTACCTAATAATATATTGTGTTTGTGTTTGGACTATAGCGTTTTTTAGTTTGTGATAGACAAAAAACATGAATTAACAGTTTTGAAATAAGATACATACGCATTAAAAAAACATGTATTTTGATTTATGATGTCATACCAAAAACGTAGTTTTAGAATATAGAAGTAAACTTACTGCTTGTAAATATAATATACGAGTAGTATGATAACCATTTATAAGTTTATGATGAGATTAATATTTCATTGAAACGCAATAAATTGTAGATGTAACATTATAATATAATAATAATGCAATTATATAATTGTATTTGTGTTCCCATAATAAATTAGTGGTATACATAGTGTCGCAGAGGTTACACTACGAAGAAATTGCGATAAACGAAATATGATAATTTAACTTATGTGGTACAAAGGGTCACTGTTTGTGTTCAAACCGATGGACATCATCGTCTCGATGCAACTGCGGCAACGGGTGCTAATAGAAAGATATGCGGAGCGCAGAATTACGATAATATTTCTGTTCGTCGAATTCCTGATCCTGCGCCTACTTTCGTACGTTAGCGTAACCAACCCTTTTTTTTCCTGTTGGGACCGTGGCTAGGGAGGGAAATATTAATTCCTATTGCTGACTCCCGGGTCACATCGTTTATTGAAATATCACGATAAATACGTATATAACTATGATTCATAAATATACAAACAATCGTGGGACTCTAACCATCCCGGTGGTTGGCCTTCGTTCTACAATCGTTAACTTAAATAAAGGTGCTACTTAAAAACAGCTTAGCTAGTCTGCTTCGGTCCTTTGTTGTGTTCGCTCCAGAGTATCCTTCTGGTCCATGATTTTCTCGACCATGACTAAGAACAATGCGGAGTTTCAGGTAGTCGCTGACAAAATTGTACTCAGCTGATGTCCGTTCGTGGGTAGTTCAACATGTCTTGGTTTGCACAGGAACCAAACCTAACCTAATCTAACCTAATCATCAGTACCACCCGTTACCATTGTAAGCAGTATAGCAATTAATTCATCATATAATCGTTGCGCATTTTGCATACGTCTTATACAAGACAGTGGGAACCGATTTTTAACGCTCTCTGTACATCAACATTTTAAACATAAGAAAAGTTTAAAATGCTATTTTAGTACTAGAAATAATATATCATACTGCAGAGCGATGATCACAAATATAAGTAAATACATGTGAAAATAAAAAAAAACATTTTTCATCGGAGCAATCTTATAATTTTATGTCAATACATGTATTTTATATTAAAGTGTTGTGTGGATGGATCATTTAACTGGTTCATTAACTTTCAAATTATCGGAATCATTTTTATTGTTGATCGTTCCGGTGTTTTTAAGTGTACAATATTTTACATGATCCAATGTTTGACAGCACCCGGACTTCCAAAAACTACTTTCACCGATTTCCGCCACGTTTGAACAAAATCCCCTATTATTAATTTAGACATTTTTTATTTTTTTGCTACACATTTCAAGTGCTAATAAAAAGCTTCAAATTGTCTGTACATGTATTGCGTGAAGGCACTCTGTAGGTTTGCGATAATGGTCTGGCTATATTTTCTCCTGCGGATTTCCCGAGCTGGTGTACCTACTATTATTACGCGGTGCGCCTTTGGCTTTTCCCGCGGAAATTCATTTACGGTGAATTCGATTACACGGGGTTCGCAAATGGAGACAAGTGCCCGCTTTTAGCCCGGCGTGTTGCACCTTCGACGAAGTAACGCGGTGTGACGGACGGGAAGCAAACACATGATTGTCCAGCGCGCGCAAAGATAATATTACTCTTACATAATAATATGCTCTTTTTTTTATTGGCGAAACAAATAACCAAAGTCTATTGATCGTCCACGCGAATCAGCTGCAACGGTCGTGGTGTCGTTTATTATCGGCTAAAGGCGACCGTCATCGGGTAAAGTGCGCGAAAAACTGGTCTACCGCTGTCCGTAATATATACAAAGGCACAGGATCTGGACGAAAACTTTAATCAATTCTACTTGAAACGATCCGTGCTATAGCTAAACGAAAATCGGGCGAAGGCATACGTTTATACAAGCGTTATGATGAAAAGAACGTAGTAGTATCTTTAGGTTAGGTTATTTCATATTTATTCATGATGATGATGTCAAGACACTTGTTAAAACAAGTAAGCCTAAAAAGAAATTCAAAATTTCTAGAAAAAACCATGAAGTACAGAGTTTATACCTAAAAAATGATTAAAATAATGTAAAACTGTTTTCCTACGTGAAAATTATTTTCATAAGTACTCTTTAACATAATTTAGTTTTATATATTCAGTGCGATTTTTAAACAAGACGATGATTTTTTATGTCAAAACCAGTGTCGTATTCTTCAGCACTTCATTATACACTGAAAACAATATTTATATTTTATTTTTATTTTATGTATTTTACTTACTGTTATACACAATAATTTTATTGAAAATTTGATTAGTTTTAATACATTTTGTATATATATTCCATAAAAATAGTTATTATTACTCGTAAAGTTAAAAAATGTTGATTGCTATCGACTTGGAACTCAGTGATTTTTTTATAAAATAAAATGTATTATTGTACATTTTTTATAATGTAACTTAAATCTACAATATATCAGAATAATATAAACAATTTTTCGTAATATATATTATGATATTTATATTTATTTCCTTATAGTTTTTTAAATTTGTATTTTTATATAGTATGTAAAAATGTATTATATGTGCAAAATATAATTTTTCAGATTGAAAATCCTATGCATTATGCCTTTTTGTAGTATAATTTATTATAGTTCTTACACAGTTACAAACTAACATTTTTTTCTTTCTTTGGAAACATTGTTTTTTCTTTGAAGTTTTCAAGTAATACAACTTGAAAACTATAAATTAAAAATGAACAATCGTCATTTGGTTTTTAATTCAAAATTCGTTAAGACTGAAACAAAATGTGGTCGTCTAATCACGTTTTAGTTCGAATACTTTATGAAAGTAAAAACTCTTGTTTCTTTTTCGGAGAAATTTAATTTGTGAACCACCTGTCGTTGTAAATACATATTGTATAAAACTTAACGATTGTATACATAAGCGACATTACTTTATGTTTATTTTTCATTGATCTTCGGCAACTATGGCTATTATATGCATGGTAGTAATACGGTTGGTTTTTGGAACGGAAGAATTTATTTTATTTTTGGAATACAATATGTGTATACTATGGCGCATGGCTACGTCGCTATAAGCCTGGGTGGTCACCCATCCGGGAGCTAGGGACGCCGCACGGTGCTTATCCGCGGCACCGATCAGCGAACTACGGATAACCACCGCACAATCACACAATGCCCCAGGAATATTTAAATTGAAACTTGAAGGAAAAAATTAATGTGACCATAGACGAGTCATCTCCTTGGTGGTTATCGTCTAAACTTTAGAGTGTATAAAGCTTAGGTAGTAAATATTTCACCGAGGGTGGACCCTGAACACACAATCGTACAACACTATTGATTATAAGTTTTTATAAAGAGAAACGTTTTATTTTTTTCGAACACAACTCGAATGAATGAATATAGGTTAGCGACTTTGAGAAGGAAATTTCAAAGTATTTTCTCGACAGTAGCCCAGACAGGATGGGGAGAGCTGACTAAAAGTCCACCTACGGTCGCTTCAAAAGCATGGCGAGCGCATCTGGTTCACGTACGAGCAGAAATAGTTCGTGCAACACTGTATAATATTATAATACTCGTATGTAGCTACCCCGCACGCGCCACGGCCAAAGTCCCGCGTAACTCGATTCCCGTTACGGCGGCCCCTGTTTGAGTTACGGAGTGCGCGGACGGTGTACGAGAGCATAATTCATAGTGTTGTAACACGTCGATATAACGCGCTGGTAACACGCCCGAGAACCGTTATACCACGGTAACGGTCGACGTGAATGGTAACGGATCGCGTTCACATAATATACCGCGATGTCACGAAATGTTCACTGGAACTATATTTTGTCCTGAAACATTTTCCATACCGCGGCGACGAAACAATTATAATATCGACGCGAAGGAAACCCCCGAAGCGCGAGTAGTGTCAAGATCTCCTTTAATCGGATTACATTTTGTAAACGAAAATGCCATCAAGTGGCTCCTTTCTTAGTGCAAACTGCTTTTCTTCTAATCTTGTTACTTTTAGCTAATATTCTTGATTTGTGCCATAGATACAGGTTGATTGATTAATAAATAAATAAATAGAGAAATTTAAAAATTTGGTGTTTTTGATATTGATAATATTTCAATAAGTAATTTTTTTTAATTTTTACGTATTTTTTAATTCTCTATTTATATATTAAAATTACCCCAATGCACTTGTTGTGCGTTCATTTTTTTTTTTTTTTAAGTCAAGACTATGTGTCTTGATTATGAGAAGTGTACTCAATTTTGATTTTAGAATGTACAATTAAGTTTTAGTGTGAAACGCACTAAATTTGTAAATGGACCACACTATGGTTACCGTTTTATTATAGGTACTCTACAAGTTATGATTATGCAAACATATTCAAAATCGGTTTATTTATGCATCATCCGTCTGACGTTTCGACTGTTCCGTATGTTCGTGAATCCGTGTACTTGAGCACCAACATCAATATTGCTTATTATATTAGGAAACGGATTATTATGCACTAAAGATCGTCAAATATGCTTCTTAAAATAACGTTATATGAATTATAATACATTATATGAGTTTAAAATGTATTAACATTTTTTGAATTTTATTTAGTAAAATGACTGAAAAAATGCACCAGGTTCTTCGCCATTATTCTTAATCTTTTAAAAGACTATTAACAGACCACAACATATTAACCCGCATTAAAAAAAATTTTAAATAGCTAATTTTTTGGTCGTTGTACTGATTGATTTTTTTTAATCGAAAAGTTGAGCAATTTTGTTATGGTTTGCTTTTTCTAAAGTCTCGGAGCGTAATTTGAAAAATATTTAACTTAGTTGTTCTATTCGTAATATACCGACAGTTGATTACAGTAGTGGCTATACATGACGTCCGTCACTATCAACGGTTTTTTCTGATTAAATCCAGATACTAGACATTCCCCAACTATTGAACTTATGTTGCTTAATTAAAATTTTGGAATAGCAATCATTTACTTAATTTTGACATGATTATGTCGGTGGTGATGCTAACCGTTATTACAGTTTAAGGCATCGATATATCAATCAATCATGTGTGACTGTATTGTATATAGTCATAATGATATAAACAAATTATTTTTGTATGCTCGACTCATCTGGTATGTAACGTAAAACGTTCAGTATATTTTTTAAAGAAATCTCGAAGAGATGGATAGGTAGGTATTGTAATATTTAATAGGAGGGGGAGGGAGCTCGAGAAAGTGGGGGCCTCAACAGTTGTACTGTACTGTATTTCACACTGTGAAGGATGACCAGATGGGCCATGTCCCATATGCCATCCCGACGAAGATGTATGTTTTATCGTACAACAATCGATGAGGGGTGGGAGCCAGAAATTGAAAAACAAATCCCTCCCGGGTAAACTGTTAAATAAAAAAGAATGTTTTATTATATTTAAACAAGTTAACTGTATGTCATTACCGTTATGATATTATAAACATTTTACACGATGCGATCGTTGCGTTCAAAACACGATTGTTTATCGTAAAATAACAACACATTGTAAAACAAATTTGATTATTTTTTCCCGACCGTTTTGATTCGGTAAACGTTATCAGCTCACGACACGCGGATGAATAATATGATTATTCGTTGTACGAATAAAGATAAGAACAGACACCGCGAGCATGAAGCAATATGATGTAATAACTATGTGTTCGGAAGTACAACGTATAGATATGTTATACCGTTATTATATAGTGACTTAGATATGCATTAGTATGCATTAGTATTTGCACTTGTATTATATTATTATTTCCTTTCATAAATAATTATTCAAACCTAGATCAGTATTTTACCGTACACTTATTCCAAACGAATCATAACTTTTACTCGGTGAAATCAATGAGTTGACGTTCTTCGCCGTTTCAACATAATCGCAGGCCAACTACATTGATGAAACCCAGTTCAACGAATCAGCATTTGAAATCACTCTAATCATAATGTGAGTCTGAATACATTTTTATACCAAATCAACTGTCAATAGGTAATAAGATAATCAAATCGACTATCCACATTAGAAACCAACGCAGAAGCTGCAGATCACTTCAGACCTTATCAATCATATTACTATTTATAGAGAATGAACAGTTAAACATTTTCTCAGTTTTCTAAGTTTTGTTTTCGACGGGATAATATTTACTGTCCGACTGTGGATTTGAATCGATCAAACCGAACGGAAATAATCTTCTTCAACTATGTAAAGTTTTACCTCAAAGAATAGTACAGAGGATTAAGAATAAGAAAATTTTATATATATTGAGTCGATTAGTTTTTCATGTCATTCGATACTTTTACATGACATTGTTATTTTAATTTTATAACATTTTTTTTTATAACTATCATAAAAACCATGTATAGTAATACGTATGAAAAGTTCAAAAATGTGTAGTTTAAATTATAAGCGTTGGTAAAATTCTTCAAATAGAAAAATCAATAAAATATAATACAACAAGCGTATAAATATACAGGGCTAATATCAGAATTTAACGTTACAAAATGTTTATGAAAACACAGAAAATAATAATTCAATTTTATGATTTTTCCGTGGTCTGCTTATATTTTTATGGTAAGACCTGTGTAACGTGAAATATTGATCACACTGTACGTTCTATTTGCACACAGTACCTATGTCAAAAAAATAAACTTTTCCATCTCATTATTGCCGCTCAGTTGCCAACCTATTAACCGTACGGGTCTCGACGCCGCGGATGACGGCAACAATGGATATTATAGAGGAAATAGTAAGTACCATACAAATAATAGTTGATCAAAAATGAAAAACAAAACAATGTAAATTACGGAAAAGACTGGTTTATTTTGCGATGTCAACACACATTAATTACATGTATTGTTTGGGCTATGGCATTTTTGAGCTGCGATTGATGGACTGCGTAGATTAACAGTTCTGAAACAAAACAAAATAATGTTCGATTATTGCATGTACAGCGTGTATACAAGAAAAAATACGAATAATGTTAATATACGAGACAATAATATTGTTATTATACTGGTCGTCGCATTACAATAATAGTAGAAACAAAAAATTTCAATCACAATGGAAAATATCATAATATTTTTTTATATACACTGCGGGCTTATGTTTATGGTTGGTTTTCTTTTGGCGAAAAAAGCTGATATAAAACAATGGCTGCAAACAAACGATATTTAAATTATATAGGGTCGAAATAATTGTATTTCATTGTTTTTGACGTCCGTCACTTTGATATTATTTTATAATATGATTTCCGATACAAGCAACGTGTCCATTATTCCATGCGGTACGCCAGTACGTTAGATCAAGAATTTATAGTTACTTAAAAAATCCAAATAGTGCCTTAACTTATAAGCGAAAAGTGTCTTATCAATACGTTCATATTCATGTCTGAAGAAAATATTTTTTGCAATCCAGGAAAATTCTCGATTTTAAATGTTTCACCAAATAATCAAATAATTGGAACAACAGATAAAATTAAAAAAATATAATCTTTAACTGTGATTAAACGAAAAAAACGATATTCTTAAGCCAAGATGATTTCAATTTAAATCATATCGAACCCATTGAAGTAACGAAAAAATAGTTTTTTTATGAAAATATTTGAATAATTTATTAAAAACAAACATTATTTTCACATAGACCTACTACTTATAAATTCGCGTTAACGGACCCGGGTACTCACCATCAATTGGCTGGTGGCTGGAGCGGCCTTGGCAACGGTGTTGACGGCCTTGGCAGATTGGACTTGTCCGACGACAACGATGTTCATGGATACTTTTTCGGCGCCCATTTTTGGTTTTGGTTGGTTTTCGTGGAGCGAAGAAGTGAAGACTGTAAGTATAAATTTAAAAATTAAAATAAACCAAATTGTTACGTTTAAAAAATTACGGACAGAAATAGTAAAAATTGTGTTTCTCGTGTGTACTCACCAATTAGAATATAATCGCACAAAAATGTGTTATGCCGGAACAGAGATCGCGGACGTCTTTATATACGCTTGCCGTTTAAAGTGGGTCGATGTGGCGTGATCGTTTGGTGAGCACTCCTCGCACGGCTATTGGCTGATAAATCATCGGAAGACGACCAGTTTGTTTTATTAGTAGTTAATTCTAACTGCGCCGTGAGTTATAGTTTTAAATAAGTTTTTTTTATTAACTATTCGTTCTTAATATTCAACCTCTCACTACGCGCGGAAAACATTTCTGGTAACGGCAGGTTACTTTGAAATAGATTTAGCGGTTGGGTTGGAAAATAACGATAAAACTATTGTAACTTTGATATTTCAAATCGATGAAAACTAAGAGAAAAAACATTTTAATATACAATGTTTCAGAGTATAAATTTCCGAGAACTATTTTAAAGCAATTAAAAATTGTGCATTTTAATGATTTGTTTGTATATAAGAGCAAACGATAAATTAAATTATTACAATTTAAACTTTTTTCTTACACTTTTCCACTTTTATTGGTATATTTATTTCTTTTTAGCCTGAACATTAAACAAACTTTCTGCAAAGTTGAAAATTTATAGTCCAAATTTCTTGACACGTTATATGTGCAAGTACGATTTTTTTTTTGGAAAAAAAAATTTACATTAAATTTAATAGAAATTTACTGCACCTAATTTTAAATATTAATAAAAATATGAAACGTGAGATATGAATTATCATAATTTATCGTTTTTTGTAATACTTTTACCAATTTTGGTATTCAAATGCAAAACTAACTTCTTAAAATTACGAGTAAAACGTGGTTCGTATTATTTTACTGAGTTTTAAACGAACCAATTATGCATAACATTTTTGTACATTTATTTTCGGACGTCCTCGTTTTCCTCGTCATTTTAAAGTGATGTTTTCTTAGAAAAAAAAAATAATAATTGTTTAACTTTGACCGACGACCAATGCACGTAGTAGCCACGGGGTGACGAAAAATATATTGACCGTTATCGAACTTTGCGTTGCGCATTCCCGGGGATAGACGGAATATAGTTTTAAGCTGTTTCACCTAAGAACCACGGCCAGCGTACAGGGTATACCGAATTCCTCCGGAACAAGTATAAATTCCTCGAAAAAACAACAACAAAAATTTCATCTAAAACGCGCGCACCTACAGACACACAACAGACGCTGTCATTTATTAACAGGCCGTCACTGTGTTTCGGTTGAGGTGCGAACGAACGGGACGTGTCTACTTCAGCCGTGGACCGTTCGTGTTGTATTGGGCCGAAAAACCATAACGTTAATTCCGTTAAAAACGAATTGTTGGAAAACCGTCGACTGCCGCATATTCGTAAAATCGAAATTTGAGCTTCCAAGGCCGTAGCCAGCATAACATTTTGGGGGCGGGATTTAAATTATAAAGATGTATTATGACGAAAAAAATCTCTACAAAATCTGTTCGATATAAAATTGATATAATAATTTTTGATATAATAATTTCAATAAAAAAAATTGTTATTTTAATGAAGTTTGTGCAACTTAACAAATCATAATAAGACTTTAAAAAAAAAAATTTCGGGGGTGGTTTGAACCCTGAACCCCCCTCTTGGCTACGGCCTCGTGGGCTACGATGACGCGTTCTCCCCGGGAACAAGTAACATAATATATGTAATATTAATTGCCTACTGCACGATACAGCAAAGGTTCCCAAACCCCAAGCGGATCCAAAAGTGGATCGCTATTATTTTTTCGGTGGTTTACGTCGAACAATTTAAAATAAACACATATTATTATCATAGTTTCAAGTTTATGTAGGCACAACATTTTTAATATCGGACTACTACGAAACGCGGGACGTCAATCATATGTACGTATAGGTAAAAACAGGCAAACAAATATACGAGTATATGATGCCGCGTTTCTGTTTGATAGTGTTAATTACTTTTCGTTGACGTCCAAATTCAGTTTCGCAACAAATGCAAAAGAAAAGTTTATTGTTTATTGTGGCTCGTCAAAATTTCTAAAATGGACCGTACCATAAAGAGTTTGTGTACTTTGGGCGCTTCTGCAGTACAGTGTAAATAATACATCGCAATCGCACTCGCTGCTGAAGTTCGAGAACACATGATTATCCGTTTCGGAACGTTCACAAGAGACACAGACCAATATAATAACAAACATGACGTAGAAGTACAATGAATATAGAGGGTCATTCGGGAACGAAAAAAAATGTTAGGACCACTACACGAATATATATAATAATTTTATTCATCGAACCGCTCGCGCATGTGTTCCTGTCGGGGTCTGCTGGAACGTTATATAAATTCACTACCAACGACGCCCCTTTCAAAAAGATCGGGGGGGGGAACAATAAAACCAAAAGCCATTGGAATATAGTGTGAAAATAAATGAAAACATATTTTCAATCAGTAGTGTTTTGAAACTATAACGCAGATGGTATAGGAACATTATTATATTAATTTAAACCCGGAGACGATGGCGAATGGTTTTCTTAAATTTTTTTTTTTTTTAGTTATTTCGTTTAGTCTTTCCTACCGCCTAAATTGTATACTTTACGTGGCTATGTCTTATCTCTGAAAGTATTCGTGTACTTTAAAACCCCCATTTGAGATGCCGGCCGTGCTCGCACTGTATTGAAAACAAATTATTCACGGATTCGCTATAACATAAGCGCGAGCGCGTACGCTCGTAATGTAAAGCAAATTGAAAAAATAAATAAATACATTTACAGTGTGTACCGAAATGAATCACCGCCCTCGTAGGACGGATGTGCATTATAACGGGTGTATACGGCAAGTAATCTCCTTATTACAGTATATGGTTCGCGAACGAACTAAACTCTGACGCGGCCGTGGTGTGTTATTGTTAGGATCACGCCACGCATGTTATCTCTTGGTGTGGATCGTATAAAAAGGCGTACGGTGTTTCCGGTCCGGCATAACGTGTTATTCGTGCAAGTCTGTACTTTGGTGAGTGAGAAGTGATCGTGCTGATCGTCTGACGATCGAATACCATTTATTTATTTTATTTATTTTTTCGCAGTCTTCGCTTTACTCCGATCAAAATAAAAAACCAGCACAAATCAAAAATGGGCGCAGAGAAGGTATCCATGAACATTGTTGTCGTCGGACAAGTCCAATCTGCCAAGGCCGTCAAGTACGTCGCCAAAGCCGCCCCAGCCACCAGCCAATCGATGGTAAGCGCGCAAGCATTTAAGTCGACTTTTTTAACTATCGCCGTGTCGCGAATAAATATTATTGTTCAATAATTCGATTCGTCACAAAAGTTTCCTTTTTTTTTTTTTTTTGTCTTTCCAAAATGAACTTTATGGTTCAGCGATCAAATTGTGTGCGGGTTGTACATTTCATATGATTTCGCTTCGTTTTTTCGTCGTTTTCCCTGTTAACGAAATCACGTAGTCACGTCTTACACTCATTTAATTGTTTCAGTCTATACGAAACAAAATGGCCAATTTATTTTTTTCAAATTACTCTTATTATTACGATGTTCTAATTTTGTTTTTTCCGTGCGAATATGCTACGAGCGAACAATTATAAATAAATTACGGTACGAAAACTACTAATAATATTTTTACAACGGTACTGTACTTGATTTACGGCTGTGCGAACCGTTGTAACAACAATACGTGACTGTTATTTTTACTTTCGAGTAAAAGAGTTAAAATCGTGTTTATAGTTGAACAAATTATTAATTTGATGTACGAATTAATTTTGCATGCAATTATATGAACGTGTTTTATTTTATTGAAAACTGACGTAATAGGAATTTATTGCTTGTTAAATATTAAGTTTTAAATAAAAGTAAACACCGCTTTTACGTAATAATGTTAATTGACTTTTTAATAATTATTCTGTTTTTGTTTCAGAATTGTTAATTCTCTAAGGACCATCGCAAACTCAAAAATGCCATAGCCTCATTCAACACAAAACATGATTAACTCACGTCATATTGTATTATATTGACACTGCAAATAAAAATGAAAATTTTCCAATATTTAACGTGTTTTTACTTCATATATCTATATATTTAACGTAAACTGGACGACAATTTTTTTGTTCGTAAACCATAGAGTATTTATGCATATTATTTATATTTATTATTTTAACGGGAGAAATATATTCACAGAATTGAAATCGCAATAGAGTATACAGATGTACCACTGTGTACCTATACAGTCGACTGCAAGCTCTTACACACCGATTATATTATTATAGTATTATTTTTCGGTTGTGCAAAAAAAAAAAAAAATAATACGACTATTTTCGCTAAAAGAAAGAAATCGTTTTTAATTTAATGAGCAGGCGTTAATTGCGCCCTGCGTATTTTTCAAGTCATATTATTTTGATTATGACCACTAAGCCTTATCCAGACTTCGGAGGATACTACGAGGAGGTGGCTATCGCTATCCTCCAAAAATTGTTTTTCCCTATCGTTGTTGGATGTGTTTGTTGGGCAACTGGTTCGTTACGGCTATCACATTAAAATTATATTATAACCTTATAAGAACGATAAAATCGCGGTATCGTTTATTTGTGATAAACCGAACTTTTGGTTAGTACGCAAATATAATGTACAACCATGTATAAAATTGGTAATAGTTAATTAATTCACTATGAGCGTATATTACTTTACCCAAAATAGTTATCGAAAAATGCCAGGTGTAATTTACTATAACATTTTTACCATCCGTTCACTTTGGGCGCAATGTACAACCGCCTAATTTCGTTTCTATTTTTGAGTCATGGATGTTCAAATACAGTTCTGCAAAAAAAACAAAACGAAATCGCTCTAAATAACATACATTGATTGCAAGTATTGTATATTGGTTGAACTTTAAATTTATTTACTGAAGTTTAAATGTTAATATACATTATACTTTACTATATAGTTTCTCTTAAACCAGTGGTGGCTCGCGCCTAGGAGTTCAAGTGTGCTCACACCACAAATATTAGTATAGATATAAAAGAAAAAAAATATTTTTGAATTTAATATTTTTGTTTAACGATACTATTATTCTAGAAAACTAAATTAATTTATAAACGCCGAAAATCTGAAAATATTGCTCCTAAAATTTAGTGAGTTATGTAATAAACTTAAATAAAATGTATGTAATAAACAACCATCAACTAGCGTGCAGCTAAGTCAGAAATTAGAATACCGTCATTCCATGTAAATTACGTTCGATTGTTGTGTGGAAGGGTGGGGGGGGTTTACGTATAAACGGGGCCTTGGTGTGCACCTGGTCGTAACCTAACCGTAGGTATCGGTATTAAAAATTATTATTATGTTAGCTTCGCGTATATTATATTTCTGTCATCATTATCATTAATATAATTTATATCCTGTATTATAAAAATATTAAATGTATATAAGAATTAAGTGTTGTTAGTTATCGCACTTTGGCTTGTTGTTAAAAATAAAGTATCAGCATAAATATCGTAATAGTCATAAGCTTAGATTTTTTTTTTTTTCATTGGACTTTTCAATAATTGCAAACCATCAATTTGGAAATCACGAGCCGCCACTGCCCTAAGCCGAATAACACACCAAATCGATGTAATATAATGTAAACACGTCATAAATTCTACATTTTAATGAAATACCATATGCGCACTGATTGAAATTTTATAATCCGTTTGTACGAGTGGAGGTGAAAAGTTGTGTTTCGTTTCTAGTTGGTGCACGGGCGCGCGGCGGCTAATCGCGGATTCTTTGTGCTTTCCTAACGTTCATATTTTACAGAGTACGGAAATTAATATGATCGCCTTTCGTAGATTGAATTTTCACAGCGATTCAGACGGTTTATATTATGTAAATAATACGTGCTTTTAGCAAAAACACAGTACCTACATAAACATTTTATCGTACTTCATTAAGTAACTGTATTACGTGTCACGTAGGTACCCAGGTAATATAATATGGACGTATAACGGTGCAATAAAAGTGCATGCACATAACGATTATGTGTTTTTATTTTACGCGCGTATAAATGGTTATTGGCTCATTTGTATCGGACAATTCGTCGGTTCAGCTGCGCTGTTCTTTCTTTTACCTTCTTTTTTTCTTTTAATGTGATGATTTCGACGTTTTCGTCCGGTGATAAAATCGTTTTGTTTTCTTTACACATGAACTTCTTTATGCCGTGCACGACGAAATAAACTGGATATTTATCGCATTTTTACGCACCGGCCGCGGCGTCGTTTGAACACGACGTCTTGACGTAATCTACGAAAAACTGCTGTACCGTCGAAGGTGACGTCGTGATGATGGTTGAAGTTTCCGCGCAAACGAACTCGGTCCGACGGACGGGCGAGTAAAAAAAAAAAAAATCGAAAACAACTAAACCACTCGCTGGAATCACGTGATATTAGACGACGAACAATATTATTATGCGGCGTGGGGTCGTACCTGTATGATATACAGTCAAACTTGGTTATCTCGAACTTATTTAACTCGAAATCGTCGATACCTCGATCTTTTACTCCGGTCCCTAGAATTTCCTATTTAAACAATGTAAAGAAATCTTGTTAATTCGAATATTTTCGTGGATAACTCGAAGTTTTGAGTTTTATTAATACATATGTATGTATGTATTATACAATTTTGATACAATTTCCCTCATTTATCTATATGTATCTATTTATCTATGTATCTTTATGTACTCAATCATCGGATGAAGAAGAGGAACAAGAAAATTACATATTTTATCTATAATAAACACATAGGAGTTAATATACATATTATTTTGTACTGTTTTAAAATTTCTTTTTTGGATAACTCGAATTCTTGGATAACTCGAACTATTACTCCGGTCCTTTCAACTTCGAGCTAACCAAGTTCGACTGTATTATGTTATTATTAGGCGCCCCCGTGAAAAAAAAACAGAGCGGCCAGATCGCGTGTATTAAAATAACGACGATCATCGAGACGTTCGCCACGGAGCTTGAACTATTGAGACTCGGCGACGTCCACATGGGTGCCCGTCAGAATTTTTCCAAGATGGTGGGGGCGGGGGGGGGGCAAGGTTCGTAAAATATTAAAAAATGACCAAAAAAAATGTGCAAGTTGTTAAGTTTAATAATTCAACGTGTTGTCGTTAGACTACTCGAAAGCGTCGGGCTGTAAATATGAATGAATGTATATTTACAATATATTTTATGCTACCATTATAGTATAGTAGCGCGGCGGCCGCGATGGCATGGCGTTTTAATTTAATAATGTCATCGCCTCGAGTCAAGATTTTAATAATAATTCTAGGTTCTTCTAATATGCCGCCTCGTTGTGCACCGGCTTCAGCGCCGCGAGTGCGTATACTAGTCCGGCAGTGGCGGCTATTCTCGTACCTACGTAAGGTGCGGTGGACATACCTTTAAAATGGGGTGGGTGTTCGAGGGGATTCTCTAATATGATTTTTACCCCTATAACAATCGTTATGCTGTGCTTTTTATTAACACGGACATGATTTTTCTACGGGTACAGTTCATAAATACCGATGTTCGACTGGAAGAGAAGAAAGTACCAACACGGAAATACAACATTATATCCGGTATTATGTTCGTAACGATCTACTCGTATTATATCGAGTCCGTCATTAGAGCTAATCAGATGATGAATTGAGACTTTTGTGATGCCGACGAACACGTAAGTTCGCTAACATGTACCTACTGACACGTGAAACGTCACGTTAGAACGAGCTGAGAATTTTTAGTCTCTAAAAATCAGAAGGATAATGTTTTTTTTACCCAAACAATTGACTTTAATTATACTTCACATATTATTTGACTATATAAATCTCAAACGATATATTATTAGGAGAAATAGGTGACTTTATGCAGGGTGTCCACCGAGATTTACACAGAGTGATATCTCTCGTGTTGATATAAAAATAATCAAATTCTGTTTTTATTATAAGCATCATTGGGCAAAGGCTTTTTTGTTAGCAATATTTTGATAAATTTATGCGTGTTGTTAAGGAAGTTATAAATTTAACTGTTTGTTTTATAACTTTTATAAATTTCTAAGAAAGCAAAAAACCCTAAAAAAAATAAGGGAAAAGTGGTTTTACCCTTTGCATATATCAGCTATATAATACAATCAGCTGTATCCGGTTTCCGGAATAAAAAGTTATAGTGCGGTGCTTTTGACGCGGATATACTACATAAGATTCGAAAAAAGAAAACACCTTCTCTTCACCACCAATTCATCGCTCATCTCCATCAGAATCTGAATCGGACAATTATTCTATATCCTTACTGTATTCCGATGATTACATCATATTATGCTTGACGAATGATGGGTGATGAAACATTTCGATTAATATAATGTATTTATAATATGAAAACGAGTGGTACGCATATGCAAATCAATCGATTAATAGGTTAATTTTATAGCGTACATTTGTGCAACACATTTCTCACGCAAATTGTTGAAAACATCGAAACACGCACGGTGGATGTGGAGCTTGACGTCATTGAAACATTGCCGTATCGAAAATCACGCCATGTTGCGGTCCGTTCGCGTCGCGGTCGTCGGTATGTGGGGGTGAATCGGGATCCGTATAAAAGGACGCCTGGTACCACGATTCATGCATAACACATTTTTTGTGCAATTTTATTCTCTGGTGAGTACTTTATTGTTGCTATGCGCACTGATTAACTTCATTCGCATTCGTAACGAATTCGGCATATTTAAAAAAATCCCACATAATAATGTATTTGTATTTGCTTGCAGTTTCTTCACTTCGTTTCACGAAAACCAACCAAAAATCAAAAATGGGCGCTGAAAAAGTATCCATGAACATCGTTGTCGTCGGACAAGTCCAATCTGCCAAGGCCGTCAACATCGTCGCTAAAGCCACCCCAGTCACCAACCAATCGATGGTAAGACAATTATTTTAATACGTCATTATATGCTGCTTAAACGACGAATTTACTGAATCAAAGTGATATTGTCATCTCACTGTTGTTTCTTTTATCGTGTTTCAATTTAAAACGGACGAAAAGATTTTAAACTAAAACCGTTATAATAATAATAATATATATATATACCTATAGTATAGCCATTACCACATAATAATATTAATTTTTTGATTATTTTTCATTATTGTTAATTATTTTATTTTATTGATCATTGCTATAAAACTATTATTGTTACAGTAGTTTTTGTTTCTAGCAAAAAATAATTAAGATACACGATATAAATTCCCGTAGTATCGGTATAACGAACAGAAAAAACTATTGCTGTTTATAATTTCGTAGTCTCTTCATTTTACATTCTTATTTTATTCTTTTTTATTAAAAATACTTTACCAGTGTATCAAAAAAATATACATCAATAAACAATAATTAAGTTTTATTTATTTTTTACTTCAATGGTAGATCAAATTTATTGCACAATAGTTTTATATAACAACAGATATTGTACACTCAATTAATACATTTTTCTCGAAACTCACCGATAAAAACTAAATCGTCATAAAGTAATTTGTCAACACTCGTTCGAACCGTTTATAAATTGTATTTGTTGTAGTTTTAGGGAAAAAACAGCATTTCCCCATCCATTTGTCGCACGTTACGCAATTGTTTGTTTGATTTACCGGGTAATTAATAATATTGTCTGTCTTGTTTGTTTCAGAGCTGTTAATACTTATGTAGTTCTTACATCGCAAACTCAAAAATGACATAGTCCAAACGGCTCACCATGATTTGTAATAGTTAAATAATTATATATTTTGATGTACCGACAAAGCAAAATAAACCAGTTTCTATTCCGTTATTTCACTATTTTTTTTTTGTTATCGTTGTTCAACCCTTATAGCATTATAAGTACATACTTCGATTTGCAGACGCTCCAACCTGTTTAATGGCTACAGCCGAGTGCAATATAATATTATGAAAAGTGCACACCGCGCTTAGTCGTGTATCGCATTGCATTATGGGTAAAGTGTGACTCGAGTCGTATCATCGTATAAAATACTAAAATTATATCGATATAAGATACTACGAGATGCAATGCACAGCATAACGTTTATTGTTGCGTAATAATATAATTACGAGCCGATGTTGTATTTTGTATACGATATACGTATATACGTCGGGATTTAGAACTTAAACTTAAGCCTTCGATGACAGAGATATTACTCCGTTAGGTCGGATAAGAAGTGTCAATTATAGTATTGTTTCCGAACCATAATTAGGCGTGATTCAAATGTTTGGTGAACCATTAATCAAGAATACGGCTATGTTAATTGTAATGAACTTTTAGACACCATAATTGAAAAATTATTATATTATGGTTTTAATTAAAATACAAGTAAAAAAAAAAATAAAAGCCAGAGCGTGATTATCCAAATATTATTTTTTTTTTTAAATTAAAATAATGATAAGAGACCTACATGTTGTTTTCATGAATATGCTTTACTCAAATTTAAGTACAGACTATATAGTGTGATTGTATTCAATTGTATTTTAAAAAAAGATTCGTGAACCTTTTTATTCAATATTTATTAACACTAACTATCTACAATATACTTTTCAAAATAGCCAACAGGGCATGCCATTTGTTTGTGATTGAAAAACGCAGTTGCTATATAGCAATTTACTCTCTGTAAGTGTAATGATTTTTTTGTAAAAGTGAAAATGATGACAAATTCGTTTTAACCGTTCGCCGAATAGCCGTTTTACGGGGCGATGATAATTTGCACCACCAATAGCACATGTAATTTGCGCCATCTACAACAGGCAGTAAAAGTTACACATGTATTTGGTTCCAGGTCGTATCTTCTCATAGTGTTAACTGCGCCACTATGTATTCGACCAAATTATATGGTACATAATGAATTTATTTATATTAATATTATATAACTATTTTGTTTCAGCTAACATTTTCACACGTTTTTATTATTTTATCGCAAATTATTTACAAACAGGACACGTTCTTAAAACAATTGTCTTATACATTTTTAAACACTTCCCGGAGTAAAATGGAAAAAAAAATTGAATTTACTGTAATGACATAAAATAGACTTAATCTGCATAAAAAATATTCGTTATTGGTCAGGGCGAATAGATTAGGTACATAATATTTTCTTTATTTTTGTCGATCATTTTTTACGCAAATCACGTACGTCCGTCTTACGTGGTGTTTACATTTACCATGGACGCGCATTAAACCGTACGTCTTTGGCTAAACGTGATTGTTGAACAGAAAAAAAAATAAGTCTTTGGCATTTATCGTATCAGCTGTAAATCAACAATTACGACGAAAAGCCACGTTTCCGGTCATATTTTCTGCGCCCACAGTCTACATAGTTTGTGTACGTAACAAGTCTGTTAATGCGATCTTATAATGTTATACAATACATACGGCACGCGTGCATTTTGTATAATGTGTAACGGGAAATAAATTCCACTGTTACGGGATTTCACGAGTGGTGGATTTATTTTCCATATATTATATTATTTACAAATCCCATTTCATTCGTTTTCCAGCCCGTATCTGTTATTCCGACGGCGCGAGTATATCGTTACGAACCATCCGAGCCACGGGCTGAAGCTAGGAGAGAACGGTTATAAGAATAATAATGTTTACGCGTCAATCACAGTGTTGTGTTCAGTGTTTTGTTTTGTCGTTCTGGAAAAGCAAGCGTCGCGGGAACAGTAGTAAAATGACTGTACCGTACGTCAATTAGCGCGAGAGCAGTTTCATCATAGTATTTAAACGTATGAGGGTAGAGGGAACATAAAATATTGAAAAACATGAAATTAGTTATTTTTTTAAAGTTTCATATATATATTATATAATATTGTTATGCGTTTATCCTCGGTATAACTTTTAATCATTATTCTAATATATATTTACTTGCAGATATTGCATAGAAATGTATACGTAAAAAATTGTGTTCCCATTTAGGGCATTTGACAAGCTTTAAATGAACCGAATTGGCTTTATTATTCATTGACTGATTTGCACAAGAAAAAGCTCGCGTAATCAACTTTATTTGATACACTGTGAGTAGTTTAGTCGTATTTTTTATATGTAAAATTTTTATAACAATAATATGTCGGTTACAGCTTATAAAATATATTTCTTGTATTGTTTTCACTGCGATTATTTTAACATTTTTTTTCCATACCCTCTCCAAACAACATAACTATTGAATGAGGACCGCAAAAATTAGATTTTTCCATAGGGCGGTAAAAACCTAAGGCCAGCGCTGTACCTATTTGAAAAACAAAAGTTCATATACTGTAGCCTCACAGAATAATCCCTCCTGAAATACAAATAATATCTATGAATCGGTGAAAATATATTGTATAGAACGCGTACGTTTTGCGTAAATCAGAATTTGATGAAATGCATAATTTATAAAAAAAAAGGGTTGAGCGTGCTTGAAAAATATCCCCGCGCACGGTCAAGGCTGTTACAATAATAAATTACAATATCACGTTGTGGACACTCACACACCGTAATTTAGCGCGGCGGTGGCAGATCTTTCGACGGTTATAAAATTCGTATAGTAAATTTATCACGGACGACAGCGTTTTTATAGGTTTTGTCATCGTTATTTTATTTTATTTTACTTTTTATAGTAGAGCGGCGTCCGACGATAGCTATTCGTAGATGTTTTACGGTCGCAAAAAAAAAAAAAAAACGTCGATACTTGTGTACGATATAGAAAACGTGTGTACAGCGAAAAAAAAAATTTGGTCGCGAACCCAGCCCTATCACTTCACTTGCTATCTCTCTCATTTTCGCTCACCCCTATCCCTCTCATTCTCCCTCACCCCTTCTTTCTCTCTCACTGTCTATATATATGTATTTCACTCGTCCGCTTATGACCCTCCGAATACGAGACCGCTCGCGAGTGTCCGCATTGCGTTTTATAGCGAACCGATAGAGCGTATAGTATACATTATAATTTATTGGAAATAATTCGATTACCGCGGAGTGTATATACATAAAAACATATTACATATAGAGGCCCAATAATTATTTTCACACCATAATCGAATGGGAGTATCACCTTTGTCCGCGCTGGCAGCGTGTACCAGGATTACGGTAAACCGGTAATTAAATATAATACCCACGGCGTTTCAGAGAGGTTGAGATAAACCGATTTATCATGCACCGTGTTTGATCATTATTCGAAACTTATATAAATATATAAAAATAAATAATATGTAATATACGAAATAAATACACGCAAAATAATATATATTATTTGTTTCCTATACTGGCTGTACCAAGTGACCTTTTACCATTTTTTTTTTTTGAACAATCATCGAATGTTGGGCTTTTGATTGTGCTATTAAATACTATGCCTACTTTTTTTATTTCAATATATTATCTGTGCTGTATAAATACGTGTTTTTTGTCTCACTTCAGTATTTATTTTTTCACAACAACCACTGTATATTTAATTTCATATTTTTCATATTTCAAACAATTCGATGAAAATGTCGGTGTACTTGTACGGCATCATATATTAAACCGTAACTCTATATTGTTCGTACGCTTTGATGCTCGGATATGAGTACATCGAAGGGCCTATTTATTGTAATAGTTCGTAATACACACTTTTTGGTTACCGGGGGGGGGGGGTGTAAAGCTTTATAACCTCGATGCAAACGGTTTTTGACGTAACATCGTTGATATCGACCCGTCTTTGCCCATAATATGATGAACGCGTAGTGCGGCCGACGTACCACGTCCATTTCTCATCTGACAGTCGTCCGAGTGCAGGCGATATCGGCGTGTTAGCATGCTTAGTTTAAAGTTTTCGCGCACTTCATTCTGTACCGGTTCCGGATAGGTATATGTATCGGAAACGACTGCAGTGCTTCGAATCGGACCCCGTGAAAAACGTTGTCGTCGCTTTATCGTTTTGGAATATTATTTTATTATTTATAACCGCGACGGTTTTGGTGCGTTCCGTCGACACCGCTAAAGCTCCGTCGTTCTGCCAACGTGGAGCTTTTGTCGCGTTGCAGGTGGCGTCTTTGGTAATCACTTTTGATGCGGCATATACGATAAGTCCTTATAGTACTTACAATATGTGACGCGTTTTTAGAGATAACGGTTGGTAATTTGCACCGTTTCCATTTTGACCGTTCATATTACGCTGATTGTTGAAAATAACCGAGGAGTCGACCATTTAAATATTGATTAAAAACCGATAAATATACCAGGAAAAAAACTACAGGACAATACGTATTGCAAAATTAAAAACTACCCTCACGCATAGCGTCCCACCAAGAAGGCTATACCGGTACCCTTCTGGGCTAATCCTGTGCATGATAAGCGTATTGGAGAACCCATACGGGCACAATGTACGTCTATTTTGATTTCACTATTTATTCGCCACGGTTGAGAAATAATAATCGTTTTTATGTTCGTTTTTCTACTTTTGGCAAATCATCGCGATACATGTGAATAATGATCGGTTTCTTGGCAGCGACAGTTGCTCGACAGCGCCTGCTAATTTTCCCCATAAAATGTTGACTATTTCGTAAGAAAACGATAAAATATGTTTGACAAAGTAGTTGGCGTGCTGCATAAACATATTTATCGTGGGCGCAACTTCATCGTGCAAAGTATAAAAATGCATAGTTATATCAGCCCGTTGACAGGTTTTTTTTTTCTTCTAAAGCATAAACAGTGATTTCGAAGGAGTAACTAATAATTGAAAACAAAATCATTCTAAAACCAAAAAGAAATGTAATTGTTATACGGTAAAAATGTCTGGAAAACAGACTGCTTTACTTAGTAAGTGTATTCGCTTCGAACGTTGAACTATCGCTGTGATATGCTCAGCGCGTTTTCTCGATTTTTTTTTGTTTTTGTGCAATTTCATAATAGAAGCTAGCCGTGTAAAAATATTATTTGCAATACGCATATTCATCCCTTGTGAAAATAAATTTTTAAACTTACACTGCTATAAAAATGACAAAATTATCATCCCATGAAACAATAGTAAAGTTGTTATGAAAATCTTTGAAAAAAAGGAAAGCGTATACATTTTAGAGTAAAGTTTCCAACAATTATATTTAACTTTTATGGAAAAATATGTAAATATCCACGTATAATATATTTCTATAATAATCGCATATGCGTCATTTTTATCTAGACGATTTTCGTTGAAGTTATCATATTCACATCTATATAGATAGTATATTTGTTTCCGGATCCTAGCTTAACACAAGGCTCGAGTTTTCTCGGCGGCGGTGAAATCGTGAGAGCCGCACAGGGAGTCGTTATCAGGGTATCGCAGGGCACGGGATAAATGGCTATAAATCAGAAGGACACTGTCAGTTTTCCTAGATCAAATCGTAAACGAAACGAGTTTATAATATTATAATATACGAGTGCACCTGTAGTATGATATTTTTTTTCGAAATCAATCGCCTATGACTTTCGGTAAACGCGTTTCCTCTCGCGCAGTTACGTTCACAGTTATAATATATTAATATTATATTTTTTCAATCACGTACGTAAATATATTATCGAGATAAAAGTGTAATGATAATTATTTTAACATGAAGTGTGGAGAATAGCGTCATCCGCAAACGATGTCTTCAAATTTCCGCTTAACGAAATCATATCAATGGACGATTCGATTTTCCATGTAGCCATAGCGACAGCGGTAAACATATTTATGGAGGAAAACCGTAAGATTAGGTTTAGACTTAGGATTTTTGTTTTTTGTGTCAACGTCAGAGCAGTATTATATCAATAACCACCTCGTTATAAGTTGTAAAGTATAGTGGCGTACCCATAATTAGTTTAATGTATGGGGGGTGGGGAGGGTTACCATAAATTACCATAGATAATAAAAACATTTTTTTCATACAATTCGTCTTATATTAAAATGATAAGCACAAAGGCACTTTTAAAAGTCATACCTAACACAATTATAAATTTTAAAACGATAAAGTATTGAAATGTAACGTGTTTCTGAAACATTTGAGAATGTTTTTAGTTTTAACTTATTACCATTGTAATGGTGTCGTATGTCGATACACAAAATACCTATTTTTTTTTTTTCGGTATAAACGATTATTACCGATACGAAATGTAATCTTTACAATATTCAAATAATTATACCCCGCAAAACATCACCGGTGCCAAAGTCCGCGTGCAAATCAACGTGGGCACAGAGCACTGCCCGACTGCCGTTACCGCGGCGTCATCAAAATAATGATAGTGCGGAAACAACAAAACTTGGCGTTACGGCTGAGGCGATTATGATATAATAACATGACGTGTTTATGGCACCACCGCGTCCGAACGGTTCCATTGGTCGGTTTTCGATGTAGCTGAACTACAACTGTTTTAACCGTGATAATAATACCGTTTGCCAGCATAGTTGTTTTTGTACGAGTTACGGAGATTAGATAAAACGAGCGGTGAACCGTGGTTTATCAATAGTTTACGCAACGATCGACGTGCGATTCACGATCACGCGTTTTCAACGACCTCGAGCTGAACAATATGTTGTTATTTTAATTATAATTTATAATTTATTATCTATATTATTGGTATTGTTGCGAGTCGATGTTTTCATCCACGTGAATTTCACGATGAAATGTGTTGAAATATCGTAATCTTTTTACGCTTGACGACGAATATTCAGTGCTCAAATGAGGGAATAAGATGCTCGCTGATTTACGCTTTTGCAACGGTGCACCTTTAGCGCTAGTTCCTCAAATTACTAAGGGCCCCTCAAGTCCCAATACCTTCTGTATAAAAAAAAAAGTTATTTTTACAAGAATCGAGCGTGCAATAAGAAAATAGTATTGTATGAAACCTAATGTAGAAATATTCATTTAAATAGTCACCTATAAATAGTTTAACTATAGTGTCAGCAGTTTTATTTCGCAAACAAATATAGAAAAAAATACGTGTTCAAATAAAATACACTAATTAAACCGTAGTTTTTCGTCCAAAACAGTTAGTTAAAAAGAGCATCCGAATGGTGCACATTGGTTAACTTTCTTTAAATCAGGCTCTGTAAGGGTGGGAGAGGGTGGCGCAGCGGTACCGAGTATTTTAACAATTTTTTTTTCAAACATTCCACCGTATCCCTACTGATGGAACATAGCGGTTAGGTTTTCTTTTCGAGTAATCACGTCCCCGTACTTTTATTTTTCCAAATCGAGCGCTGTGAATCGGTACTTCGTATTGCAGTATTGTGTTCACGAATATCACGATATTTTTGAGGCGGCGAGTTCGGTGTTAATACCACGGAGTAAACCGACGCGATATCCGATTTTCGATCCTCGTTGACTCTCTCGCGAGCTTTAAACATCCTGCGCGCACCACGAATGGCGTGTACGACCGCGACCGATTGTTAAATAAAACCGTACCGTCGTGTGTTACAGTTACCACACGGTACAACTCGTGGTATGATGCGTGGTATGACGAGCATAGTGGTATCGGTAGGTATATGTACAATATACGTATATATATGTACCCTCGACGGAGGTTGTTTGCTCGACATTACGATACGATGAGAATTCACGTTATAACTAACCAAAGATGGTGCAACGTGCCTGTATAATAGTATTTCGCGCAGACATTACGCGGTAAACAATTATTATTATTATTATTTTCAATTATTAGCCCTCGACTCCGGTGATCGGCCAAAGGTTTTGCAGTGTCGTTTTTAATTTGGTTTGCTGAAAACCAAAAATCTACCCAACTAGTTATTGTACACAGTAAAACATTCGAAATAAATAAAAAAATGATTGATCCTCCGTTACTAATAACATTGTGGTATACGTCATGATCGGTTTGAACGAGTGCGAAAAAATTGATACGAAATGCGTTTGCGTTACATTCGAGCATGAAATTCTGCAGTCATCGAGACCGTCGAGTTGTTTTCGCGTTCGGTAGCTATGTAAACGAAACAACGGACTACTACGTGGGGCGAAATATTGCGATTATTGTCGTGAATAACTCGGAGCTCTACAAAACAGCCGCGGCGTACTCATCTGGCTTCACTCGATTCGACGGAGGTTGCATATTATTGTGTTCATCGTGAGTCCGAGCGTGAGATCTGGAAAATAATATTTTCCAACTTAACGAGCTGCATTCCGAGATGTAGCGTAAAATATTTTATTTTTCCGAGAAAATTAATTTTGTATTCAAATCACCGCACGAGCTTCAGAATTCATTTTTTACAAACTAATTTAACCATTTTATCGAGAAAAATTTGTTTTTTTTTTTAAAAATCACGAGTTGCAATTATATTTCTCGAGATTCACTCTTTATTTGGGTTCGCTCACCTCGGCTCGAAAGAGCACTTATACGTTGAATATGTATTCGAAATATAAAGAAATACCTGTCAAGCAATGCGTAATCGATAAACGATGTTATTACATACGGAACGGAGAAGTTTTAATCACGAAAAACGGTCGACATTTGATTATAAACGCGAGTGATTTTCTAACATATGTGCAGAGGGAAATATTTAAAAACTCAAGTATCAAAAGTAGAAATAACGTGCGTTTGATTATCAATATGCGCATAAATATAAATATAAATCAATCGACCATTTTGGAAGTATTTTATCGACTAGATTTATTATTATTTGAGCAGTAAAATAATTATAACTTGAACTTTAATAGGTATCGTCGCAATGAAACTCGAAACCGAAAAATAAAACGCCGTAAGACGAATGAAATTTTTTGGAAATCAAACATTTCAAACCCATTGCAGAATATTGTCGGAATATTATTTTAATTACTGTGGGTACACAACCGTAGCGGTAAAAACTACAAAACGTTTTATTAGCTGTAAAATGTTTGATGACGATCGCTGTATACCCCAAATACGACAAGATGTGGGAATTGAAATGAAATACTCTAGAGTTTAGAAGGGACTTTGAAAAATATAAGCCCCAATCGAGACTGTTCCGTGCAAAGCTGGGTAATTCAGTGTACAGCCAAAACTACCATACTGGTTTGTTTGTAATTTTGAGGGAAACTACTTAATATAATGTATAAATGTTATAGTGTACACTACGAAAGGATTTTTCGAAAATCACATTTTCAAGTGTCAAAACCGTTTTGGGCTCTGGGCTGGATGTGTACATTTTTTTACTTTTCAGTTATCTAAATAATAAAAAAAAATAAAAACAATTTTTGTTCAACATATTTATTAAGACCCTTGGGTCATTAAAATGATAAAACCTCAGTGCATTTTAACATAAATAAAAAATATACTTTTCGGTTACCTAGGCGGTTTTTATTTTTTTTAATAAGTCGATTCTTATAATTTCTGATTAAGGTAAGTGATCATATGTATGCGTTTTGATATTTGTAAGTACATACAAATAAATATCGTTATAGAAAACGAGATACGAAATACGACGAAGGGGCGCTTTTATCGACTGAAATTTTTTTTATACATCGAAATAGTAACTTTATACGAATCTGACAGTAAACTGTCTGCCAGGCGAGATAGGGAGGGTACATTATAAGCTACAGTATACCATAGTTGACATCGAGCTAGTATTGGTTGAACTTCTAGCGAAAACATAGCGCCTCTCGTGATCGTTTCATCGGATATTTTTTGTTTTTCGAAAAAAAAAACAATCGACTGTTGTTCCGTTACGCGCGTCGCGAACGAGCTCAGTCAACGCGTCACTTACGGACGAGCATACAATATTGCAGTAGGACGTATTGAAACGGAATTAAGCATTACGCGTGATCGCGCGATTCCGTCCGATGACCAATAAGCGTTGCGACGCGTATGATCACGCCACCCGCGGTCGTCATCATTTTTCGCGTATAAATACGAGCCCGGAGATCCGGTTCGAGCATAACGCACCAACTCTCGTGCAGATCTATTCCTCGGTGAGTAAAATACGACGTGTCTCGTCGTATCACTACGGATTATTTTATAACTCACGTTTTGTTTCGTTTCGTTCACTAGCAGTCTTTACTTCAGTTCATTCCACGAAAACCAACCAAAAACCAAAAATGGGCGCCGAAAAAGTATCCATGAACATCGTTGTCGTCGGACAGGTGCAATCCGCCAAGGCAGTCAACACCGTCGCCAAGGCAGCTCCAGCCACCAGCCGATCGATGGTGAGTACACTTACTCGAGTCTGTTAGCGCGAATACACTTCATATATGATACAGTCAAATAGACTACAGTCGAATCGCCCCCCCCCACGTGATAATATAACATTTATTTCAGTAAACAATTCATTCTAAGAAATCGGAAAATATTTTTACGTGATTTTTGACCATTTAAAATGCACAACAATCGTATAACGCTACTTAATAGACGAATCGACTGAGTTGAGACAGTAATAATAAAATATCGCATATATAACCGTCTAATTAATCACCGCAGTTCTATGTTAATCCGTTTCAATTTTTCTACTGAACGAAAAGGTTTTCATTTGAATATACCTAATATTACGTTGTTTGTAACATGTTTTTCGATTTTTTTTCCAATCGAGTTTTTTATTTTCATTGAATATTATTACTATTACTTGTTATTGGACGCTACTTGGTTTTTGTTTAAAGTGAAAAATAATTGAGATACACGATAAAAATACATCGCTGTACCGATAAAACGAAAAAAAAAAGAAACTTACCGTTTATAATTTCGTGTTTTTTTCGTTTTACTTTTTATTTGGATGATATTAAAACTTTTACCAACGTTACAAAAAAAAATCGTGCTTCAATAGACGTGGAATAAAGTTATTTATTTTTTTTTTTTACTACTTCAAAAGTATAGCAAATTTCTCGTACTAACTATGCACAATAATAATATGTACTTACATATATATATATTAATCGAACCAATCGAAACATTTTTCTCGAAACTCATCGATAAAAAGCAACCCTATTGATGTGTTTTCTAAGCAAATTGTTCGAAACTTACTAAAGATGTTTACCAGAGTAAGTTATTTGGAAAACAATAACGTTTCCCCGCATCCATTGCAACACATGCGTGTAACACAAATTATTTTCGTCTGGTGTACCATGCAGTTAATAATGTCGTCCGATTTGTTTGTTTCAGAGCTGTTAACATAACGCGTGTGGTTCTCACGTTGCAAACTCCAAAATGACATAGTCCAAACAGCGCACCGTGATGTGTGATTGATAACAACAATTATGTATTACGTTCATGTACTGACACCGCAAAAATAAACCAGCGTCTATTCCGTTATTTCACTTGTAGTATTTATCATCACTGTTCAACCCTTAAAACAATTTCCAAGTACCTATGCACGTTGCAGCGATTGGCATGCTATACAAAATATTGCGGAGATGGACGTTCCGCTAATTTTTATAAAGCAATACATGTACGCATCACTTTGTCGAACTTCGCGTTTAATTAACGTGATGCTCAATCAGTCGTATCGCACAGTTTATTACACACGACTATTTTAATTGTATAAATATGATTTCACACGATTACGTATGCAGTCGCGTGAACAATTATGCTTCGATTCGTTTGTCCGTAAGCGTTCGGAATTAGAACTTGAGTAAGTAAGAGTTTTCGACGATGGTCAATAAAGGCCACCAAGGCCACCGGCCTATCGATTAATGTCGTTCATACAATGTACACACTATCATAACTATAACTAATACATATATAATATTATACACTCGTATAGCTCGTAAATAGTTCTTAGGCGAGCTCTAAGGATGAGCTGTACATGTTTCGTGAAAAAGTATGTTATGTAACGCTATCTGCTACAAGGACTTAATGTACCTGTTCTCCGTAGTTTTTTTTTTTTCGTAGAGTAACTCTAGGTACCTCGTATACCTCTACCGCTCACTAAAGGTAACCCAGGTTGATTCATTTTAGGTATTGCGATAAACTGTTCTCGCCTGATCCTCGGTTTAAATAAGAGAAACAAATAAATGGTCGAGTGATTTTAGTCATAACATTTAACGATGGATAACTGCTACCCCCAAAGTGTGTAATGAAGACATTTTCAAGTGTTTAATTTAACCATAGTATTGATTAGGATAGGAGGCTTCTCTAATTATAATATTCTATAAAATTGAAAATCTAAATAACAGAACTTTTCAATAAATTATACACGGAACTTATTGCGAACAACGTATTTTGGAATGCCACCGCGTATTAAATTCGAGCATTCTATAACTAAACAACACTTGATTACCACGATGCAGCTCATTCGTTTCAGTGCTTAATAGCACACATTTAATCCATACCAGGTTCAAAAGTTCTATGGTGCCATAGATGTTGTGACTGATTAATGGTATTACTTGTTATAACGTCTGAAAAATAAGTAAAATTGTCCGTTTCGAAATCGTTAATTATTGCCTATGCCGTATACCGTTTCTTACCAATAATGATATAGTCGCAGTATCCCCTCGTGTTCCATTTGGTAAATGTGACACCAAAATCGATTAAACACTATCCCAGTGGTACGCGCACGATAGTTACGAATATTGTTTTTAAATTGATTGATGGAACGAGAATATGACCAAATATTACGTTTTACTCGAAATACAAAGTAAACATTTTACGACAAATTAATACGACATTATTGTATTACCAATTACTTAATAGTATATTAATTACTAAGTAATAGAAAACTATCCTGTACGATATAGAAATTGAGTAGCTTCCTGTAATATAAAATGTTTATAATTTTTTTGGGTTCTGAGTGAAACAAGGAATGTAATGGTTTTATCATGAAACCACGGGTTAATTGAAATTGAATACGACCTCGGGGCCGCACACTTTTATAATACGTATACGTGTACAATAGTATTGAAATATCAATAGTAATATATGTGTAGCGCACGCGGACAAATCGAAAAGCAAACGGTGAGAGAGAGAGAGAGTGAGAGAGAGAGAGAGAGAGAGAGTGAGAAAGAGAGAAAAACAATAGGTCCGATACCTATTTTGGTATCTATTTCCGATACCTATTGGAGATAGTGTCTCCAAGCGGAATACCGTACAAATACCTACATCAGGAACCCAGATGCCGCTAAGTATCACGTTGAGTGCTGTCCAATGAGCAGGTTTCACGATAGGTTAAATATTGTTATATGTAATATGTTAAAAGTAGATTAAAAAAGTAGAAAAATAAACGAATACGTTTGGAGTCGGAAAAAAATGTAATATCGCGGAAAGGAACAAATATTTATATATATAGTATCGGAGTAAACGATAATATATTTATATTATAACGAACGTCACGGCCCGGGTGAAAACTAAAAATACCTCTTTCCAGACACAGCCACGGGCGGAACACGGTTTAAATGTGATGTTCGTTTGGAATAATTTCCCAAGAAAGGAATTCGCAATGTGCGGCGTGCGCGAGGCGGGTCGCCGTACAAGAAGGAGAACTTTGCATGTTTCGCGTACCGTCTAAGAGCGTTTTTTTTTTACCGCCCAAACAGTTAAGGAATCGTGTAAGGACTTACTCCGGAAAGAAGCTCTTTTCGTGTTACATTTGACGGAAATCATTTACAACCCTCTGGAAATTTGAGAGTGCATACCAGGACTCACTTGGAGGAGAAACCGCGTTCATGTAATTTTTGCTATAAAAGTTTCGCCCACAGCAGCCATTTTCATCATGCACTCTCTATCTCTCTCCCTCACGCACGTACGCACGCACGCACGCAAACAATTTCTTACAGAAATTTGCATTCCTGCGAAAAAATAAATAAAAATAATACTGCAATATTATCGTTTTTATATGCGCGCAAACGAACTAAACGAAATAATTTCGAGACGATATTAACATATTTCCAGCGTCGACCATCAATCAGGATTTATCGTTCGTCATAGTTTCCAGTAGGTTTCCACGTTGGTTTACGTAAAATAACCGATATATATATATATAACCAGTGATGCTTTGGGGAGGTATACGCAGGTAGCAGCAGTTGACTGCTCTAGCGTATACGCCCCGTACAATTGTTAGAAATATGCCGGTATACGCACGTATATAAATCATATATTTTAGGATTTTTAGTTAATAATTATAATTTCCTCCCTTTCTTCTTAAAAAATAATATAGTTATACTGACTATCTACGATTTGAGGTTTTCAATATTTTTTAAACGATTTCAGAGAGTGTCCTCTTACGTTGAATGACTTAAAACAGTGTATAGATGTCCAGGGACGTATCGTGAGAGCTCTCCAAGCTCCGCACATGGCTGCGTTACGAACTTAATGAGGTCTTTAGAAAAATAGTCTTGTCCTTCATTTTTTTTTTCGTATTACTCAAAATTTAACGAAGCTGTATTTCACATGGTTTTTTTTTGTATCGAGTTTTTATTAAAAGTAAACTCTTCACTCCCAATAATTTTTCGATTTTTGCTTACCCAAAGCTTAAATGTTTTAAAGATCTCAATTCGGCCTTAAAATACACTATAAATTATCATATGGAATCACATAATAATACAAATATACGTGTTTTGTGGTATTCAACATGCGTTGAACACTAAACGGTTTACACTTCGCAGATACTCTTACATGTAATTTTCATCGAAACTCTTATTATATAAATACAATATATTTCGTGCGCGATGAATATTGTTCAGACGACGGGAACTCTGTTAGCCCAGCCATTCAATAACCAATATTGTTGACCCTTTTTTGTGTTCAGAAAATAACTAGTAATTGATTTGTAATGTGAACTGTAAGTTGACGTTTGTTATTTTTGGCTTGAAGACAATATTGTTTTCAATATCAGGGTGCTAGGAGGCCGACGGAACCGGTGGTAGGGGGCGTGACCGCATCTTCCGGTTTTTCTGCCCAACTGCTGAACCGCGATTGTGTCCCTATATTTTATATCCGTGCGTGCTCAGCAGCGAGATGTGCTTTTACCCCTATAGCGTTCCAATAACGGTTTGTCGCCTGCGCCCACATACACTCGTTATTTTGCAATCGATTATTGCAGATACGTGGAAAACAATATAGTATTATTGTTATAATAATTTCGAGCTATCGATTGAAATAAAAATAAAAACACCTAATGCCTGCGTCCGGTTCCGTGACTCGCGCGTATAACCCTAGCATTTGCGGTCGTGATAACACAGACTAAGTTATTATTGTCACCCGTTGTTCGGATTATCGAGGGTTTGAAAATACTTTTGGTCGTGTATTAGAATCCATTTACCGTTTGATTTTATTCAAACGTGTATGTATATTGTGTGTGTGTGTGTGTGCTATATTAAAAAAAAATAATACTTCAATATATAGTATCATGTGTTGCTGATGTAGGTATGAAAAAAAAATAATCGAATAAATATCGTTTGTATTTGAAATATTATATTATTTCCGAACACGCAGAGTTAAACGTTAATCGAATTGAAAATATAATCACGGTATTATGATTATTCGGTTGCGTGCTTTTAATTAACGTACTATAATTATTTGATTGCATCGTCGCGATGACGTTTAAATGTCGTATCGTTTCGTTTTGTAATTTTTTGGCTTACTTTTCGACAAGAACTTCTTGCGACACTGTGATGATTTTCAACATGTTTTTTACTCCTTCTAAGTGCACATCTAATGCTGATAGGATTGGTTCTCGGCAGGTTCTAAAACAGGTGTACATCGATATTTATCAAAAATCTAATCGCATAAATACTGTATATTTGATCTTATAATGTAAAATACAATAATTTGATAAGGTTTTTTGGAATGGATTGATGGAAATAGCGAATCGCTAATAACGTTCTATGTACAGTTTTTTTTGTCGTTTTATTGACGACGCTTATGACGAAAGGAATATTCCTCGCAAATGTTCGAGTGCTGACGCCGCCGCCAGAATTACACTTGTGCTCAGAATACCCCTAGTTCATCGGTGTCCATCCTTGCCTATCGTTGAAATTATATTATTACACGACGATAAACAATTACACTCCAGCGTGTCTAGGCTATATACACGTGTCCGAGTGTACGGAGAACGGCAATGGAAATATCAAGTCAAAGTACACGTCTCGTTCTCGAGTGGCCCCGGACGACGCCTGTAGAAACCGACCTTTTTTCTCGTCCTTGGAGTTGATAAAGTGCAATAGACCTTTGACCCAGACGTGTCGAGAACAAATCGAACAACACATTATGTACGTATAGGATCTACGGCACATGCGATTTGTGACTAGAGTCTACTAGTGTACGATCGAAACTGTGCAAAACACGGGATTTCGAATAAGTTAAAGACTATAATAACTGTATACATCTACGAGTGCCGCATTGTTTTTTTCAAATGCTCACGAACACGTTTTGAGCTGGGCGTATGTGTTTTTTCGTTTACGACTCACTTAGAACTGCAACATGACCGAACTAACATCGCTACAGAAATGCATGGAGAAGTTTCCCATGTCATAATATTCTATAATATGTTATGTCACCATAATGTACTGTAGAACTGAAGTTTTGTCATACATACCAAACATACCACTAAAAATAAATAATTTACAATTTCAATTGTGAATTAACCCGATTTCCGTTTAAAAGGCATATTTTTATTAGGAACGCGGCCCGTGAGATTTTTTAAAAATAATAAATGTCCCGCTGCCTTAAAAGGTTGAAGACCTCCGTTCCAGACGTTCCATAGCGCGGCATTATTCTGTACTCGTCGAGGAGGTATCATGCCCTTGTTGATTGATATGAATACTTTTGAGCGCCGTTCGTGGCAATGCCATTACTCCAGCGTTTGAAATATATATATTTTACTTTCGGTTTCACGTTTCATAGACAATGTCTATTAGACATATATTATATTTTAAAAATTTACTGATCTAGTAAATAAATTATGAATACCATATTCTATAATGCGAACAGAAAAATCTAATTTTTTTTGCCTCTCTGAAAGGAAACTCGACGAAACGAAGTACTTCAAAATTTTCTGCTGATTTATAAAACTTATTGGTTCTACTTTTTGAAAAGTTGAATAAACAAATATAATATCCTCCGCATTTGCAGGAAGCAATATAGCTAATATCAAGATCAAACAAACCATCGACTTTATAAAAATATATTTCTGTTAATTTGAAGTTTGTAACCTACACTTGGGAAATTGTTTGATTTGTCTTTTCATCATAATTTTTCTTTATATAGGACCAATTACTGAAAACCACCATTTTTTACAATATATTATATTTTTTCTCTCTAAGTATATTTGGCTAAGACTCAAGAGTAGTACAATATTAGTAGATTAAAAAAATCTATAAAATGTACAGGTAAATAAAAATTGGGTTTTATAGAACATGGTGCAAGTATAATTTATTATACTATAATATTTGAAATGCTTAACCGATATGTATCACAATTGCCTACACAAAGCGCCGGCTTCAAAAAGTTATAATACGTTTTGTGGTTTCATAATACTTTTCAAAACGTCAAACAATATGGGATATGCATATACGTAAAAAGCAGTATGGTTTTGTCCATCTATGAAAGAATTTACCAATTTGTGTCACTTGTATTATAATATGTTACGGTTTGTAATTGTGACTATTTTTCTGCAAATACAGCTTTAGATAATGAACGATGTTACACGTATTTCATCACCCAGTACATCTAATTTTTTTGGTAAATAGATTTGGTAAATAAATATCAAGATTATTAACGTATTGCACGAACGTTAAGTGAAATGATTTTAAAGAAAATACGTTACACCCGGGGGTGGGTGGTGTCCAACCATTTTTTTCGGTGGATAAAATCTGATGTACTCGTATGCTTCGGAATAGCGGAAAGAAATGACGGGCCTTAGCCCACTTTACGGCCGCCATAGGTTGGAGACCCCTGTGATATACCGAATATGACGACATTGCGGTGTTTTGCATTGCGGCCGCGTCAAAACACGTCATCTGAACGGAAGTGCAATCGTGCTCGATTTAGCACAATAAATCGTATCGTCTCGGCGAAACTCCGCAGCGCGTGGGCGATCTTAAATAGGTTCGAACGCGGTGTAATGTGCGCATTACCTTTATATAAATGTAAAACGTGATCGTAGATACGGCTGTAACCAAACTAAACAAACAATAATAGGTCCGCCTATAATTAAGCTAATCAGACAACTGTACATCCCGACTGCAAATAAACTTAACGAAAAAAAGCACTCTCGCTCAACACATGAAATATAAGAACCACATATAGGTACTATTATAATAGACAAAGAAGGTTTGCCCAATCCTGATCAGAGTTAACAAACTATAAACTTTTTATGTTACACCTACGACGACAAAAAGCGTGAAACAATCATGATAAAAATTTGTTGAAATATACAATTAGTATCGAGCCGAAAACCACGATTTGATCGTGTTCCGAACGAAAACACGTGAGCGCGAAAACTGTTCGTGCTCTATCGAGTTTATAATATGTATTACACGCTTACGGTTCAATAGTACCCCCCCCCCCCCGTCGTTTTTCATTGTTCACCTAACCGACCTACGGTTCTTTGTTTTTTACGGGTTAATTTCATTTTCACGATTTTATGGGTTGATTTTAACAATTGGGGTAAACACGCAATACCTTTTATGATTTTGGAGTCCTTGTTCATTTCTGCCGACCTTATCCCGATCGGTTTGCTGGTCGGTTTGAAATTTTGAACGTTGCGCTGCGCTTTTTTCACGACCAAGCATTTGATGAACGATTTTACCTCGTAATTCTTGTCGGTCGTCCGAATGCCAACGATGAAAATAAAACACGATTAAGTCCACTTCACCGCTGATTTGGTCGTTCGGATGTTGTCGTCGTATCGTCACCACCGTTGTACTAGAGAGCATTTGGACGTTTCGATAGTTTTCGCTGCGACGGATACTCTTCAGCAACCACAGCGTTTCGTTGAATCATTTGGGTTTGTTTTGTGATGCCAGTTACGAATGTATTTGAGCGTTTCATAGACAATAAACTTCCAAGCGAACGCGGTTGTAATTTATCATCGATAAGAACTATCATGTATGACGTGTTCTCATTGTGATATAATATGGTATACATTGTACGCTCGTCTGTGATGTATTCATATTCCCTCGAACGTCTTCTTAAATGATTTTTACCGAATATCAGTTAAATATTTTAATATTTAATAAATTGTATACGCTAGATTGTGCATATCGATATTAGATAATAGAGTTGTTAAACATACGAATATAATATTCTGAATAATTGTTTTATTTTAAAACTTATTCCAGATAATAGTATTTATAGAAAAAATCAAAAATCAAATTATTCGAAAGAGTGTTCTAAATCACGAATAAAAACACCAAGTTAAAAGCAAAAGTCATATACATATATATTTTGATATTTATAATTTACCAGGTTTTATCCTGCATTAGTTTATGACTAATTATGTGTTTCCAAGAGAAGGAAAATGTCATATATTATACTCTTATATATATATAGGTATTACACGTGTTGAATAAGTTTCTCGGATTTAATAGATGTTTAAATGTTAATATTTTTGAAAAGAATAAATTAATGTTATGAAAAAAAAAGTCCTTTGCGTAGGTATTCGAGCTTATTTTTTTTAATGATTTCAACGAACGCGCACGCATAAATCCGCAGTGGCTTGACCGCAGGATTTACAAAAGCTGCAGGGAAAAGGCCTGTAAAAATTATAACCAAAATCACGTTTATGCATTGTTATTGATTTTTCCTTCGAATTCGAACACGCAGTTCGTCCCATGGAGAGCACCCGTCCTCCATAATCGGGGGGGAGGTGTGAGGGGAGGAAGGATTCTCGGTCGCGTTCTCGTGGTTCGTCGTCATCGCAGTCATCGACAGCTACCGCGGGTGCTGCACGCGACCACACTCGATCCGTGCGACGAGCGTATAATATTAATATTGTCACCTATAATTGTACGCGCGTGTGCGACATTTTTGACTTGAGTATGTGCCGTGGCATTTCCCAGCCCATGCAGTCGTATTACAAATATAACGTCCGCGAGGAGGGTTCTTCGTTCGATCGATAAAAAGGCCGCGGGAGACGTGAAACTTTTCCGCGCAGAGATTTAAATCCATCTCTGGCCTGAGGTCACGCGACATGTTCGAGAAATCGACTGGCCGTTGAAAGAGATGAAAACGGAATAGAATTATTTCGTGCTAGTCTAAAAAGTGTTAATACGATCGGATCATGGTTTATTAATTATGTCAATTCGGTTAAAAAATATCATATATTCATTACGGCAAGCTCGAGCGTTAAAAAAATAGTCGAATTCGTCCGGCAAAAAGGTCGTGGAACTCATAATATTATCACGATGATGTAACCAAGTAAATGGATTTTTTTCTTCTAAAATACATTCTCTATACCTTTCTCACTCGACAGTGTTTACAGGAGGAATCCGGTAACAACGTTCGCCTGTCTGTCGTCGTGACAACTACCGGGGATAACGAGACGAATTTTGTAACATAGCGACAGACGAATAAAACGCGTCATGTGCGTGACACTTTAGTATAATATTATACAGCCAAACTGTAAAGGCGTACTGCATCGTGAGAAGTGCATATAGATGGATATAAAGTCAAATAGATCAAAAAACGTACAACTATCTTAAACCATCCACCACGCATCGCAATCCACCTTCGTCGTATATGACCAAGTACAAATATGTATTATATAATATATACCGGCAACAACCAACGTTTTTTCATTCAAATTTCCCGTAAAAAAAAAAAAAATTTAAATCGTCTTACGTGAAGGAATAAAACAAAATAAGACACACGTATGTTACAATAATTATTCGAATCTTTATATGTTATTAAAACATTCAAATATTTATTTTTGTACGGCAAAGTTGTCCAGAAATAAAGTAGGTAATTTTTACTCCACCCTTCCCAAATGTGTGGGTGCGTGTGTATTTAAAGTGTCTGGAAAGTTTGGAAACCCCGCGTGAGATCTGTACATGTCAGGTAAGACGTGGAGGGGTTTAACTAAACAATTATTAAAGATTGATTGATTTACACATTTTGTTTAACGTTTAATGTAACATGTGTACTCCGTTCAATTTGATCGGTATTACATAACAATATTCAACCCGTCGCACGATCCCTCGTTTATACAAGCCAGATACTCGTTACTAATCCTTAATAATTATCAAACTTTCTAGACGTAATCGCAATGTTTTACGTTGCTGCTGTTTGTCGGTGAGAGACCCTGTTTTGTCCGCTGACCATGAAAGTGCACCTTTTCGTATAGAGATACGTTTGTACATATATATTTCCAAAAACATCACCTACCAGAAATCTTCTGTTCGTGGTATCGTTTTCGTTAGTTCTTTTCCGATAAGAATACCCAACCACACCATCTAGGTATATTAAACAGTAGTTAACTTGTTTATATTAAGTTTAGAATCAAACATTAACATAATCAATCCTCACTTGTTGCTAAAACATGATTTAAATTACAAAAAACATGGTAATTTTTTAAAATATAATAACATTAAAAGTAAACAAAACATCATATTTATTCGATATTGTGCACAACGCAATCTTGATGACAACCAGTACACTATGTTTGTCATACATATTTTGTTATTTTTAATTTTACTACAAATCAAGGTGATTGGGAGTGATGTAGAGTTGATTTGTACATAAGAGTCAGACAAAACTCTAAGATTGTACGTATCCATACTGTTTACACGAATAAAAGGAAAAATATGGTTCGGGCCGTCCATAGGCTAGTCAAATTACAGAGTTAAAATATAAGCAACAATTATATGATTGTAAGATTAGAGTGATTATAAAATTGTTTTCATGAAGAATGACCCAAATAAATAATGGTCATTGAGTAATTTGGTATTTGATACGGGTAGTATGATATAGAATGACTCGATCAACAACTCAAAGTCGGAATATGTGTCAGATGCTCGATAGTCTATCGAAATGTGGAGCATGGCTATATATTTCTACAGCGGAGACGAAAGCGAGACTGACATTCATTTGCAAATATTTTATAGGTGCAATGATTGGTGATAGCATATTTTATCGAAGGCGCGTGTTCTGTTATGGACCGATAGAAGTTGCGAAACTCGGTAAAGACCAAGAAGACGATATTGAATGAGGAACATACATAATCATGGAAAAATAAATACAAATCAAATAGACAACGAATGGATAATATAAGAGCTAGAGTGAAAGCACCGCTTAAATAGGTATCTTATGTAGGCGCTCAAAATCGGTGAGCCGTAAATGATATCCAAAAATAAGTTGCACTGAACCTTACAGAACGTTGGGTTGGCACTGGATTAAGTGTACTCAAGTGCATTAAATCGTATTGTTCGATCCATTTTCCGTTTAAACTCCACGTCATAACTGCGTGCGCCGCGCGATGGATTCACGGAATCGAAACCCTCAATGCAAAAACGTTTAAAAAATCGAGAGACGACTGCAGTTGATTAGCCAACATCTAATAATATAGTTTGGATTTTTTCACGTGTTCTAAAATCATTTCAAGCGTAATGATCTCGCCGCCCGTTTTTCATTCATACATGCGTCGAAAGCAAACCACGTGCAAAACCCTCGCGGAGTCTTCTCACCGTATTCGCGTACGGTACGAGCGCGATAATGTTTCCAGACTGTAACCACCCTGTATGATCGAAACAGACAAGTCGTCCGGTGCGCGTTATTGTTCACGGCGAGCGAACGGAATACTATAACGATAAACACGTGTCCGTGCACGAGCGAAAAAGCGCAATAGTAAAATAACGTGCGGTGCGCGTGTACATTTATCTGTACGTATATACGAAAAACCCGTGACTGTGTACCGTAAAATTAGCCATTTTTCGATAGGGTTCGGCGGTTTTACTACTCGCATTTTTACGACTCGCGCGTGCAGACGGAGCAAACGCAAAAACACGACGGTACAATATTATGATGGTGCGCGGGCAAAGATAACGAGAATAAATGTATGTGAAAAACTGCGAGCACTTTGTCCGCGCGCGTCACGCAACAGGATAATACCACGTCTGCCGCTTCTGATCCACGATCGTAGGCGAAACCAGGACGGGGAGAAAGGGAAAGAAAACATTTTTATCCAACCGTTTTAACCCGGAAAGCTGGCGATCATTTTACTATCCAGTTCTAAGATGCACCGCTGGTACATTATTAACGCAATTTGGGCCAAATCAGAGGGCTGTACAGTTGTATACATTGCTAACAGATCAAATCATAATTATAATGGATTTAATGTAGGAGGTAATCTAAGGCCATCACATTCCTGTCTTCTCTTGCTCAACTACCTTGGACAAATTTAACCCCCCCCCCTCGTTTTGCCTAAAATTTCCAACAATAAAACCTGGTTTAACAACCTAAACCTACCAAGATCGACAATTGTCCGCTTCAACCTTCTCTGCGTGGGTCACTCACTTTTACCAGATCACGCCTACAAACTTGATCTAAACGATTCTCCTCCATGCACTATGCATCCCGCTGAAAGTATCTGTGACTTTCAGCATTTACTTTTTCATTGTCCTTCTCTATGCTCCGAACGCCTAAATTTACTCAATTCTCTTAGCGCCTTCAATATACCCCTAATCAAGTTTATTTTGGACGTTGGTTTTGCCATCTAGCTAGTTGTTTTTTTTCTTTCCTATTTCTTTTTGTGTATTTTGTATTTGTTTAATATTTCTAGTTAAGAAATTACTGTAATTAAGTGATATATGTGTATTATCTAGTATGTATATATAATATTTTATAATTTCTGTAATTTTTGAGCTAAAATGGTTTTATACCGGTAGCTAATAAAAAAAATGTATGGGACAATAGTTATAACGATTACGTTGCGTGGATCGGTCATGAACAAAATATCGTGTACCTACTCAGCTTTATAATCAGCTAATATAATATACTGTATATGATCTATCAATTATACCACATTCAATTGTATTCAACATAATTAATACCAATGTTTAAAATTTTAAGGGGAGAACGAACTCGAATGGGTCGAGGTTAAATTACACACTTCCCTCCCCCACGTGGTAAGTGTCATGTCCGAAACGTATACGAAAGTTAAAAGCGTAAGCCCGCGGTAATATGATCATAAACCTTATAGGGGTACATACGAACTGCAGTTGGAAATCGTATTATACGATAATTCTTGTCTTCTTCCGACGATGCGCGCACATGCGCTTTTTGGAAGTGTACAATCACCATACGTTGTAATAATATTATACACGAGTTCGCAGTGGCACGTGCGATATTTCACGGGCAAAGTTAATAATATTATAGCAGCAGCGTTGCACCACCGTACGTATACGTTATGTTGTTATGATCCCGTTTTACGTACATAATAATACGTGTAGGGTAGGTTGCAGTACGTGCGCTGTTCACTGCAGTTGTACGTGGAATCGTTCTTGTACGCATGGAAAGGCACGTGCAATATGTTACGTGGTGTAACGATGAGATGCTGTTACCGGATGAAAATAATATAATATTACGATCGATATTCTCTCGCGGCGACCGCCACGATGAAGGCTTATGATTAGGGCTGGGATTTCGATGCACTTTGCATTGTTTTCCAAAGCTTACTGCGCAATGATCGTCTTGTCACAAATTTGTTTTATGTACATTTGAATGAGAATAAGAAAGTTTATTTTGCATTTTTTTTGCATTTTTTGGCATTTTTTAGTTTTTAGGTTATTTTCTTAATTTTTTAGGGCATTTTAGAGTTTTTAGAGCATTTTTTGAGTTTTTGGAAACCAAGTATGAATTTAAAATTTTATTTCAAGATTTTTACAGCAACATGGTTTTTAAATAAATATAACAGATTATAAGTGGGTACTCGTAATTCGTATTCTATTATTGGACAAGGTTTGAGTAACCTCTACTCGCATTTCCTGTTAAATAATCTTAAATCGGTAACGACGTCCTATGATATCGTTCGACGTTCAGCACGAGTTTTGTCGTCGTTAACATCGTTTTAATACTCTAGTTAATTTTTTTTGATAATTTAATATCAAAATGCCAAAAGTAAAATGTTCGACAGCGAGTCGACTGCGTGCGTTTGTACAAGAATTTGGACATAATATTTTTTCTACCGACGGATTGGTGTTATTCTTTAAAATATGCAACGTGAAAGTTACCGCTGAAAAACGACTTACCGCATTTTTTAGGGCATTTTTCGGGGGTTTTTAGGGCATTATTTAGAGTTTCTAGGTCATAAAATAATTTTTTTTAGGATATTTTTCGGGGTTTTTTAGGGCATTAAAATCCCAGCCCTACTTATGATGTACAACGTATAATTTTAAAATTAGTGAGAAAATTTCAAGTGCTTGTTAACAGCACAAATTTCATAAAAAAATTTTGAAAATTAAAATATGCCTATAAAATGCTACTATAACTTCTATAAGAAAACGTTTCGATGCGCTACGATTAATATTAGTAGAATAACATTTAATTAGAATAACTTCATAATATAAAGAGATACCATGGAGGGTATTTTAGACACCCAGTATATTATGAACTACCTCTTCCGATACAATACGAACTTCAAAGTCTATATGCGTATAACTACATATGGAGTTTAGAAGTCCATTACACGCGTGAAACGGCTAAAAACTTTGTTTCCGCGGCTGAAAACCGTCATCGTTTCGAACGGCTGCCTCGCACGGACACGGGACCCAATGCACGCGGCAGACTTTTGGAAACGGCACGGAGCTCGATAATCGTAAATCGTACGGTGATCTATTTTCTAACCGCGGGGGTGTATAGCGCGTTGTGACTAGCGACTTTTGCGACAACAAATAATGATAACGAATGTGGTTCGTCGTATCATATTATACCGTTTTACAACGATGTTTTTATTATTATTATTTTTTTTTTTTTATTATTCTCGAAAGCGCGACGCGTACATCATATCGTCGTCCCACGAAAGGCCGGCCGCGAACGGAATCGATCCGAGGACATCGGGGTGCAACATATAAGTCATAACGTCGGGAAAACGTTGCGCAACGAATCCGGAGGTGGGTACAGCTGGAAACGCACCGGCGACAACATTTCGTTGCGCAACGCAACATTCTGTTGCAAAATACATGTTGCGAAAAAAAATGGAAACGCACCGACTGCAACAACATTTTGAAATTGTTTTACTACAACATGATTATCATCAGTTGTAGTAACAAGTGTTTAGTTTGTTTCCCTACTCCAAACATGGATAAAGAAGTAGAGGTGAATATTTTGATGTGGCAATTTTTGGAGTTTTTGGAATTGGAAATTGATAAACAAAATAGATTTTGGGTTCACCCAATCAACCAAAATAGAAATATTTCTGGTCTTATTCAAGAACTAAAAAACGATCCAGAAAAATTTTATAACTACTGCCGAATGAATATTACAATTTACAACCTTCTATGAGCTTTTGAGTCTAGTTGAAGACAAAATAAAGAAGTTGAATACAATTTTTAGGAGAAGTATTCCAGCTGAAATTTAAAGCTTTAAATAAATTTAATAAGTAAAATAGTTTTTACTATTTTAATATTTATTAATATTAATAATATAATAATATATTAATATTAACACAATATAAACGTGTACGCGCAATGGGCGTTGTGAACAAAGTGATGCGCGATGTCTTCGGCAGCGCAACGGCGCCCTCGTGTTGCATTACGTTGCACAACGTTTCGGGTCAATGTCGCACGCAGTGCCCACTAGTATCATTTTATTCTACAGAAAATGCGGAACGTGCAACATTGGACTACGTTGCGTGACGTTTCGCAGCAAAATGTTGCAGCTGGTGCGTTTCCAGCTTACGTTGTATGCCGTGCCACAATAGAAGCTATTCTGTTTCTGCACGTTGTTCGGTTGGAATTTCCGGTGTCGACGAATACTTTATTTCCGAGACTTACTGCCCAGGTTTTCATTTGGACAAAATTGATAATATTGTCACTTCTTATTATCCATACATACGCCGTTTAGGCGAGTTTTTGTATGTTTAATTTAAAATGGGTGAAATAAATAATAAAATAATACATCAAAATATTTAGTTTATCGTAATATACAGTTTCCTTCTTATTTTCAGAGACTTAGGATTCTCGGTTCATATGGAACCTATACAGGCGACGCCAATTAGGCGTTTTTCACGTGCTAGTATAACCGTATAATATAACGAATAAATGCGTTTTTCACAATAATGCGTGTCTCGGTTTATTATCCTACTAGCTGAATTACCCGGCTTTGCCCGGAAAAACTCCTTTTAGGTGTAAAATACTGTGGAAGCGTTGTCAAAAAGACAACATTCTGTAAATATTACCACACGGTATCATGCTGTACAGTTCAAACCGTTGCCAGTTGTTACAAACGTATTGTACATTTTTACGACACTTGCCCGTAAATGAGGCGCATGTGAGACGGTGCTATACATATGATATGAAAGTGAATAAAAAAAACATGAACCGTCTCCCTCCACATGCAGAGCACGGTGAGGTACCCAGGCCCGACGAGAGGGGGGGGCAGCCAGGGCTTGGGACTTGGGGCCCAGTACTCAAATAGGGGCCCAGCCAAAGCAATTAGGTCTTATATTTTACCGAAATATTATATAAATATAAACATTTTTTTTAGTTTTAATTCATAATTTTACTTAAAATTTTAAAAGTATTTAAAAGTAAAAAATCGAAAAATGTATTATTAAATTTATAGTAATAGTTTTTGGAAATATTTAGTTTTCTGTGTAGTTGCACATCGACATGCGTTGCCATACGTTTTTGATGATTACCGTTATTCTATGAATTAAAAAAGACCAACACTATTTCTGATTTCGTTATTTCGTTATTTCATAATAATCTATATCACGATATTAATTATCGTCATCCGTCTACTTGTCTGCGATTAAGTGAACTAAGTGATACACTACCTGTTATATAATTCAATTATATTTATTATATATCTGTATTCTGTTTATATAAATTATAAGACTGTAAGCTGATTGACTGATCTATCAACGCACAGCTCAAATCATTGTACGGATTGGACTGAAATTTGGCATACAGATAGCTATTGTGGCATAGCGCGTAGGCATCCGCTAAGAAAGGAATTTTCGAAATTTTGATTTTAAAGGGGTGAAAAAAAGGTTCAAAGTTTCATATGTTAATCAAGGCGTTGCTAAATCACTGGGTGAAAGTTTAAAAAGCTAACCGTGGCAAGACAATGGAGAGATAACTAATAAATATAATTTGTATGTGTACTGGTTTATGTTATCGGTGTGCATTTTATCGTTCGATTATATAATAGGAGTATTGAACATTGGTGTACGCGTGATGCATGAGGTTATTTTTATCGATAAACAATTTATTCAAGATTAAATTTCGCTATCAGCACGAGTCAAAATGATCGTCGTACTTTAGGAGTAATTCTTTCCCACACGACTCATCAAGTGGCACGATTGACGATTATTCGCCGAATACACTAGTACTGTGGGACCGACTTTATCTACACGACGACGACGGACAAAAATGATAGGTCGCAGGTAGCTGGAAACCCGCAGGCCGCCGTGCCACACAATACGTATTGGCGGTGAATAATTATAATTGTTAATTACTCCACTAAAACTAAAACTAAAACGCAACATTTTTGAAAATCCTTTCTTATTGCACGGTGAAAATATGAGAAGAAGCTCTATTCCAAATTTAAAGTCCGTAGGTTGCGTAGTTTTTGAGATACAACGATCAGTGAGTGAGTGGTATTTGGATTTTATAAGTATAGATAACAGCAGTTTATAATGTTCGATGACTTACCGCGGGAAAGGTTATGCACCGATTCGGTTAGAGGTGTGCCTGAAAGGAAAGCTATTAAAAGTTTCGCAAAGACTTTCCTACGGAATTGCATACTGCTCGAACGGTAAATATTGGTTTACAAAGCGTTAGTCCTTATTCACGATTAACGTGTTACCTTGCAGTTGACAAGATATTTAATTTTGCGGTTCCAGTATCGGTACACGTAACGGTATAAAATTTACGTTATTACTTTATTTTTGTGCTCACCCGAACCGTAAACGTTTTCATCGTATGTTAAAATGCCATTATCATTATTCATATTATAAATGCGAGATGTAACAATTAAACATATGAATTTGTTATGTAAGCCGGTTTTAGAAGATCGGTCTATCTAAGCACCGACGTCAGTAGTTTAGAGCTTTTAATTAAAAAAAAAATCATCAAGTATTGATACTAGTTAATTTTAGACTCTGAGTTAAGCTAAAAATATTGCTTTGCTGGAAATTTTGTCCGCATGAAATCATATATACTCACAAAATGACGCGTGTGATATATCTACGAAATAAATAACGTGCAGTTATTTTAATAAGAACTCTGCGCACACTGAGAAGAACCTCTATTCCAAATTTCAAGTCCGTACGTTGCGTAGTTTTTGAGATACAACGATCAGTGAGTGAGTGGTATTTGGATTTTATAAGTATAGATTGGCTTAAATGACGGACACGATATAGTATGAGCTATGTTTTGAATAATACAATACCTGCTTGTCGTACAGCAAGCCGCCTCGGCTGCGGGTAACAACTCCAGGTGGTTATACTATGAGAGAGCTGAGCATCTGCTACGGTACAAAGTGTCATAGTATATATACGTATATGTATATAAACACGAATTCCGCGAACTTTCTTTTCGTTTTCTTTTCTCCTCTGATCCCGTTTGACTACGATTAACTCGAAGTTTTCTCTTTCCACTACGCGCCTTACCTACAGCGCAGGGCGTTTACAGCCGACCGCCTAACCTAACTAGACGAATAACTATACGTTGCTCGGTAAACTTATTTTTCATCCCGTGATAAGCACGCGCGAACTTGAACAAGTAAGGGTGCAACCTCGTATAGTCCGATATTGTTGTATATTTTAACAGCCTAAATATTCTAATCCTATCATAAAACACCGGTTATTCTATTTCCTGTGGACGTAACCATCCCCTCCGCCGACTTTTACGAAACCTAAACAATTTAAAATTTCAACAGGAATATTTAATTCGAAAGCCCTGCTGAATTGGGTACCATCTCAAATCTCAATATCCACAGTATATTTTACACAGCGAAACTTCAGTACAATGAACTTCCATTTAATGAAATTTTTTTAAGAACCGGTTAGACTAACCTAAAGAAACCTTCATCGTTGATCATTCGGAAATTTATCTCCATAATAATATAATTGATATTACGTTAATTTGATTATTATTTAATAATAATTAAATGTTGATTAAAAGTTATTCGAAAACACACTGGTGTTTTTACATAATACTAATTATACAAATGCAGTCACAAAAAAAATTTAACATTGATTTAAAATCGTACGATTTTATGTCCGATCAAGATAAGATCAAGATCGTAGAAAAACGAACTAAGCCGATATACTGAAAACTTGATTAAATAGAAACTTATTTTGAAAAAACTACAATTTACAAAAAAAATAAGCGAATTATTTCGAATAAAATAATAATTTTCTAATTTAAATTAAAAATAAATAGAATGAGTTGAAATAAAAATATGTACATATACGTAATATAATGATTTTCAGACTAAAAGTATATAATATTTAACTTTGATTAATTAAAAACACTATTTTTTTTTCTGTTGCCCATCTGACTTTGTCATTTATGGAAGTTTCCTTGTACCATAGAGTACAGAATATCGAAATTTTATAGCGGTGTTAATACACAATAAATTATAATTTTAATATATACATACGCGTATGGAAAAAAAACGATGTTTCTAAAAAATGCCTTGTGAACCTTGTAGTGAAATACGATCAGTGTAGGACGTTTTAGTACCTACGCGAAACACACGTACAGGCAGAACAATATGTAATACTATTATTACGTATAATAGTGCACGTAAAATACAGTTATATACGCGTAAAAGCGAATATACAGTATAACGGTGATGTTGAGGCGGCGCAGTTAATAAACTTTGAATACATTTTTTTTTTTTTTATATTTAAATTTTATATACTATAAAGTCTCGTTACGAACGTGGTCCGCAAAGCACGTGCGATAAACCGTCTTCCGTGTGTTATAATATCGCATCTGGAGTAAATGCAATTTTTATTCCATATGAGAATATTGTCGTGCACAGAAATAAAACCGCTATAAGTGTCGACGTACCATAACATAAAAGAAAACCTCAAAAATCTCACATTTGCTTAAAAACTAAATTAATCGTACAAAAAGTAGAAGCTCAATTGATAAGCTACATAATTAAAAGTGCGTACCACTGAGCCGGCGGTCATATGCAGTTGACAATGCGATCAACTTCAGAATATAACACAATTTGGAACCACGGAGATTAACCGGTTCCAATACCAAATTAGATCAATGAAAACTGAATCATCGAACGCACAATAAGTAACTAGCGATATAATAACACATTTATAGTATATCCAGTGACGTGTTTGATGACTGACAACGATTATTGGTAGGTAAAACGTACAGATTGCACGCATTCAGATAAAAAACCGAAAAAAAAAAAAAATTAAAAAAAAATCGAGCGTTTAGAAAAATCGGGGTGGTGTGCGTTTTACGATGACCTGTAAAACGTTCAATCATGTTTTTACGTCACAAACACCACCGGCGCGGCAGAGCTTTAAAATTTAAAATAACAATAATAATTGTTATTATAGTATAATAACCATATTGCTCGTTGATCGTTACCCATCGGCGAAAATGGATCATACACGAGGTCATGGATCGTTCAGGACCGGAATTTTAAATTTATCGTGTCGTCACTTGGCCGAAATCATCGGCCGAACGCGGCAATAATGAATTTTAACTATCAACACGGGGGTGGCGCCGCCCACTTACGTATCGTATTGATAACTTTATGATAATTTTATTTTGCACTTCGGGTCGTTTTTGCCAAATTATACACGATGGCGTTATTATTTGTCGACACGCTAACGGTACCCACGCGCATATACCATGTAGGACGACCGTTGATTTTATAGTGAACAGTCAACGCCATTATCATATTGTTAAAATATTGTATATTGGTAACGGCAACGAGGACGGAACGACTAGACGTCGCTGTAGCAGTATCACATTTGACATAAAAACAGGTTTTCAGAAACACAATAATAACTATACTCTTACTATTGTTGGGAATGACCTGTTTTAATATCAAGTCGAGTGCAAACTCGACTACAGCGACGCCTAGCGGCTGCGTCCACGAAGCCACAAAACGATATTTTGGCAATTGGATGCAGATCTGCAGCGTATCTGCAGTGTCTAATAAAATCAAAAGTTCTACGATGTACTATATTATCTGTTCGAATTATTGTTATTATTTATTTGTCACTTCATTCGAATGATTGAATATGTGTAATTGTGTGCGTGCGTGCGTACGTGTACATATCTGAACTTTTGTTTGTCCGTGTATGAGTGCGTGTGAGTAGTATGAATGCATTAAAAAATGTACTAAAACAGAAGGACCTAACTAACTTTTTTAGTTAATTTTTTTACAGTAAAACATTTCGCTATTATACTATTTCCATATCAAACGACGGTATTAGGGATTTTCGGTACAACTTGAATTTAACCTCACATCACTCCCTGAAGCGCGTCTTGTAACACTCGACAAATCGTGAATTCGCTGGTTGTACTCATCGAAGAACTTTTTCTATTCTTCTGGAGACGTGCCTCGAAAATGTCCTTACAGTGACTTTCAACCGCTGAAATACATATTCTGTACAGATTTGATAAACAACAATAGGTTTTGCGTGCATTGTACGACTGGTAGTGTTGTCCCAAGCGGCGCGCCGATGCACATGTGTTGAAATCTAAACTACGTAGATCATATTGTTTTCATAAGTGTTTTGCGGCGAGCGCGTAAAAGAATGCGCACCTGCTGCAGCGTACATAACGTAAAAAGGTTCGGAATAACATGCTTGTTTTTTTCCGTCGACGTCTCCTCCATTAATATGCGCGGCTCAGCATTAAGGACGGGATGTTTTATTTAATTTTAAACACCGAAAAAATAATATCAAAACGGCATTGGTGTGGGTTGAAAAAAAAAGAACACAGCAAACGGGGACGGAATAAACCCACGCACTATGTACAACGAGCGTGTACGTCGGTTTATATACGAATGTGAGCGGCAAAAAAAAAAAAAACGGATGGTACTGACTACTGGATAAAGTTTAAGACGTGAACAGACTTTATGATGGAGTAACCTCGGAACATAATACATCTTGCTGTAAGTTTTTTTTTTCTCTACAAGTCGTTTGTTTTTTTTTTCGTCGTAAATAAAATATATAGGTATAAATATGTACGAAACTGTACTATGCTCACTATTAAGTTGCTAGATATTATTTCCAGACAGTAGGTCTACACACTTCGGGATTCCTTTATTTCGTTTGCACTTTTCTTTTTTTTTCCCCGGCGGAAATAGTCCATGGAACGACGGTTATTATACGTTAGCGACGCGCGTAATGTATTCGGGGCATCGATAGAGAACAACGACAATTATTATAGGTACGATATGGTTTGCGTTGGAGTGATTGGACGGTCGATGGGTTTGTCCGAGATGATATTTTTCTCACGTGAGGGTTTTCCATTTTTTTCGTACTCCCACGATGTCGACTTATAACTCATTTGTTATTTGTTCGTTTGAGTTCCACAGCACGGGCATTAGGCATACTATTCTTGTTGAAAAATATACGTAATAAGTATTTATAAAAAGTCTATGATATCGAATTAGAATAATATAAACGTGTTCTCTTTCGATGGCGTGCAATAGCTATAGAGGTCATCGTGTGGCTCTGAAATCCAATAAAATCCCACAACAAAAAACCGTAGAACTGTAATCGTCTATCATCGCCTTAACCATAATTTTCAAACTGTACTTGGGTTCAAAACTGATTGCAAGACATCTTCATCACCAAATCCCTATACATTTGTTCTAAATGATGTCATAAAACGACTACATATTGCAATATACTAATTTTAATGCAGGTACTAGACCTTACAACATGCAAACACGATAGCAAAAGAATAAATATAAATATCTTTCATCATATGCTCAGTAAATATTTACCAAATTGGAATTTTTTAATTGTGAAAGTTACAATTCTTATCAACAAATTCATTTTGAAAAAAAACTTATTTCACATTACTGATTTTGGAAAAATTACTCATTTCTGTAAGTATACACCTGAATTATCATTTACTCGTAAAATATTTAAACGTTAACCATTTAATATTGCTTTTGATTTATAATTCCTTTGGACCCGCGAGTGCAATGCGAGCAATACTTTTCTTCGAACCCGAGTGAAATTCGACATAAATTTATGCAATTTGTTGAGCCCACTCCTTGAAACGTGTGCACGACGAAACGTAGTCTTGTAAAATAGTAAAATCTTCTGAGCATGCGTGTTGTGGTAGCGATATTATAATATATTATTTTATTCTCGAAATGTGTAAATTGTGTTGTATATTATGCGATCTTATCGTTTTCCTGAGCGTCTAAAACGTGCAAAAATCACATACCTTATACCTCGACTGAGACAAGCTTAGGTACCAAACACGTGAAAATGAAACGATTTTATAGGTACGAGTACTATCTACGCGCATAGTGGTTGTATCAAGTATATATATATATATAAAATAAAATAAAATGGTCGCATCGTAAGTTAGCCGTTTGCTTTTCCTTTTCCGCGATTTTTCGAAAAATAATGGGAACTTCGCAATTTCAACGATAGTTCAACGATCCATATAAGTATATACATGCAGCTTCCGTACGATTGAATATGACGGGGCGTACACATGAAAGAATACTGTAGGGACCGCGCATTTATTACTGCGAAATGTGTTTTCAGATAAAAAAAAAAGAAAAATAAGATAGGTAATAATAATAATAATAATAAAAAGTGCGCACCGTCGTAAAACCCAATAGTCGATCTCTCAGCTTGCCGAGTAAATCTGAAGGGGAAAAAAACACAACAAAGTACCAGACGCGCACATAACCGTTGAAAAATAAAATGTAAAATGTCTGGTCATTCCTTTGGACCGATTTTAACTCTCACACGATCTATTATTATTATTATTATTATTATTATTATTGTTGTTGTATTCTCGTTCTAAACGAACGCGTTTCTTTTCTTCGTTTTGCACTTATATATACTTGCATAAAATGCACGGTACATAATAATAATAATAATAACATCTTCTCAACGCATGTACCCAAACCACAGAAAGCTTTTACGATGCCGGACGATCGATTCATCCGATTTATACTTTTTTTTTAATCTTTAGAGGAAACTCTGGCTATTGGATGGTTGGGCTGGTGATTTTTTACGGTGGTACGGTAGTTTTTCGGGTAATTTTTTTTTGCTCGTATTTTCCACTTTGGTCGGGCTTGGCGGTTTCTTTTATCTGTGAGGGCGTCCCGTCAAGAAAGCGAAACCACTGGTGACCAGGTTCGAACCAGTGCCTGTGCCTCATTATCCCACTTGGCTACAACGCACTTTGATTTACTCACATGTCACGTGTACGAGAAGGTGCAAACGATCTCTGCGGACGACGTGGGTTAGGGCGGTTTTCAGTCGTGATTCGTTGCGAAAACTATATACAGTCTACGGCCGTAAAAATGTTATCATAACATTACTGGAATATTGTTTATAGCAAAATTCGAGGAACTGAGGCTTGGTGTTTTATGTTATTACCGAGAATTCTCTGTAAACGACACCAACACGTAAAAAGGACGTGCCGCCAGTGAAAAAAAATGCAAGTACAAACGACTAGGCTCGTTATTAGACCGCACGAACGGACGAAAATATTATGTTAATATTGTAATGTACTTGACGTATTATTTGATGTAAAATTAATAACACATATACGGAACAGGTGTGTGTATAGAATTTATTCGATTTACTATTTTTTACAATGTTTATGATTGTAATATTCTAGGTAAGATCTACATTTAAAATTAATCGTGTAATATAATCGTATAAAAAATATGCGCAACGAAATAAATATAAGAAATCTTATAGAAGATGATGTGTATATTAACTGATTAATACGGCATAAAACTTGCCTGCTACACTTTTTATGATTCTTATATAATTTAACTTTGAATTAATTAACACGAACAAGTGGCGAAAACTACTTGGTCAGCTACATTAAATATACGTTTAAACTAATCAATGCAACTTGACGAAATTACGAAAGACCTAAAAAAAACTAGAGGACAGACCAGAAAGGGATCAGTTAAAGCAGCTTTTATAACGGCTCCGAATCAACACCAAAGTCAGACGTATGCAGCCATTCAGTTAAGACGCTCTGCCAGTTATCATCATCAACGTCTTTTTATCATCAGTTGTTTTTCTATGTTGATCTGCTTATAAAGTGTTAATAATACGTAATACTATTACAAGTATACTGTAAGTGGTCATTTTAAAACGATTCGATATCTTAACACTCGAGGTATTGTTACTACTCTCGGGAAAAATAGCATTACATTTTAATGGATTTATTGTAGGCGCTACCATGTAGAAATCTACACGATAAATCGCCAGTAGACGTTTCGGTTCTATGTTCACAGCGCATGATTACAATGTGGCGGTTCTGGACATAATGATGACATTTGTTCCCGCAAAACTTCCAGGTCAAGAATTATTGATAAGGGCTAGGATCAATAGGGATGTTTGTACACTGGATATTACGAGGGTGAGCCGCTATAGACACATGCACGCGATCATGTGATGTTGACTGTTGTACATCGCACTATAATACGCTCGATTGTTGTGTACGTCTATAGACACTGTTTTGTCGCGGTAGCGAAAACGACGGAAGAACTCCTAATGGAAAGTGTATTATACGCTTTAAAACAGGTACTTATGTTGTATATTAATGCACCCCATTATACTCGCCCGCACGACGACGACGACGACTATATTATATTTTACGCCGCCGCGATCCTCCGATAAAAGCAAACGACCACCGTCGAACGGATAAGCGAAAAACGTCGTGTTCGAGTCGTTACCGCGCGAACGAAAAACAAAAATACCATTATTCGCGGTGTCTTACGTAGATATGTATACATTTCAGAGGCAGGCTATTATATCATGTTAATAATACGTTAGAGAACAGTCGTCGTAGAGCGCGGTATAATATAATTTATAAACGCGCATAATACAACGGTTATAAACGATAGTACCAATAGATTGTTTTTATTATTATTATTACTATTATCATTGTTGTTATCATTATAGTTGTACACGATAAACCGTGTGCAGGATGAGCGGTGAAAACGCGTTTCCGATCAATTTGGCGTACGCGAAACGTGAAAGCTATAATAATAATAATAATAGTAATAATAATAATAAGACCGCGGTTATCGGTCGGCCTCCGTGAGCTTAGAACACGTGCCAAGTATTCGTCGTTTTAAAAACGACCTATGCGAACAGTCGCACCGACAAGACGGATTTATCCGTGAGGACCATCCATAGGTTTTATCGTCAGTTTTTTCAACGTCACTTAAGTTTTTACAGAATGCTACATTCCGTCTTTTTACGTAAACACACGTGCGTGCGATACAATTCAGTCCATTGTTTACGTATGCGATGTTATATTACCGTATATTACGATATTACCACATGAAGAGGTACGCAATTGGATACTTTCTGATGTGCAACAACGATAAGCGACGTTCTGAAAAAGTAGGTTGCGGTGCAAAAACCCACGTTTAATGTAAAAAGTGCAACGTAAACGTATGTTTTGTAGTGCATAATAAAAAAATGTATCCCTGATTATCATTTATGATTAAAAAAAGACAAATAATTGTAAATTATTTAAAAAAAAATTTTTCTAATTTAATAAAATGCTTGAATAAAAACAATAGAGTAATATACCAAAATGATATCTTTACTTTGTGTGCATACATTTAGTTATCAGTGAGTGGAGATTTGAATCTTATAAGACCCAACTTCATAACTCCCTCCTAAATAGTCAATATTTTAAGTACCTTCTATAGAGTTTTTATATATTGTTAAATAAATGAAATTTTTTATTTTATTTTGTAAAATAAATACAGATATGGTTATTATATTATTTTAATAACTTGCTCCCCTTACAAATATCAATGGTCCCGAAAAAAAATCACCCAGCTCTCTCGTACTTCACCTCACAGTTCTATGTAATATTTCTGTTTTTGAATTTCTAGGTACAACGCCAGAATAACATATTTATTTAGTTTTTTACTCCTTCCCAGCACAACTCCCTTTCTGTTCCAGCTATAATATATAGTCTCCTACAACTTTCACGTGTACTTGTTAACTGTATTGCAAACATAAACACAAGATATAGCCTTGTACTATACTGTATCAACTTTTTTTTATTACTTTTTTTTAAAAAATATGTTTGGTATTCAAAAATAATTAGCCAGAACAAATAACGTGAAAAATGAATAAAATAGTTTTATTGTGCTTTGAGTAGAAATTATAATAGGTAAAAATAGGTATGATAAGCTTAATTTACGTTTTGGTGATATTTTGTTTGAAATTTAGCACGTGGTGCGTATCTACTGTATATCGTATTAGCTGATAACATGACCGTCGGACAAAATATTGGAATGACGTGTGGAACGAATATAATACGAGTATATCTGAATGCTGCTAAAAATCCTGGAAGCCGCCTATACTACAGTTACTTAGTTTTAATTAAATATTTTTACGTTGTTTTTACATTTGAAAAAATATTCAACAATAAAAAAACATTTTTTTTTTTTTTTTAGACTGCAATTACTTTTTCTCGGTACGTCAAAAGATTAATTGCAGAGACTTTATATTATAGGCACTCAGGTGTTGTTGCTTCGTAGCAAAAAAGAGGTTTTAGAAGGCACTCTTCCAAACTGTGTCTATAATGGGGATGTAGGGATGCATATTCCGTAGAATGGTATTATTTTTTAGAAGAGTTTAAAATATAACAAAATTGATAGCGTAAAAATTCTTACGAAACATTTTAAGTTGGTTGAAACTTTCAATACGAAATGTTTTTTTGCGTGAACTCGTTAAGTATTTAAAAAATATGATAATAATATATAAATATAAATTGATAACCTGATATAATGATGAAATTATGTGACGAACGGAAAAAACTATTTTAATAAACGATCGTTGGCGTGTTTAACTGCTCTGCTCCGTTTAATATGTCCAAAATATTTTAATTTACAGTTTTGCGGAAACATCCCTCCGCGGAAGGGTATGAAATTAATCTGCCTCCGCTTATAATCGTCAATATTTGATTATAATGAGTTGTAACAGAATTTAATTTCCGTTTTGAAGGTTCACACACACAAACAAACAAACACACACACACACACAAGCGCTTTGCCTACCTACCTACCTACTTATTATACGCGTACATACAAACATTATATTATAATGTGTGCGCAACAAACTTACGACGTAACCAAACTTTGATATCGTGCCCTTTAATTATGTGTACCTTTTATACACTTGTTTGTGTACGTTTAAAACTTTGCAAAGTTTTTCGATTGTGATACATACATACATACATACATACACCGCTCGTCGTCCGTCGCGAACATATTCAAAAACAATAATATAATATTACGTACGCACACATAATATTATTATTATTATTATTATTATTATTAATACTACACGCGTACACCCGATTGGCGGGTAAGAAAGTGTACAAAGTTCTGCAAAATGTTTGCGTTTGAGCTACCAGCTTGCGTTTTGTAACCAAACCCACATACACACATGCCACAGGATCCTGAAATCAGCGCCGAAATGATAAGAACAACACGTCAGCAGTAGTGATTCGCCGTTTTCGAGATGGACTTGCAGTTTAAGGTGACAATTATTCAACGTTATCAACTGCTGTAAGTGGTGAATGCGGTGGGCAATGGACTTATAGTGAGGCGTACTCACATACACACACGCGCACACAAACGCAATTAAAAAAAATGTACACAAGCTGCGTGTTCATGCGGAGATACCGTCGTAGTGGCGGTCTCCGGGACCCAACGTACGATGTGTAAAAGTTTCCACTCGTCTCAGCGGAGATAAGAACGCGAAATATTATAATTTGAATTCCAAACAACATTATCTTCGAGATAACACGCGCGCGCTCCGCTCCGTTATAATGTACGTTTGCTCGTGTGAGAGGGAGTGAGAGAGTGTGGTGATCTGCAGCACACGTAATATTAACACTAGTCGAGGCCGAATAAAATAAATAACTCTAGCGAATTTACATCCGGTGCGGGGCGGAAACAGTGCCTAGTCTAATGCGTATTTATGTGGTCCCGACGCGAAACGACTGCGTACCGCGCGCGGGTTGAGAAACGCGTGCGCGCGTGCTCGTCCTCGAGAGGGGAAAAATAACCCGACCGCGGAACAAAGAACGAAAAATAAAAACAAAAAGGGGAATACGGCCTAAAATTCCACAGAGTGCGAAAGAGCTATTAGTCTGTCTGCGGTCGGACGTTTTTATGGCGTACCCCCGCCTCACACCACCTAGGGGGCTCATAAACAATACTCGCCCGGTTCAAAAGCTATACCACATCACCCTTCCTCACGTATCACATATACCCCTTTCTATCTGTCCTACCCTCTTCCAATCACTCTCTCTCTCTCTCTCTCTCTCTCTCCTCCCCATCCATCTACCTATACCAGGTCAACTCGGCGTACGCGCACTATATTTTATTATTATAAATTAAATCGTTGTACATCATTTATATTTACAACGCGTCCTCTCTATTGATGACCGCCTCCGCTCTCTATCCAATAACAACAGCATAGTATAGTCGGCTGACAACACAAAAGTGTATGATAATACACCGTATTGTATAACGCAACGCGGACGCGTAATACACAGCTCAGCTGGTGCGTGTGGTACAGTTTCACGTCGAAAATAGTCGTGCGTGCGATAATAGTACACCAAGAGTTCTTATTTTTCACGACTACACCGAGTGTTTCCGGTAAAAGAGTTACTATCGTCATCAACAGGGTGGGTCCGGAGTGCGGGGCGGCGAAATTTGATCGACCGACCGATTTAAATATACTCGGAAGACACCCCCGTTAACTTCGTGCAATGCCGACGCCGCGGGCACCGCACTTTGATCGTCATCGGTCGGTTTCGTGTTTTCCTTTTTTCGTCTCCGCATTGCTAACGAAACACAGGCCGATGACTGAGCGCCCACATGACTAACGCACTCATCCATGACGGTGTGTTTAGGATTTCGTCGACCCGGGTACGTAGTAGGTACACCGTAAGTCATAACTATTGCCTTGCAGCCCCTTCAGCTAAAATTGTTTCCTTTGACTTTTTTCGGTTTAATAACATAACCGACCTACTGTTGGGAGACCGGTATAAGCTAGTATACCGTATCGGCGTATCATGTTGTCTCAAAAGACACATAGCGATGAGGTTTATTATTATATATATAAATATACGAACAGGTATACGATCGGTACAATGTCCGGTTAGGTAGGATATAATATCTACGGTTTTTCGAGAGCTGCAGTAACCGTGGTGTACTACATCTGAGCTCTGGTTCATCGAATGACTTGATATCATTTTGTTCATACCTTTTGCAGTGTCAAATCTCGTTATATTATACCACAACGGTATTTTACAAAATAAAGGAAACGTTTGAAACCGTTACGGGCAATTTTTTACGAATGTCTATCGCTGCGTGGATGAAAGTTTGAAAAATTACATAAGCTGCAGTACTTCATTTCCTTGTTACATGGCAAACTGCTAGTGCCGCGATAAAAGTCACTTTCAAACTTAATGCGATAACTTATACACACGTGTACACACACACACACACACATACACACACACACACACACACACACACACACACACCACACACATACACACACACACACACACACACACACACACACACACACACACACACACACACACACACTCGCAAACGCACATGCATACACATACAAATCACACATATACACTCATGCACTCCCACCGTCTATTTCCCTAAACACTAGCCTGTACCAAAATCTGCACCGAACACGTATCGTGTGAACATTGACTATTTTTCTAAACACACAAAATTACCGTTTGGTTATCATAACGATAGTATTTTCATACGGTTATAAAGGTATACCGATCGCATTAGGGATTGCATTTTGGCTGAAATATGCAAATACATTTTACGGTTGGAAGAGTGCAATCCTATGATCGTGGTGGAAATATTATCATAAAGACTTGTGAAATAAATATAAATTAATTTTTCTACAAACCAAACGGGGAAATCTTTCGGTAATATATTCGACTACGAAACTAAATAAGTGATCATGACTGTGATATTTAAAAAACATAAAAGTTATTTTATATGATGAAGATTTGCTTTGTTACGCATCACCATTTGTTTGAGTTTTTTTTCTTTTGATTCGTGGGTATAGGCATTTGGTACTCCCAACATCTCCTCCAATTTCGGTCTTGTCAGTTGGTTCATCTGCTGTTTGGATCACATATTTTAACATAAAAGTAAACTTGACTCTCAATCAAGTTATAATTTTCGAAATGTTTAAATCCAGATTATAAAACAATTATTAACGTATAACGGTAGTTTAAGTGTTTTTTTTTATTTTTCTTTAATATTCAAATAAAAAATACATAATTTCAGAGTTTGCATATTTATTTTTAATAGTGTGTATCTTGGTATCTAAGTAAAAAATGTTTGAGTAATTGTGGTCCAAACTGTTTTATTCTCCGAATTCATTATAAAAACTAAAACAAGTGTAAACTGTAAGAATAATGCTAAAATATTTTAATGTACTGTTTGTGGCCATTTGCTATATACTGATAAAAAATTATATGGACGTAATTTATTTCAGTACAATTTCGAATAGAGGATGAAATTGTTTATATTAAGTATATTTTACGATTAAAAATATGACAGCTTGGAAAACAAACTTTTATGTTTCTGGTTTTATTTTTAAATTGATCCAGTACATGATATGGACACCCGATGTTTAGGGTAGTTTTGTAACAAATCGATTTAAAAGTTTAAATTATATTTTTCAGACATTTTTACGTATTTTTTTTTTTTATTAAAACGATATATTATACCTTTACGAATAAATAATAGTTTGAAAAACAATAGTATTGTAATTTCAATCGTACCATTGACTTATGATTCTAGCGAAAGATTGAAAACCATTTTATAACGGTACATAAACGTCATGTTTAATAAATTATCTAGTGTAATAATGCACAATAATATTTAAAAGCAATAATTCGAGTGACGTTTCCGCACGAATGCAAAACACCTGGTGCAACCGGCGAAAAAAGCATTACGAGTTGCACCAACAAACGCAACTTTAAGTTTGTATTTAAGAGTCGGAAACAAAGAAAAGTTTCTCGTTTATCATCGACAAAGGAATAGTATGATCCAATCGTTATACTATGGATCAGCATAGTATAACGGTATATATGTATAAAACGATAGTCCGAGACGGTTTTGTTTTCAGTATTTACCTGCGATGGATCCAACTGTACATTATTCAACACATATGACAATACGTAATACGAAAAAAGAAATAGGTCTAGGATTTCTAGTCGACTTTTTGTAACATTTCAACTTTGAACGCTAGACAGTTTTTCTCGAAGTTAAGCATAAATCCTGTGTACGGGACAAGACATTTACGACGACGCTATGAAAAGGAACAATAACGATCACGAGGCGAGAGTTGACAACAATTACGATTTTGTATTACACAATGAATGTCCCATATGTCTATATCGAATGATCGAACTACACAGGATAGTCGAAAAACGATCTAACCAGCCGCGCGGCATTTATTATCTGCAAAAGGTTTGTGTGTGTTTGTGCGCGGGCAAAACGCGGTTAACAGAAGAAACAAATATATTCATCACAATAAAACGGTGAAAAAAAGTCCGTAGGCCCCGCTCGGAATCCGAAACATTGGACGGTTCAATTTTTCTTTTTTTTTTCATTCCACGCCTCTCACTTTCTCGTGCTGCAGCCGTTTAGCAATATTTTTCTTCTTTCCGCAGCGTGTACGGTTCTATCTCGACGATTCGATTTTACCGCGTACTACTGTCGTCGCGAAAAAAAAACCCGCTCGGCTATTGTGTGTCGACCGCAGCCGTCTGCGAAAGAAATGACGCGCGTGCATTTTACGACGTTAATATAATATTATGGTATACTTGGTATACTATGCGTGCGCCACGCGGGGCGCGTTCAGATGATAAGCAACGTATTCACCACGGTCGGCGGGATGGTCGTAGTTAGGGAGCAGGGCGGTCTCGCGCGCGATCGAGACTGAGTTTGGTGTTGGGACGAAAATTACGTATTTAGGTTCTATCGATTTTACAGCGGACCGCGCGCTCCGAGGAGTCAGCCGGCGTCGCACCGCGGTAATGACGGGAGATCGTGGTTCGCACCGATATAAAAAAAACCTAACCATGCGTTTTGCACCACCGCAGGCAGCCGATAACATGAACTGTATACGACGGAAATAAGTATCGCGATTTCTCGATCTTACGAATTCAAGGCGAAACACGAACAAGATCCAAAGCGGAATTCAATCGATCCGGCGACCAAAAAGTGCAGGCTTATTTTTTGAAAATGTTATACGCGTATATTTATTTTTAATTGGCTTACTTTGTCTGTACGAGGCATTTAAACGTAAACATTTTCTATGAGTACAAGCTGGAACAAATTCATTTTTTGTCAAAAATAATATCTTTTATTTTATATCTGAATATGTCATGTTGAAAGATTTTCATTTTAGTCTAAATTGTATACTGTACCCTTATGCAAATATTACAAGCGCATTTGAAAAACGTTGTTGCATATTATACATGTTGTTCATATTTTGTTTCGAATCGACTACAGCCGTGATAACAAAACTATTACTTAATTATTACTATCATTGTGAGGGAGATTTAAATACCTTCCTGATTCCTGGATACTCCTGATAGTATGATCATGATCTGCGATTAGCATTTAAATATTTTGACAAGCATGAGTGGTTGGCAATACTTAGTCATTGGGCCATTTTTTTTAAGTTTTGGAAGTCCAGATACGGAAAAAAACCCCTTCTTCACCCTTAAAATACGCCACACTGACATTATGCGTTCGTCGCGAACGATTTCGTCGCGTGGAAGTATGAAGGGACGGGAATGGGGACAGTGGGATTTTTTTTATTTATTTATTGTTTTCGTCGCTAGAATGTATCACATACACTTTATTATACCATGTAATACAATGTATAATACGATATTAACGTTTCCGGGGGAAAATCAATTCCGGCGGAAACGAGTGTCGTTAACCCCATCTGCGAGCGCGTCCTCGCCTCGGACCGTATATTATATCCTCCGGGTCGTGTTCTACTCCAACCCCGACCTCCTCGTAGCTGCAGGTCCAACCCGACGCGAATATAATATATTCGTTCACGCGCATTGTTCGAGTCGGAATGAGGAACCGTCGTCGGCCAGACGAAAAAACCTCCAAATATCGATGTACGCGAGAGCGCGTTACGATTTGATATCTATCGCGGACGCGAAAAGCGCGCGTTATTTAAAGCAGAGCGCTCTGACGCGATTGCTGATGAAACCTCAAAATATTTGAGCAATCATTATTTTTTAGAAAAATGTCATAAATACAACATCATAGAATTTGAGCAATCCATTTAACGCTCGTTGTATTTTGAAAAAAATGTAATAAACATATTATGGTCATCATATAGTTTGAGGCAACCACTTTTTTGAAATCGTTTGTACATATGTAATATGTTAATTTTTCTACTTTTTTTTATTGTAACATTTGACTGTCGTCTACGAATTCCTCCTTATCGACAGTTTTTTTTGATTGCTTTCAATTTTATTTAGCTCTTTTATTTTAGGTTTTGTCCGGAACTCACATAATTTGTATTACTTTGTCCGCAATCCGAAAACTCCGTAAAACACGAATGCAAACGATATCGCCATATTGTTTCTTTTCGGCATGTTGAGACTATATTATTATTGTTGTATATTTATGCGGCCAAAATCGTTTCTCAAGACCAAACGTATATGCTCACCTTATACTTACTTGAGTAAGACTTATTGAAACCCCGTGGACCTATTAACAGTTCAGAGGGATAAAGATAAATTTGTGCAGTATTCCAGTTTCAAATGAATTTATCGAAATGGTTCAAGTCGTGTATAATAATTAGTTATTTAATAAGCGTTGCTTGTAGATATTGTAGATGGATCGGAATTTGGAATAGCAAATGTGCAGTAACGCGAATTTTCTTTTTTTCTCATCACATCCAATAATATCGAATACATTATTTCCAGCGCATTTTACCGTGTCAAAATGGTATACGTAACTGCACGCACTTTTAAAATATATAGTCACAACTCCCATTACTTTAGAAATAAAAACAATCATATTCTTAAACGAGTATAAGTGCACGCATAGACATTTATTTCGATATCAAGTCTAAAAAGAGTATTAAACGGACTTATTAATCTATACTCCTTAGTTACTTATCAAATTTCGAGATGAACGAGTTTCACTGTAAAATACACAATAAAAACGTCTAAGAACATAATTTGTGCAGGAACAGCGTACGCGCAGTTGTGTATTTATATATATAATATATACGTATAGGTTTTGCTAAGGTATTATATTATTATATAAACCTTTCGAGACTTTTGAAATACAATACGCGTGCGTATAAAATCTAATTCATCACGCCCGTGCACTCCATCCGGATCACAACGAGTGGGATACGTGCATTCCAGTCGTATTTTTCGTCTCGTCGTCGTCTGCGAATTCCCTCCAACACACTCGCACAATTACACAGATATACACCCAACACACACACGAACACCGCGTTTTATTAATGTAATGCGTGTAACCGTTTTCCCGGCAATGGCGGTTGGGTCGGGTCGGGTCTGTAGCGGATCGAACCGAGTCCGGAGAGTCTGAAGGAACCACTGCGACGGCGGTGATGGCTTGGCGGGGAAAAGTTGCATTATCCTTAATTTTTTTTTTTTTCTCCCCCGAAACTCTCTGGCCAACATCAATTTGTGTCACTGACGCGCGCGCTCCGGCGAGACCGCCCCTTGACGAAAAGTCTACCCGATTCTAATTTATATCCTCTCGCCGACCGGCCGACCGACGGACCGACCGACCGGGAGACGGAAAAAAAGACGCGAGACACGACGAGAGAAAGAAAGAATAATGATAAATTGCAGTGCGCGTTTTTTTTCCACCCACCCCCGCGTGTTTCTTTTTCTCGGTCCCGGTCCTTCCTTCACCACACGCCCTTCCGCCGTTGTGTAGCACAGCGGGACGCGGGCGGTGTGCGCGCGCGAAAGTGGATTGGAGTTTATGGATCGTTTGACAATATCTCCTCCGCGGGTAGATGCACGGCTAGAGTCGTAAAAACCAAACCGTTATATAAATATATATATTTACCGAGCTCGAGATTTTAATTGTTCGTCCGCCAAACCACGCGCGTCCCGGATCAATCCGCGTGTGTGTAATGACGTGTGTTCTGAATATATATATAATCGAAAACATTTTATGGCGCCGCTCGCGATCTAACTGTACTTATAGAATTAGCGCGCGTAATACCACGTTATACAATTACCCACTCCGTATAAGACGCGGTTTATTATAGTATTATATATGCACGCACGGGTCTCGTATCCACTTGCAGAGCGGCGGGTCACCTAGATTGATTTGGCGAAAATCCGGAACTGCGATCGATTAGTCGACCTACGAACAATGATCATCAATGAATATTGATTATATATATTATACGGCATCATGATGATCGCAGGCGGACATTATCAAGTTAAAATTTTAAGTCGAAAATCTCGGTTAAAACGGGGAAATACGGACGTATTAAAAACCTGTTTAACGGGCGTAATTTGGATTTGTAAATTTCGACGGTAGCCTTGCAAATCGTTGCCAACTGGCTGCTAAATCTCGATATGAAAAGAAAAACTCCAAAATGTCATGGGGTGTGACTGGGGTTAAGCATTTGTTTAGGTGGCCCGAAAATCATGCGACGTTACAAAATATACGTATTATTTAAATTTTCAAAATAAGTCACTCAAGGAGTCTGCAGCTGGATTGCTTGTACATGAAACTTTAGGGTGTCAAGCACCGCCGAACACCCCCTGTAATACACTCCTACGAGTATCAATGTACAATCCGACCATATAGCGCCCGTGTGGGTACATTATATGTACACCGTGCACGAAATATGTTATTCAATTGGTGTTCACATTCGTAATGGAGTACGATCTGTGTTCCCGATCTCTGGGTGCACGTGTTGTGGCCGTACTATGATTGCGAGAACTTTACGCCGCCACAATATCACCGTATTGAAGTCGAACACCGTTCTTCAATAATTATCGTTGCCTAATGAGTAGTACCTTTACTATGTCGATCAAAACCTCGTGGACCATCGCTACCGCAGACTCTATAGTCTATGTACCGCATTGATCAGTCACGCGACACCCTTCGCGTCTTGAAAACGATTTCGAGTAAATCATTTCATACGTGTTCAACTTTTCGCTCGTTTCGCGTCACGCACTATTATTGCTTTATACTTTACAAGTTACTCTTGAACATCTACCCGACGAGACGGCGAAGTGTCATCATTGAGACGTTTCACCGAGTTTGAGCGCGTATACACGACAATGTTCCAACGCTTCTGCAACACTACCATGATAATAATTGCTCGAATTCCACACGGCCTGTTATGCCGAGAGTTGTCAGAAGACTATACGGCTTTAGTGCGAGGGGAAAGAGTAGCACATAATATGGTTTCGAGTGCCGTTTCGAATGGGGTTAATTTTGAGAAGCAAGTTTCCCTTGCAACTTAATTATTACGTCTAAATATATATATATATATATATATATATATATATATATATATATATATGTACATAGTACATACATACCGTTTTCATAGTTTGACCAACTTTTCGTTTCATTTTCTGATTATAATTCAAGTTTACGTATTATATATTAAATAGAAGCACAGGCGTGGTATACATACTATATAGTTGTGGCTGGGACTTGTGCGAGGATATGAGGTGCTCGAATCTGTACATATTGTAAATATATATATTTCATCTACGAAAGGAAAAAAAAGTCAGGGAAATGTATTTTCACCCACTAAAATTGAGTGACTAAATAGTGCCTTAAAAATAGGTTATGTCACCACTACAAAAATATTATCGCTGGATAGGTCATATTGAGCCATACAAGTGATTTTTTTTTTTGTATTTTGTTTATTATACCTTTAATACATAAGATACTTTATAGATTTAGTCAGAAAATTAACTTGTTTATGTACATTTTGCATTTTTAAAAATAATATCGATTGTAAGTTTTAGAAAATAAAATCGTACGCCTCCCCTCTCACTCACACAACATCACGATTTAATTGCACCGTACCGTGTGTTGAACAAATGGTGTGCACGATTCACGGAGTCCGTTTAATTATGACACATTATTCAGTTTTGATTTTTAGCAGAACGTTGTTCACTTTTCTCTTCAGTTAAATTTTACCGTAAACAATTCGAGCGAGCGGCAATGACGTTTTCCGTCGTGGATAGCACACGCGATTCCGGTAATTAATCCCTCGGGGACTGCTTCAGTTTGTGCCGGCCGCTCGCGCGTGTTTGTACAGTGCTTCCGAATAATATACGGTTCGCACATGGGACGAGTGGCGCATGTAGGCAGCATAACGAATGCGTGTGATTTTCTTCTTTTCTTTTTTTTTTTTCGTACACATAACAGTCATACGGCCGTAAAGCCGTAGGACTCGGCCCGATGCTGTACACCGGGAAAGGGATGTAAAAAAACAAAAAAAAAACGAATTACGTTCCGTGCAGGTACGCGTGTGGCGTGTAATATACGTCCTGTAAACACACGGGCGACACCTTTTTCCCGTCTTCACCGTCGCGCGCGCGCACGATCATTTGTTACTACTGTAATTATTCATTTATTCGATCGCGCGTTTGCGAGCGCGTGTAAAACGTTCTCCGTTTGTTTGCACAAATCAACGCGAGCGCATGACGAACTCGGACGGAGAATAAGAACAAAATTAAACATCGGCGTCGCGCTCTCGAAAACATTGAATACGGTTTTTTTTTTTTTCGTTGCGACGTGAAACCTCGACGTTCACCGATTAATGCATACTATAGGTACTGCGAGCGCGTTATCAAACTCACGTTTTATGTTCTGTCCGACTTCGGTTTGAACACAGTTATGCATCATCAACGATATACGCCACGAATTTCAAAAGGACCAATGCGAATTTCTTCATTTATATTCCGATACGTTTTTCTGTGAATCAGTGTCCGTAGGAATATCACTAAAAAAAATTTCCCCGGTAATTGTACGGATTCAATTGAAATGTGTCATCCGCGAATGTAAAAATCGGATACAAGCTCCTACAACGAAACAAATTCGCATCCAGCCCGACAGATCAAACAGTGCACTTGTACGTATACATACTGTACACTATACACTGTACTATTACAGCACGGCTGGTACAACATTTCGTACCGTGTTACGTTTTCAACACATGATATTATTGTTATTACACGAAGGTGTGCAATGCCATTGCGCGGTGGTTCGTGCAATAATAATCCGTACTTTGGTTTGACGTTTTAATTATTGACTTCATCAAGTGTTTACCGTCCTACAATACCGCCTTTTCAATATTTTGTTTTATCACCGACTCGAACCACCGTTAATTTATCATCGTTAAAAAAAAAAATGCACATGTACCACCAAGTCGTGCATAATAACGTTCGTATAGACGAATTGTACCTTTATATATAACATGTAGTTATCCCACCACGTTATCCCGCGTTAATTACAATACGCGCGCCGCATCGAGTATAATACATTTTTATTCTCGTAACAAGTGTTTTATTTGAAATATTACGTACGGCGTTGTATGATGTAAAAAAAATAAAAAATACCAACCAACCCGTCACTGCAAACGAATAGATAAATTTAAGTGAATATGCTAAAACCCCCGACATTAACTTTAATTAATAACCTCGGCGTATAAATTAGTTACTTTATCATGTTTTAAAAGCCATAACGGATAAACACGTATGCAATTATATATTCGCGTGTATAATATACAATATAAGTGTGTAGTAAAGTATGCGCGCGTTAGAATTTAAATGGCCGCCCGGTGGACTGCTGCAGCCATATATATATATTATGCAGTTAGTTAGTTGATGATTCGCGTCGGTAAATTATTATGAAACATTTGTGTACGCACCGACTGCGCGTAAAACATTAACGTAATTTATTAGAATTTTAAATTTCTCGATTAAACGAATAAAAATAATAATAAAAGAAAAAACAAACTGGGTACATTTACTTGCAGACACCCAGAAATAATTTACTTTCCGAGCTTTTGCAAAACGGCCGGGAACGTTTTGAAAACGCACCTATAGGCTAAGTCTTTTAGGAAAAGAAAATAATAATAATAATAATAGTAATGATGATGTGTATATAATAACATAAAGCTAACATAATGTGCGTTTTATTTTTTTTCCTCGAGGCGTTCACGTCACGGGTTATTAAACATATTAAATATGTTAATATATTAATGTAAGTCTCATTTTTTATTTTCACATTTAAGCCATTTGCCATTGTCCTGTACGCGAGTCCATGTTACGTTATTTTATTTCTTGTTAACTTGTTAACCCCGGAGATGCAAAATGTACTTTCGAACGTCTTTTACGAGCACCAAAAATGTGAACGACTACTGCACATCCGAGCCTCAGATTTCCGTACACATAATATTGTACATACACGTATACGAGTACAGTCGACTCTCGATAATTCAAATCTTCGATAGTTCGAAACCTTCGGTAATTCGAAGTAAATACTCGGTTCCTTGAAAATCACGCGGTAATTCGAACAAAAACAATGCATTTAAGTACACTCGGTAATTCGAAATTAAATTTTGGGAAAACTGGCCACTAACACTTGACAATTCGAAGTATCATTCGTTCAATGCTCGGAAATTTGAAGTACATATATTCACCAAATTTATCTTACCTGTATTCTTATAATCTTTTTATTAATTATTTACTATATAATCGTGTAGACATTTTTCGCTCCAGTCAGAAGTCACTGTTGAGGTTTTTGATACTTTATTTACTATAGAAAATTTCTTCAAAAAATAATAATCTTTTATAATAATAATAAAATTAACAATAAATAACTCTAATATGTACTTGTATGTATCACCTAATTTACTGAAATAATTAATATGTGTGTATGTACAATAATAAAAAAACAAAATATTTTTCTTGACTCTCTATAATTCGAATTTTTTTTGCCCTCTCATTATTTCGAACTACTCAACAATTCGAACTCTCGGTAATTCGAAGTTTTTCAACAGTCACATCAATTTCGAATCATAGAGAGTCGACTGTATCTAGAACGGGCCCGTACGGCGCACGTACTTTCTACACCATATCGTACATGACGTGTAGTACATATACGGTTAACAATTAATTCATGTAGTATTTGATTAGAGATCCCGATAACTTTCTGGAAATTAATGATGTTGAAAGTTCGTTTTCCCTCGGGTCGCCACACCATCATCGCCGCGCGCTAGTACTCGAAGATTACTCAGAGTTCCTTAATAATATTTCGGACGTCCCGGGATTATCGCGTCTGGTGGTGGTGATGGATTTCCGAGAACACCGCTACTTGTTGGGGTTCTTAATTATATTTTACGCGTATAAATTATTTGCCGTACACACACGTGGTGTCCACTATGTTGTACACGTGCAGACCATTTTAGTGTGCACTTATCACTTATCGTACATGTTATTATACCAATTATTACTCTATTAAAACGAACGACGTATATTATTTTGAATAACTAGGCTATTGATTTTTGTGATTTGTAAGCTACGAGATTCACTGAAAAACAAAACGACGAAAAATTATAACGTTTTTCCGTCACTGCCACATTATGAAAATATATTTTATCCCTAAAGCCCATTCATTGGCTAACGTCGTTGCCGATCAAATAGATTTCTTTTTTGTGTCACGTAATACTCATAAAGTGTGTGACGAATTCAGTGTTGTTATTTGATTTGTATACAATTATTAAGTTATACAGTTTGTTATAAATTATTAATTATTATTACCTATCTATTACATTTCAGTGTGACAGCTTAGTTTTATAATTTAATATGATTGTTTTTTTAAGTTACCCCATCAGTTAAGATCTTTGCTGTACCTAGTATAAGCTTATACTTCATTAAATGATTTCTTTGAACCGTTTAAAATAAATAATCAATTATAATAAATTCATTCGTCAATATTATATCAACATCAAATACAATTATATCCAACAGAAATACTAAAGGTTCTCTGGTTAATTTTATAAAGCAGCAAATCGAGTTCGCTGCAACTATACTTTTTCGTTTATTGTGAATCGTAAATCACATCAGTTGAAACAACTTGGTAATCTTGGATCATGTTACACCGGATGGAGCTATATCATGAAAAGTCGGTGCGTAAAAGCATATCGGTTAGCCCCAAAGTCTCTATTATGCATGCGTCGTAGATGGCACGGCTGACGGGGCAGTCTTATAAAACGATTGCACACGCGCAATAAAGGCGACATTGGGGCCAAATTACTTTATAATGCTTCACGACTATATACCACAGCTCGGTCCAGTGTACAAGATCTAATGGGTGGAGAATAAATAGTTAGAGATATATCCGAATGTGGTTCAATTAAAATCGGTGGCATCAAAAACTCTGATTTGCGGTTTCATTATAATCCGCTGGGCAGTGGTTCTTAAACTCTTTTGAGTATCAGACACCTTCAAGATATAAAGTATAGCCTCAAATTCCCTCACCTCATTAAAAAAAATACCTTTGATTATTATTTTAATACTTTTATGTTAATATTAAATAGTATTATTAACGTTTATGTTACTAGGATAAATTAAAGATTGGTTGTGGCTAAATAATTGATTGTGAAATATAATTTTCTTGAATACACAATATAGAACCATTTCACGAACCCCCTAGTGCTTACTGGTTATGAAACCCCCAGTGCTAATGGTAATTTATGAACGACATCGTGTACAATAGTATTATAGTTTGAAATCACACGACTGTGATGACTGACGAATGACGTCGAATAAAATATAGTAGCTCATATATTTGAAACGCGTAGTTTCCGCGGTAAACATACAGACCGTAAAATAATAATAGCAATGGTCGCCAGCGATCGATATGAAACAGACGGATAGTTATCGAGACGAATCTCCGAGCAAGACGACCAGCACACATTTGATGCGAAACACGATTCAAATGTTTTCGACTTGGATAGCAAAAACTTCATCTGAAACGTTTTTAAAAATAAAACAACTAAAATGGTCTAGGGTTGTGAAGTATAGTGTTGTTTGGATAACCCCTTCAATCAAGCCGTCCACCCTTATCATATTTTACCCATCTTACCTATTTGTTGTGTTGCATACAATTAATACGGATTGTATAATTGTTGTTTGTACCTTATAAAAAAGAAAAATCTGAAACGTTCGAAACCATACATAATATTGTGTGACAACGAGAACGACGTGAAAACGATAATTACAATTTCGAGTAATTTATACTCAAAATATAATTACTTACTACAATACATTTTCGGTGAATTTAGAACTTATTTATCGGAAAGCTTGAAATGCCTACACAGATCGTATGTAAACCGCGAGTTAAAAGAATTCGTGATAACCAAAGTATTTTCGTTTGAAGTTATTGAATTATACCGAAAACGTTTCAACTCTCGATTCAAAACGAGAACTTTTATAGCTACCCACCGGTTTCGAATATTTTCTAAGGAAATATTTTTATTTCAGGAAAATAATTTGATTCGAACACGAGTACTCAACCGGTGGCAACGGAATATAATATTACTGTTTACGTTCGAAAAATCCTACACGGTCCCTCAACGCGAACGCTAATATTATTATGATAAACAAATATATTCTTACGAGTTTCGCACAATATATTATTCTGCTACGCCTTCAACAATAATCGTTTTTATTAACTTTATCGGTGCACGGAAAGTTGTTGAAGTTTTGATCGCTCCGTGCGAACGTACGCAGTAGCGTACGACGAGCGGGGGTACGGAAGTTAAAAATATGAATCGCGTACACCGACTTTAGAGACGGTACGCAATGTTTGCAGCGCGAATATCAACAGTACGGGGTTAAATTGCGAAACCGTTTTCGAAATTATCTCTCGGCCCACGATAAAATACGATCGGTCTTCCGTGTACGTATTATAAATGTATAGTACACACATAATGGCTGCGTGGCGGTCGCGATTAATCAAACATTAAAACGTCGCACAATCGCGCGATAGAATGCGCCAAACGGAGGACGGTTCGCGTGAAAGTTAAATAGTTTTGTTTTAATCAATTTGTTCAGTGAAACGGACGACGTAATGAATTATGCGTGTAGGCGGCGGCGGCGGCGGCGGTGTCAATATAGTGGATTTCGCGCGCGTAGGAAGGCGAGGCGACGAAAGAAAGTTTTAGAGCCATTTTTTTTTTTTTTGCTCGTTTCGTATTATACATGCTCATTTTTTCCTACCACGATCGCCCACTTTATGGCCGTTATTTTTTTTTTAACGTTCATGCTAATAATATATAATAACGCGTTTACTGTACTACTCGTCTAATATTAGTAGTCGGATACGAACGGAAAACATAATATATGAATTGGTTTTCTTTTACATTTATTATTTAAGTTTCCCTGATTTAATCATCTAAACTTATAGAATGAAAATACAAAATGTTTAACATTTGGAAAAATAGATGGCAATAAAAGTATTATATATTAATAATAGATGACAATGTTACAATTTTTACTGTTTTTTAACCTGTACAACTGTGGTATGACTAATATTATATTAATGAGCTCTACAATACGAATTGGAATACATTTAAAAACGCCACAACAACCGAAGTATACTCATTAGGTTAGGTTACTTGTAATATCAATGGATGTTTTTTCGATAGGTTTCGCGAACAAAATTACACTCAGATACGACTCTTATTGTCACTCTATAGGGTGATATTTTAGACGTGCTCACCCCATTTTTTGGCCGTAAAAATGCTTTGATTTGAAATGTTTTTTTTCAGAGCTTCTTTAGCTCAAATGGTGAAAACGTGTAGGTTTGCAGTCGGTGCGCGCGTAGTCACGACTTGCAACCAAGAACTTGCACTTCTACGGAAGACCAGGGCCACCGGCAATGGAGAGCTCGTAAAGGGTTGCCTGGAGATGTTATATGGACCGGGCAGGAAGGTCTGGTGGGATAGTTTTTCGACCAAATGCGGTCTCCTTTAAGGATTGACCTAGATAATTACAATGCAGCAGTGTTGGGAAAGAACGCGTTCCTTTTATAGGAACGAAGCTCGGAACGCGTTCTATTTAAAATATAGGAACGAGGAACGGGAAAGAGTTCCTATTTTGAAGGAACTTGAAAGAAAATTTCCGTTCCTCTAATAATGAAAGAAAAAAAATAGTTATTTTTAACACGTTGAGTGCCACAGTATTTATGAAGGGCATATAGTGTTTCCGCTCCAAAACTGAGCCGCGACGCCGTCGGTCGACTACGTGTCGGTTCCGTGCGCCATGGACCAATAAACGAAATACGTTCTCGAAATATTGATGTGTTTTACAAATAATCTGTAATACCAAATAATAATTATTTTGTCGTAGACAAATGGAAATCAAATTAAATATATAATAAACGGTATGTAAAAATATGAATATTGGGTATACCATAGTCTGCGAACATAAATATACACTTATTGTTATTGATGTTATTATACAACCGAGCAAGATACACCTGTAGATTATTAAAATAAACTAATTCTATTTCGTCAGAATATTATAGTAACAACGAAAATAATAATATGATATTAATATATTATTATCGGAAATAGCACAGCCGCGTAATCGGCATCGCCGTCGCCGTCGTCGTCATTCGGGGAAAATTAATTAAAACATATCTGATATCATAATCATACGTTTACAGTTTAGCAAATTAGTTCTTCTCAAACAAAACAAAATGTCAGTATAAAAATATTTTTTCATCATTATTATAAATAAAAATAATATATAAATATTTTGACTAAGTAAATTGATGAATTGTTTTTTTCATTCTTCATTTCCATTTTGTAGAATAGTTCATATATTTCATAATTCATACTTCACATTATATATTTATATTTTATATTGATTATTAAATAATAAACAATTCTAAGTGAAGGAGTGCATTTTTAGTCAAAATGATAAACTTTTTACTGGGGAAAGTTTCAAGTCTACGCTATACAACTTTTGAATTATAACAAATAAACCTAAGACAAATCATTTTTGTTAAAAATCAATGCTCCTAGAAAGGAGTGAGTTAACCAATTTCAGTGGTGGTCAGTGGTGTTTTTTGTGAAAAATTTTTAAGTCAGAAATAATCGGACCGAGAGAGTTAACCGATTATTTCTGACTTAAAAATTATTCGCAAAAAACACCATTGACCACCACTCAAATTGTAAAAAATATGTAAAGGAACGGGAACGCGTTCCTTTTTAAGAAGGAACGGGAACGCGTTCTTTTTTCGCGACAGGAACGAGGAACGGGAACGAGTTCCTTTTTTACAGTAGGAACGAGGAACGGGAACGAGTTCCTTTTTAATAGGAACTTTCCCAACACTGCAATGCAGTACCGTTATTCTTGTCCTTTATTATTTGGAATGTGTTTTCTTTACGTGTGCTCAAAAATTCGTTATTTATTGACATATTATGATGATTTACATCATTACAAGAAGGTAACACGATACGCTGCACTACAATACAGCAATTGCGCAACGGACAACGCATACACGCAAACCGCAACCGTGTGTACGAGTCCGCGAAACTTTTCGGACTCGTAGTCGTATATAATAATATCTTATATATTAAATAGATATCGAAGTAGCACTCGCGAAGGACCGACCTAATGTATACACTTTTGGACCAACTCGAGCGCTATCGTTTTTTTTTTTTTTTGTACCGTAAAATGGCATTTTCCAGGCAAACACGTTTAAAGTTTTCCCGTAAAACTTTCCATTCACTCGGCTTCGTCGTTCTGTTTTATATCGTACATGTGCGCCGACGACGCGAGCGCGTGCGCGCTCAACTTTATATATTATATTGATAATAATTTCCTTGTTTTTCGCGCGCGCGCGCGCCCCGGCTGCCGCACCGTTTCGGGGGTGCGCGTGGGGAGGAATAATACGTTTTTAGTTTCGGGTTTTTACAACTTTGAACCCGGGTATATCTGCCGCGTACACTGCTGCGCGGTACTACACCAAGTATATACAAACTTTATTTCTCCGTCGGCCCAACGCGTTTGTAATTGTAATAATGTGTAACTCGTGTATACGACGTAGCGCGATCGTACGTTTCTAAAAGGTTTCGAGTGCATTAAACCAGAAAATTGATATTCGCGTCCGACGTATATGCATATACGCACGTAACGGTTTCAGTTTCGAAACCAGACGATGACGATGGTGATGACCATGATGATAACAATAATATTGCACACTGTGACGCGTGATGCACGGTTTGTTGTACACATGGAACGATAATACTATAGAACCGGTTCTGGACGGACACTGAAAAAACGGAATACGTAGTTGCTAGAGCGCTTCAATTACTGCAATCATATTACAGTATACGTTGATTTGAATATTATGCTTACGGCATGTGCAGTGCACGGACCATGGTCCATGGTGCAACTTTTTTAGGTAATTCTGCGATGCGTGAAAATATTGCAATCATATTGTTGTGCAGTATTGTGCTCTCAATAAATAAAATCATGATATACAACAATGATGAAAACGTTTTTAAAAATAGTACAAAATGTCTTATTCCGAATAAAACGCGAGTACAATATTATTGTTTTTTGCAGACGCAGCCACGTTGAAATAATAATATTCTGTTTAACTGGGATCGACTGAGAAAACATTTTCCTTTAGTTGACCTACCTCTAAGATACCGTTTACCAGAATTTCAATGATGATTGGAATTATTTCAGGCCAGACCGGGATCATCGGTGATGATAAACATATGAATATACGAATTCTAACAAAATACCGGAGGGAAGTTGACTTCCAACTCGCACACGGTTGACCATTTTGTAACCCTTGTTCAATACCATGTAATACTATTATTCCACTATAAACGTGTGGTCCGTACTATTCATATTTATTTTATTTAAACGGTCTTTGTTAAAAAGTAATTCGTATTTATGGCTATCGTTTTATATACGTATAGTTACTGATCTTTAAGTGCCATTAATCAAAATGTCCATCAGTAACCACACTCGGACGCACGGTGAAATAGTTGGATATTTTCAACTGTATCGGGTATAGTTTAATGGCAACGTGTTGACCAAGTTTGGCTACAAAAAAAAAAAAATCGGCAGTGGCTATTCCGGCGCTGAGTTTTGTTGAAAATCAAAGTCTCTATTCGGCGACAGTGGCGAAAACGGACGAAAAAAATGTAGCTATTGAAAATGCCACGTGCAAGCCGATGCCGCCGGAAGACAAGGTTTCCGTGGACCCGTCGAGACGGTATCACCGAAATCATCCAACAATCTCATCGGGCTCAGCGCTCGGGTATAACAGTGTATGTAAATACGCTGCAGTGGATATACCACGCCGTCATGAAAGTTTTCGCCAGATTTAACTGGAGAATTACAAAAAAAAAAAAAAATATTAAAAACCGCCATCACCACCGCCAAGGAACGGACAGACGCGCATGGGTCACGCGGGAAAAAATGTATGCATACACCTCGAGGCACCGCGATAATATCTCAAAGTCGCGTTCCGGTTTAATATTGCGCAACGAAATGCTTGTAATTTAAAAAGTTTCCAGGGAAGCGAGTACATATACATCGGAGTAGTAAAAAAAAAAATTCGAATTTTTTTTCAAACTCAATCTCACTGCTCCGCGATATGGTCTCGTCGATAAATTGTTTGATAAATTATGCGCAAATGATAAACTATGCGCATTGGAAATTTAAAAACAAATAATAAAATAAAAAACCTTTTTAAACACTGCACTATACATTTGTTTTAATCATAATAACAGCAAGTTACGACCCTCAACCATTACAGTTTTAAATAATGGCAATATAAAAATTTCAAATATGCGTATAGTTACCCTAAAAGTTTTAATTTCATATTCCGAAACGGCGAAACGAGTGATTGTTCTAAAAACGTTTCTGGCCTGTCTGACGAGTACCAAAGTAAGCTGTAACAGGCCCAAACGGTTACACGTTTAAAACGGAAAAATAAACACTACTTAGGAATGGAAAAATTGGAAAATCGTTATTAAAATTTGCCATCTATACGTCATATTTTCTAATTTCTAATTTATTATCCAAGTATATCAGATCGTTGCGGTAAAATGTATTGATCATTTTTTTTTTTTTTGTTTAAACGTTTTTTTAGAAAAAAATAATTAAATATAACATAAAACAAAGTCGTTGATATGGCACATCCGATGTGGAACTTAAGTGTAGTATGCAGAGTCGGTGTGTATGGGACAAAAATGTTCTCGAGAACTTAAAATTGATATAATTATATAATATTATGCAGAGTCACCGGCGGACAGAGATCCTGGTAGCAGATTTATGGTAATAACGAAATTAACTACGAGAGTTTGTTTCCGGGGAATTTTTGAAAATCGTTTTCAAAACCGTTTTTAACAAACGTTGATACCTGCAGGTCAGTGCAGGATATAAACGTTCATCGCGCGTATATCAACGACCACGTTAAAAATACAATATACTAGTTGACTGACAAAAACTCAGTCATTGCGTATATTATTATTAATAATTATACTCGATTAGTTCGGTTTCGTGACGTTTATAAAACGTTTATATTTTTATTCGTACAACATCCGACCCGATTGAGCAGACGATGAATAAAACACGTTATCATAATAATATCACGGACCTGCGGATCATCAGCCCGACGCGCACCGGATCATCATACGGCTCTCGGAACGCTAATATATATATAACAGGTTTAGCTAACGCATGTGGTTCGCGCTTAATACTTACAAAAACCTAATTGAACTAATTATTATTATGAAATCTAATTTTCATTGTTGTATATTTGTATAAGGAAAAATGTTTTATTGTAAAATGTATAGAATATAGATAAATAAATAAATAAAATAATCAAAATAAATATGAATAATAAATAAAATATAAACGTAGTTTCGCTTAATGTGTTTGCGTTGTATTTTTTTCGTGTTCTTCTTAAAATTTTTTTTTTTTTTTTTTTTTTTTTTTTTTTATTTAGAAAAAAAGATATTTACAATCTGTGTTTACATCACAATAAGTAAATTAGATAATTTATGTACAATATTTAACTTGAATAATTTGAAGAGGGAGGCCAACCAGTGCTGGAACCCAACGTGCGTTTATTTTAGATTAACAAATCTCTGCAATATTTTCTTTTGAGTCTGTGGGTGGGGTTTATGGGTTGGGTAGATGAGATTTGTGATATTAATGGGTTAGTATGGGAAGGTAGTTTGAAGTAGAAGGATCTGTAATGTTTGGTGGCTAGTTGATCAACTGACTCAATTTTTAGGTCAGAGTGTAGAGAAGAGTTGGAAACAAACCAAGGAGCAGACGTTATTATACGGAGGGTAATGGACTGGAATGCTTGTATTGTGCGAATTTGGGACGGCTTAGCACAGCCCCAAATTTGGATTGCATATGCCCATATTGGACGCAAGAGAGATTTATACATTATAAGTTTGGTGTGCACTGGTAGTTTTGACTTTAAGATCGGACGAAGTAGGTGAAGGCGGCTGTTGAGTGTTTTTCTTTTTTGTTTAAGGTGTGGACCCCAGGTTAATCTTTTATCAATGGTAATTCCAAGATATTTGACATTTGAAGATGATGGTATTTGAGTACCTTGAAAGTGAACAGGTGGGGGTTCTGTTCTTTTTAGAGTAAATGGTACATAAACAGATTTGTCAGGATTTATTTTTATTCGCCACTTAGTTGCCCAGTTGTCAATGGAATCAAGGTGTGTTTGTAAACAGTTGGATGTTCCGTCGGGGTCATTATTAGCACAAAGTATTGCGGTGTCGTCTGCGTAAGTGGCCAAGGTGGTGTTTGTTGTAACTGGTATGTCGGCTGTATAAATATTAAATAGGTCAGGAGAGAGGTCGCTGCCTTGGGGGACACCGGCTTTAATGGAAAAGTGTGGAGAGTATGAGCTACCATATCGGATTTTGTATGAGCGGTTTTCGAGATATGAGCGAATAATTAGATAATATGGCGCAGGTAGAAAAAGTTTGAGTTTGTATAGTAGGCCATTGTGCCAGACACGGTCGAAAGCCTGCGCAACATCCAGGAAAACACCAGGACAGAATTGCTTCATTTCGAAGGATGATGATATTTTGTCTGTCAACCTATGAATTTGGTGGACAGTGGAATGTTTTGCTCTAAAGCCGAATTGGGAGTTTGGGATAATTTTATGAGTTTGCATAATAGGTCTGATTCTTTTGAGTATTATTTTTTCGAATAGTTTTGCTAGAGTTGGAAGCAAGCTTATCGGCCTGTAGGAGGTGGCTAGAGTCTTTGGTTTATTTGGTTTTGGTATAAGTATTACAGTTGACAACTTCCATATTAGCGGAAAATATGATAGTCTTAGCATGGCGTTGAAGATAAAAGTAATTAGTAGAATGGGTTTGCGAGGAAGATTTTTCAGAACTTTATTAGTAATTAGGTCGTGGCCAGGTGATTTCCCATCTTTTAATTTTTTAATTAAAAATACTATTTCGCTAGGCGAGGTATGTTTAGCAGGTATTGACATAGGAAGAGGGCTGTTGATAAATTGTTCGATGGTTTCAGAGTGGTCAGAGTTCGGTACTATATCGGCGTGAGGTGTGAAAATTTTCGATAAGTGTTTACCGAATAGATTGGCTTTTTCGATATCGGAGATGGCCAGGGAGCCGTCTGAGTCTGTTATGGGAGGGAGTTGTTCCTTTATTCTAAGTAAATTTTTAGTTGTTTTCCAAAGGGAACCGTCTGTTTGGTTTAGTGATTGGTATTTATTTTCAAAATATTCGGATTTATGTTTTAATATTAATTTTTTTATAGTGTTCGCTAAGTGGTTAAACAGTTTTTTATCAGATGGGTAGTGATATTTTTGCCATCTAGAGCGCACCCGCCGTTTTTCAGAAATCAGATTTGTAATATTTGTAGGAAGAGGTTGATTGCTTGTATTTTGTTTACTTGATTGTGTTTTTGGGTGTGAGGATTTAAATATAGCAGATTGAATTGACGTTACAAGATTTTGAGCAGCGCTTTCTATATCATCCTTATTTTTAAGGGATATATTAAGGTAGGTTGTGTTTTGCATAATTTCGGAAAATTCGTCCCATTTGATCGGACCTTGAGATAATGATGGATGTGGAGGAGTTGGTTCAATTGATGCAATCGTAGTTAAAAGGATTGGAGTGTGATCCGAGCTTAGGTCATTTAGATTGTTAATAGAATGTTTTATGTATCTAGGTAGTGACGATAAAAAGAAGTCGAGTATATCAGGGTGTCTGTTATGGTGTTGGGGCCAGTAAGTAGGGCCCTTTGGGCTTATGAATATGTAAGGTGTATTTTTGGTTATTTTTTGGAGCATTTTGCCTCTTTGGTTTTCTGAAATGCAACCCCATTGCGAGTGTTTAGCGTTAAAATCACCACCCGCTAAGAATTGTTGACCAAGGGATTTTAAAAATTGATTTAGTTGTCTTGAGGATATCGCCGGGTGAGGAGGAAGGTAAACTGAAGAGATTTTGGTAGGAACGTGGTTTAATGTTATCTGAATAGTTGTCGATTGGATGGTGGGAAGCTGAATGCTTGGAAGTAGTTGATGTTGAATTTTAGAAGATATTATAATAGCAGTCCCAGCGTGGGCTGTTTTATCAGGGTGATCGGTTCTGTAAATTTTAAAACCTGGGAAGAAGAGTTTGGTATTTGGTTTGCAGTGGGTTTCTGTTATGAGTGCTATGTCTATTTGTTTTTCCAATAGTAAATGCAGTAATTCAGTTTCATGTTGTTTTAAGCCATTTGCATTCCATAGCAATGATTTCAGTATGTTTAAATTTGGTTTTTTAGTTGACATTGATTATAAGTTTATTTATTACAGTTGTAAGTAGCGATATGAGCGGATTTATTATTAATTTAAATTCAGAAATGAAAGATGAAAGTTGTGTAGCTAAGTTAGATTCGGATTGATTTTCCGTATCATTTGGGAGAGTATGTTTAGGTGTGTTAGGATGGTGAGACTGTGAGGACAGCTTTGGAAAAGATGAGGTGTCATTTATGTTGGGAGGGTTAAGGTTGGTTTTGACACCGGAGTCCTCCCCCTTTTTTACAATAGAATTATATTTAACATCATTTCTTAAATTATATTTTTTATTTGGAGTATTTTTACCGTATTGGAAATTTTGGAGGTTTTTGTGTACTTGGCAGCCTCGGTAGTTGGCTGTGTGATTACCTCCACAGAGGGCGCAGGCTGGTGGTTCGTCTTTGGGTTTTGTGCAGGTGGAAGTAGAATGATTGGCAGCACATTTGACGCATCTTGGATGGTGGGCACAGTATGATTTGGAGTGACCGTAAGCCTGGCAGTTTGTACATTGTATAATGATACGTCTTTTGTATGGCTCTTCAATTTTTATTTTTGTATTTAATAAAGAGGTGATATTGAAAATTTCTTTGTTTATTTCCGCAGGTTCCAAGTCAATAAAGAAAATTGGCAGTTTATTTTTAGTGGTTTTATTTAAGACGTTGGATACATTACGGACTGTGAAAAGACCAATTTCATTTATTGCTATGCCTATTTCCGCTAATGGAGTTGATGGGTGGATGTTTCGAATCACTACTCGGAAAGGTTTTTCATCTTGAGCTTGATATGTGTGATATTCGGCCTTACTTTCTTTTAGAAAGTGGATGGTTGCTCTGTATGAGTCGGCGTTGTTGGTTTGAATTTTTAAGTTGTTCACATTTGATTTAACAAAGAAACTGTCAGCACCGATTAATTCTGTTAATCGTGAACGAAGTGCAGGAAAATCCAATAGTCCACTTATAAAGATGGGTGGAGGAGGTTTGACTTTTTGTTCGGCTTCGGTGTCCGAGTCGATATCAATGAGAATTTCATCGGAATTTTCGATTTCATCATTTTCATTGGCAAGTACGGCATATTTATTTGAAGATGCGAAAATAGGTTTATTTTTTTTGATTGTTTCCGTTTTATCATTTGAGTTAGTAGAGAGATTTCGTTTAGATTTGTGCTGGACTGTTGTAAAATCGGTGTCAACATTTGATGAGTTTGAGTAAAAAACATTATTTGAATCGCTCTGTATACGATTTCTTTGTGAAGCGTTTAAATTGGTACCATTATTTATTTTTGAATTAGTTGTTGAATTGACTGTTGAATTGACCCCGTTCTTAATTGGTTTTTGTGAGTTGTGCATTGTACATTAGTACGTTATCGGAACGCGATAAGGGAAAAACGCGATAGCCGGCCGCGGCCGCTAGCAGCGGATACCGTGGACTCTCGTACGTATTTTAAAGCCAATTATATTTACCAGTTTTTTGAAAAAAAATCCGATTTTGTGTTGTTTTGAGTTCCTTTTTGGAGGTTTGAGTGTGTTCAGTTTTGTTTTCCGCATCCGTAGATATCGGAAACGCCACGTTTGGTTGTTGTTATGAGTAGAAATAAATAATAAGGTGTACGAGAAATATACATGCGTGTGCATCGAACGGCATACCATGCGATTCTTAAAATTAGGTCGCAATGATGCAAAAGTGATTCTGACTTCTGACTAATTCTGTTAGATGATCATTAGTTAAATTTGAACGATATTTTGACATAATTATTTACATTGTTGAATAATGCAATTTACACGAATATGTCGTTCCAAAAATTAATATTAATTTTACTGCACAGTTTTTAATATTTAGGTATTTTAAAATAGGAATATTCCTCTAAGATGTTAATAATGAGTGACAGTTGTTTTGACCTGTTTAAGACCTTCATCTTCTAATTTAACACCAAGAGTTTAATTTTGAGATTCCCGTTATTTGTTACGAAATTATGTGGTATTGGACATCCGTTCGCTATGACATTAACTAAAAATGGATTACAAAAACTGTGTAAAATGTATTTATAAAAATTATAGCTTTTTATACCATTCTGTTTATCAATGAGGCCTGCGACATATATATTCTGGCCTTCTCTGATGTATAATAATACAATATATAGTAACGGAAATATGCGTAAAACCTTTTTAAAATTTCCAATACATTTTCTTCGGCGGGCTCTCGCGATTAGGGTTTTTTTCTGTTATTTCGTTTTGTTCGCAAGCAGACACGACGATGCCTCGCCCTATATACTTGTTGATTATTCCGGGCAGCGCGAATCATCAATATAAACTACAAACCGCGTCGTGAACACGCACGTGCTTTACCTGCGGTGAGGGTTTTTTCACCCTTATTTCCTTTCTTATAAACAAAATGCAATCCGAAAACCTCCAAATCATACTATACGCGCCGTAGCTGCAGTGTATATACGTATACGCGATTGTTCTTTTGTCAAATCTTGTTTTCTCACCCCCGTATATTTCGGCGACACAAAGTTATTCTCGGTGGTGGTGCAGGGAGTAGCGCGCAGGGCGTTGTTAATTCACTCCACATATTATTATTATATACGGCGAGTGGGGTCATTTATTTGCTCACACGCACTCTCAGACGACGAAGGAAAACCCGACAAATAATAATAATAGTAATAACAACAATATAATAATAACGCACACTTAATGAGTTTTTGCGAGGAAAAACCTTTTATTAAATTTCGCCCGACTTAAAGGTTCTGTGTCAGTAATCAAAAAAAAAAAACCTCTGGCTGTCGCGGATTTTTAATTAAAACGGTTGGGGGGGGGAAATAAAATTAAGGCTTTGGCCGGGTCGGTTGTGGGTATAGCGCATGTATAATATATGTGTGCACGCGTATAAAGCGTATATAAATAAATTTACACGTACAGGGTGATTTTTATGTTTGGGCGCTCATTATCCTCTATCGCGGTCGATCTACGTGTTCTCGATGAATCACATCATATTCTTACGATTCTCGGTCACAAACAATATACATACTCGTGTTTATGAATAAAATTATAGTTAAGACTAAAGTATAGACCCAGGGTCCTCCAACTACGGAGCCCTTCAAGCTAACTTACGCTTTGAAAATATTTATTCGTTTTACGGGTAAAACTCTCCTAAAAGAACTGATTTATTTATAAATATTAAAATAAAATTGATTCCTATTCTCTAAGATATTTTAGACCATGAATCCATGACTCTATCCCCGATTCGGCCAAACGTAAAAAAAGATTGAAGGCCCGCGAGTACGTATCAAATATTATACTCTTTTAAACATTTTATACAACCGAACCTGAGGCAGGCTTGAACAAATGTACGGAATTCCGTATGGAATCATCTTACATACTAGTATGGTTTTCGGGGAACGAGTAAAAATTCGTATGGTCGAACAGCATTCGCGATGAGAAACAGACAATTTTGCTAACGACGAGCGCGGCTGCAATAATCGCTCCGGACGGATGATTAGCGCGTGAAATCAGACTACCCTGTACAGACACGCGTAAACCGTACGCGCACGCAAAAGCTTGTCGCCGCCGCCGATTTGCAGTCGTCCTGGGCGAGTGTGTAATATTTACAGAGCGAAAGCGCAGCGCTGCCACCGTCGGGCGTCGGTCGTCCCCTCGAGGACCGAAATCGAATTTCGTGACGTTCTACAAAAACGAATTACAAGCGCAAAGTTGCGGCGGCCGTCGGACTGGGTCTCGCGAGAATACATAGTCAATCTAACCCGCGCTCCTCGCTCACCCGCCACCGGCGCGTTTCCCGGACATATTCATAGCGGAATTATTTATGGCTTTTCGGCACGTCGCGAGAATATTACGGCGTGGGTCGTGTGCCGGCGTGTCCGAGGTCGTCACTTCGTACTTCGTCACCGCCGCACGCGGTTCATCGTCAGTAATTTTTTCGTCGGTCGGACCACCCCTCTGCCCCCTCCGCCGCGATCCCGACCCCCGGGGACCGGTCGAACGGAGTTTACGAGAAATAATAATATTACACGGGTTTTCCGTCCCCTACACGCGCGTTCTCTCCATCAATTGATGCACCGGTGCGTGCACATATAGTTCAACGTTCATCATTATGTATGCGTATTATATGTACCTACGCCGTGTATCGGAGCGGGGATCAGGTTTTCCGGTGTCGATTTCGATATACTTTTCAAATACACAGTGCATACGTGCAATAACTTATAATATTCATGACCATAACCTTTGTCGTTTTTTTTCTAGCATATTACGTCGCTTTTGGTGAAAACATACATAACTTAACTAAGACTATTAAACCAAATAAATAACAGTTATCGGTTACAGTAGCTAAATAAACTGAAATAAAATAAATTAAATATATGGAGTCACAAACTATAAAAAATAAAAAATATATAAATAAAACAAAATAAAATAATAAAATATGACTGCGGTAACATGTAATTATTATTGTGATTGAAAGTAATAACATACTATACAATAATACAAATAGGAGTTTGCCCACATTCTAAAGGTGTATTTCATGGTTACGTAGTCAATCTTTTGCTTCGCTACCGCCTTTATGAAGCTCTGCTATTCCTCCTTCATATTTTATCTGCGGACATGACTCGACAGTGTGTTTTATGGTTTGAACCTGCCCACACTCGCAGAGTGGGGTATCTGTCATTTTCCATTTATGTAAAAGAAACCTATGTCGTTAATTCATTGCGACGATAAACGAAAATTATACGTATAGCGATTGCACTGCGATATTGTCGTGACTTGGACGAGGTAACGGGTCCTGGGCCAACTGTACGCAGACCGTAATGGGCAGTAACTAAGTAAATAATAAATAAATATAGTGCTATGCCAAATTTAGAATAGACTCGAAAATGGCTTGGGAGTTATGTCAATATGCTTATAAGTTGTGTTATAGGCTTATTTATAGAGTTTCCCGAGAATTAAACGGATTTAAAAAAAATACACGTAGAGTCAACGGTCGGGTAAGACATAGGGGACAGATGAATGAAAATTGTTGTGTTGGTGTTTTAAACTTGGAACCATTGTCTTTGAAAAAAATGATTCCGAGTGAAAGAGTTCCGGTGGATCGGTATACGGTTTATTGGTTTTCAATATGGTTGATAGTGTAACCAATTTTTTTAATTAGGTATTAGGGGCGTAAAAGGTATAACAAGTAATAAGTTTATCAGCAGGTAATACGGTTTTACTTTTAATCAAACATTTCAAGTGCCTATAAATAGAAAAAAATTCAATAAAATATTTAAAAAATTATGAAATATCTAAAAAATGCTATTATTTATTATGCTAGTATCTATATAATCTAATAATGAAATGGCAAGATATCAGGTGGCGTCGAGTTCAAAAGTATATCTCGGTTTGAAGTTTTTTGATATTTTTCTATTGATTTTCTCAATCATTCGGAAAACAATTCAGAAATTTAAAAATTGAAATTTTTGAAGCATTAGTTAGAAACCGTTTCCTATCAAATACTACCCATGTATAGTCGTGATGATCGGAGCACTCCTTGTCGAAATCGTGTATACTGACTACAGATGCAAAAAAAAATATGCGCTTCACGGTAAGACCAATGCAATCCTCGTTTCATCCAGAATCTAAAATCGGTAGCAAACCGTGCGGAAATCAAAATAATATCACAGCAGACGCGATCAGGGCGAGAAAGGCGTAAAATATTATTAGTCAAAATTTACTCCGATACGTGTTCTTACGAGATACAAGTTTCGTCTGCGGACGGGCGATTACGACGGACACGGCCATTATATTATATTATGTAATGTACTATTACGTTTACGCGTAGAACGATACATCAGACTTTGTATTATTATACGTAGTTCAATAAGTCATAACGTCGTATTATTATGTAATACACGGTGTGCGAATCTACACGCCCCCAATAGCCGTACACTTAAATCTTATCCGACATAATTGCACGCGTCACGTAGGTGTTTTACGAGGGAAAACTCTAAAAAAATCACACGTTTCGATGGTGCGCACAAACAACGGTGGTGATGCGTTATAAAATATACCTGCCGACGGTTTGATTGAATTTTAACTTGCGATTTGCGGGTGCAAGCGGCAGAAGGCTCAGTTTAGTTAAAACATTTTTTTTTTTTGCTTTACGTGAAGCGCTTGAATATCATCGAAATTGACTCTGTGACGTATCCCCCTCAGCCCCCCCCCCTCCGTAATTTCATAATATCCCATATGAACAAATCATTTCAAATAACGTAAAATTAAATTCTACACCTGAGCCACGGCTTATAGGACTTTCTCTATTATCTATTCGCATATGACTGATGATACATTTGGTACTAGATAAGTTTTCCAACAGTGGAAAAGATAGACAACTAAAATTAACAATATACTTAAATTTTATATTTATGGTCTTGAAATTTAAATTAAATAATTTTTTAAAATGTCACCCTCGAAAAAAATCTTTGATACACCACTAGTATATACGACCAATTGTAGTTATTTATTTTTTTGTCTATCTGAGAGATTTTTTTTGTTTATTCTGTAGAATTTAAATACTTTTACATTTTACTTTTTATAAGTCGAATCGAGACAAATGAAATAAAATAATATCAAACGCATTAACGTAAAAAATAAAATATTAATGTTATGAAAAACAGTAAATAATTGTGAAAAAAGGTGCATTTCAAAGTACAGTATCATTTGTGATAAACTGGGAACTGTACGTTTTAATATTCAATTAGGGTATTATCGAGAGTTTGTAGTATAGAGTATAGGATAACATTCAATATTAATGATATCGATGAATCAAAAAAATATATACTTTTGTCTCTGGTATAAAATAGTGACTGTTTGAAACGTTGCTTAATAATTATAAGTTTGTTTGAAAAAAAGATAATACGACTTGTCATGTGTAGTGAACTATTGTATCAAATTACAATCGTTCGTTAAAAACAATAATTGATATATTGCTATAATAAAAGTATACCTATGTTTCAGCCACGGGATATCTTAACCAGTGGTCCTTGGACTCATATAGAGTGTCTGGCGGTTGTCAGTAGATGGTTGCCCGGGTTCTGCGTAGAGTTTCTGAATTTCTCAAAAAATTATATTTTTCAAATGCTAATTTGATTAACTTTAAACAAAGTATCGTTTATCATCGAAACATAATAATATTTTTAATGCCTATTCAAATTAACATTATATAATAATATGACGTTTTATTATGTATAATGACATCATAATAATATGACGTTGTTGGACACATTAACACGGAAGGAAGTCAATCACAACGAACGCGTCAAAATACGAAAGATTCGACCAATATAAGATACGTCAGTGAGGCAAAACAATACGCATAAATACAGACGGTTCCGATTCCAGAGCTCGTTCCATCGTACGCACTCAAGCAATCCAAAACATACCCAAACCCAAGACATCTGACGGAGTCGAGTTATAACTTACAATAGGCATAGTACGACTAGCAGACCAGCAGTCCAGTCGCTTTACCGATCGCTACTGACGTCACCCGATTGACTGATCGCTCCACGGGTGAAAACTAGCTGACATCGACCGTGACCACCCCTCCCGAACTTTCTTGCTGAGGAATGGACTTTCGGTACTGTACGCAACTATACTTACTTGTCGCGAGCAAGCACTCCACCGACAGTACCACACACATTACTGCCACATTTCCAAAAGAGTTGGGCCGTGCCTGGTAATAGGTTACTCCGAACGTCATCGCTACCGGATTTCGACCGAGCGGCAGAGGATCGGCTCCCCAAATCGTTTGTGCATATTTAATCTTATAACTCCATTTAATTTAACTCGATACCTTCAACTTGAGCAGTTGAAATTGTTTCAAAGCTATCCGACGTCCAACCGCCTCAACGTTTCGATGTATTATATTATTACGTGATGCGTATTCGTCGAAAAAAAATTAACACGACCCGTTCAGGAGTTCAACCGTATTATATGAAATCAACTTGAATGGTTGAACTTTGAGAAGAAAGTTTCGAGCTGGCGTGTACTTGCTACAGTTAGCTGCGAGGTCCCGCCGCGCTGTACAACGCCTGTCGTGGGATTTGCTTTACGAGTCTTGCGCACACTATAAACACTGTAAGTTTGTATGTGTTTGTGTGTGTGTGTGTGTGTGTGTGTGTGTGTGTGTGTGTGTGTGTGTGTGTGCGCGCGCGCGGGTGTGTCTTTATATATAATAAGACACATAATGTATTTTAAGAAACTTCGACACGGATTTTATCATTATTTCGTGAAAAACTTTCCGGTTCGCCTTTAATTATTTCGCTCGCAAACGACCTCGCAATAGGTCCTCTGCCCCTCTCACAACATCCGTCCAATATGTGCACTACATGTATTACGTACGTTGGTGCTATGTGTGTGTGTACTTATAGCTATTGTAGAGTGAGATTGAAACACCTTTGGGCTCTGACACAATACATTATTATTATGATAAAAGAATATTGCGGCGGCAGTGCGAATGAATACACGATGAGAACGAGGGCATTTTTGATTATTTCCACACGAAGGACCGTCGATAAAAATAAAAAATAAAAAAACATGTGAATACCGCGTGCTTGTGGTGTAACGGATATTGTTCGTGAGAATAATGTATTGTAATTACTTTCGACGACGGTGACGGCGGTGATGATTATCCGAGAGAAAGTTTGTTGACAACAAGAAAGAGAAGAAAAAAGACATCGAAATCAAAATAATTACGTCGGAATTCCAATTTTGTGCACGTATAACGAAATATACCAATGGTCATTCAATCCGCACGGTCGACCCCAGATTGCAGAAATTAAAAAACGAGTTTCGCCATTCTCTCCATCCGTTTCAAAGGCTGATTATCGACTGATTTACTTTTTATCCTCGTACACTGTCATCAAACTTTACACTTTATAATAAAAATAGAAATGAGATTGTTGACATGATTTGTGTATGTTACCTACGAACATGATACGCCACGTCCCTACCCCTACCTCTTCAGAAACCAGGGATACTTTTCTCTTTATTTTTTTTTTCGAAATGATTCTGTTTTGAAATTGTTAAACTTAATACCCTATTAAGGATGAAATGTATTTTCTTGTGTTTTGCGAAATGTTTACGGGGAATAAAAATAAAATGGTCTGAAACGACATCAGCAATTTTCATTAATCGCGGTTACCAAAAATCTTCTTTTTGTGACATTTAATATTATTATTATTATTATTACGAACTCAGTTACTCGTGATACGATGGATTGATGGACAGTAAATATAATACTTCGATCTTAAACGTGTTAACTTAAAATATTTCTTAATTTGGCGTTTTCACCCGTTAAATAATATTTCGCAGTGTACAATGTTCAGTGTAAAATCGATGGAGACGATATAGCCATAAGTTCGTTGTTATCTAGATTTAAAAACGTGCAATAAATGGAAAGGTAAGCAAATAGGTATAATAAAATAGCACGTCACTGTGCACTTTAACGGGTTTGATTATAATATTTTTTTTATATATTATTAACTCTTAAACAACTCTGTTACTGTTTCTTTTAAGACGTATTAAGCAGGTTAAAAGTCATAACACGAGGTAACGGTCAGGTATGGATTGGCTTTGATGCGTTTTCACAGAAAAGTGAGTACTGCATATTATAGAAACGTTTTTAAAATCGAAAGAAAGATCTTTATTTACACATCTATAGTAAAATTGAATTCGATTTCTATACCAGACAAGCAAACACTTCCGTTCGGTAGATCTATACATATCAAACGTGTACTGATAACATTTCATCAACCATTATACAACCGCGCAAAATCATATTCCAAACTGCAGCTATATTGTAATGTTTTAAAGTTATGATTTTAATTTCATTCCCTCCCTCTGCAGTGTCATTAATTCAACAAATATACTTACATAAATAAACTGAACACATATTATACGCCACCCTTATACATTGTCAAATATGAATTTGTTGTTATTAATAATTTAGCAGCGGTACCATGCGTTATGCAGTTGATAAAGACCATAATGAACAAAATAATGGGCCAAGTGAGACCGTTTTATTATTATCGTGTACAAAGTTTAATATTCACGGTCTTGAAGTCGTAAAAACTGTATGTAGACTGTAGAGTTCTATAACCACCTCGATTTCATTAAACCGTAAAACATGTGAGAAAAAATAAAATATGTTTCACAAAACTATATTAAAACTATTACGCGCACCAGCTATACTCAGCTTGAGCAGAAAAGTAATTTAAACCGTAACTCGATCGCTATACACGCTACGTATACGGGCAACGGAAACGTGTTGTTCACTAGCGTACACACTTACACGCATTATTCGCATCAGTGCGCGTTGTTTTTCGCGGAAGAGAGAACCTACAAAATAATAATACGTATCTGTCGCGATAATTACCTGCTACCCAGGGTTGACTGGGTCGGAAAATAAATCGAAATCAAATCGACAACGCATAACATTGGAACTGAGTGCCGATAGGTAGTGAGGGGAGGGGGGGGGGTTCACAGACGCTCGGTATTGCCGTGAAATAGAGCTCTTTACACTGTCCGTTTTTTCGTAGACCAGACCAATAAAGTTTGAGTAACACCAGGACCGGACCGGATGAAAAATACGTTCATCAGACCATATCTAGACCAGGATCGGGATCTATATATTAGACCGATTCGAGCTTTTAGACGGACCAGATTCGGAAATTTTTTATGTTCAAGCAGACCGCCGATACGGTCGGAAATACTGGATCGTGCAGAGCTACACGGTGTATGCCGGATGAGATATATGTTTGTACGAAAATAAATAGACCGTAATATGCATATTATATTGTATTATAAGTCGCGGCGAGTTAGGTTTTAGGAAATGGGTTTTTAAACCGATATTCTTTCCCTCGCGTGTACTGCAGCAGTTCAGAGTGAAAACTTTCTGACCGGCCAGCCGCATTCTGTCGAACAACTATTCCAATTGGGATCCCCGGAGTCTGGGAAAACTATTCGAAAGCGATGAAACGGAAGCGAGTGTAATATACATACGTAAATTTGTAAATTCACGTCGCGTGCGCACGTGTCTGTGTGTGTGTGTGGGTGTGCAAGGGTAGATAAGAAAGAGGGCGAACGAGATTTTTTTTTTTTTTTGTTCAGATACATCTCGCGGACCGTGCTCGTGGAATTTCACAACGAGTTATCGCCGAGCTACATATAACGTTCGTTTTTCGCAAACGCACTCACCCCGGCATCCAGCCGAAGACTTCTGCACTTCTCTCTGCCCACACTTACCTCTGGGTACTCACTGAAAATCGTAAAATTCGCCACTGCGATGCTTAAGTCGTTCAATATAATATTATACCATCGTCAAAGCTTATACAAAAGTTATAACGGTACAATAGGTCTGTTCGAAACCTCCACGTGTCGGTTACATAATTTATCGTTAATTATCGTGAAAACTATCTTCAAAAACGTATCGGTACCCATACGTATTAAATGATAATATCCAAGCGGCGATCAAAACTATTCGAGTGTGCGCAAAGTTCGAGAACAAATATGTACAGATATATTTTTCCGCCGTATACTGTAAAATATTTCATGATTATATTATACGAGTTGAAATACCCGTGGTCCGCACGGATCAGTCTTAGCCGAGACCAACAATTACGAACATTTACGAATGAAAAAATATTACGAACTCAACAAAAAAAAATCAAAGGTCGAGCCGTCCGCAAGTGATGATAATTAAATACTTGCGTCAATCCCGTGTCGGTTTAAACGTTCGTTACATTACTTCAAAACATTTAAATTTCAATAAAAAGTATTTTTAACGCTATATTAAATCCAATAACGCAATCAAAATAAAACGTAAAAATTATGATAAAATAAGTGTTTTGTTGGACACAGCGTTTATTTTAAAACTTTGAATTGTGCAAAAACCATTGATTATTACTTAAATAACGTGTAACAGTATTAATAAATTATATAGATAAGCATCGAAAAACAAATCGGATATTGTTTGTGAACATCAACGTTTCTATATTATATAATACCAGTATACCCTTTGTGCAATTTCAGACTTATAGTACACTTCTCGTACTTCATTTTTGAGTTACAATATTTTACCACAAAGTATGTTTGATGTGAATGATTACGTAAATGGACTCTCATCCTTACTTGGGGTGTACAGAATTTACAATATTGGAAGCGCAACCGCACGATACGATGCATCTGGCAATAATTATAATATCGTCGTAATAAGTACGGGGCTGGCGTGTACAGGTGTGTTACCCGGGCACCACCAAGTCGAACTTTCCGATATTCGGGCACGAAACCTGAATATTACGGTTCAAATCGTTACAGACTATGGTAGAACTAATGGTTTAAAAAATTTCGACTCCACGGAGCCAGGTTAACACGGTATTATGTACGGCGGCGTATGCGTATACACACGTATATAACTATACCTAGGTAGGTTGGGAACGAATTCCATTTGAACGTTTTTAACGGATCACCGGTGTCTATGCGCGATACGTACGATGTGTATGTATCGTTCGTTATTGTGTCAAAGTTTTATTAATTTTTAGTAGTCTAAAACAACGTTTTCATCGGGTGACATTAAATCATTTTATATTGCGTTAGGTTTCCGTAAAAATCTATTTCCGCAATCGGTTTCCCGGACGATTTATTCGTAACGTTACGATATATTATACTATATAATATTGTATGCATATCGATCGAGTGCGTACACTATACCTATTATTACTTCGCGAACATTTCGTCGCGAATACGTATAAAAACGAAACGCATACCTTTATATTATTATTAGGGCTCGGAAGTTGATGCATTTTGCATTTTTTTTTGGAACGTTTTAGACGATGCTCTTCTGGCATCAAATGTGTTTCATTAGCATGTGGATCTGAATAACTAATTTTTATTTTGCATTTTTTACTTTATAAGTCATTATTTGACATTTTTAGGTCATTTTCCAACATTTTAAGTAACTCTAGTTCACTTCTTTTCGTTTCTTGTCGACCAATATGCCGATAACATAAAACTTGGAAATTATTATATTTATTTATAATATTTGTAATTTTTTGTGGTATTTTTTGGCATTTCTATGTCATATTTTGATATATTGGTAAGCTTTGATAAATTAATATAGAATTTTATATTAAAATATTTAAAAAAAATTGTATTTTTATTAATTTAAAACAAATATTTGTAATTTATAGGTCATTTTTTTAGGATATTTTTTGTAATTTTTACGTCATATTTGCATTTTTTTTGGTCATTTTTTAATGTGTTTTAGGTCATCAACTTCACAGCCCTAATTATTATATACCGCTATTCGAGAACACGTTCGTCAATCGCAACGATTTTTCTGGACTACCCGAAATCTTTACATCTTTCTCGCTACGAATTAAATACGTCGGCCGCATAAGCAGACTACTGTGTTTTATTTGAATACACAAAATAAAAATAATAAATAAATCGTAATCAGTTAGAATGTAATGGTTAACGTTACAAGTCACTATCAAAAAACGTAAAATAACTTGTCAAATGAATGATACTATAGAATTAATTGCGAAAAATGTAGTTGTAATTTAATTTTTTGCGACGGTAACTTTGCCGACTTTGCAAGTTGAAACTTATTAACCGTGATACATACTCGCATGTGAATAGAAAACGCATGTGTACAGACGACCGCAACTATTGTATCCATCTTGTTTTTCAAACGATAGCGTTCAGATCGTATCGAAAGTTCGATCGCATTAGCCGACCGAAATGTGTAACAGACCGACGTTTTTTTCTTTGTTTTTCCGAGTGTTTATAGTGCCTCGGTATGGAATTCGAATACCGTAGTACCGCAGCAGGTGTATAATTATATACACAGTGCACGCGGCCGACCATCTATATGGATGTGTATATTATTAATAACGCGACCGACGGGACGATTGATGTTGTTAACTTTAGGCTGCAACAGTATATTATTATGTTTGATCCCTTCGACAAAACATCGCGTTAGTCAAACTCAAACACGAGGACACCCCCGGGATAGGGGCACGCAGGGAATAGTGGATGTATACGAGTCAATACATAAATGTGTTTACGGTTCATAAACATTATAAAGTAGAACCGGTGAGCGGTGGTGGCGGGGGAGAGGGGAAAAAACGAAAACTCGATGTGCACGTATAAAATGTATATATAGTACCGTGTAGGTGTACACGCGTTGATGGTACGCCGCACGCGAACGGAAAATACTCGATAGAACGCAGGTGTAAACAAATACCGTCACATTATGACGTCGACGACGACTACGATGATGATGATGATGATGATGGTAATTGTTACCGTTACTGCAGCAATGAGCAAGGATATATATGAAAACGAGTTTTAACGATCACACGTTCGTTTTCCAAACCGTCGAAACGATACGATTATTATTACGTACCCAGCAATAATATTATAATGCACGATCGTGTATAACGGATTAAAAACATCGCGAGCCTCGAAGAATCACTTCTCGGCAAAACCACGCGATGAAACACAATAATACGGTTCGAACTGTTCTAAGCTAAATCACTGGTGCACTCATAAGTCCGTCGTAAACCCGTGATGTATACATGGAGATCGACATGCGTACGACGCACGTTATGCGATTATTATTACTCGAAGCTAAGGTTCATATTCGATTGCGAAGTGCAATCGAACTTGTATACTCTTTTGGGCAATCATAGACGATACATTCAAAGTGAAACATTCACCAGACTTTTTTCGAAGTTTTTTCTCTTATAGAGCACTATTGTTTAGAAACTAATCTATAATGGTATTGAAAGATAAAAAAAATTATGTTGTGTTTAATTGTGTTTAATTAATGTTAAATTGTGTATTTTATTTTGCAGATAAAAAACGTACTCTTTTTAACTTTTTGCTTTGTAACAATCGAGACGGGCTTTAATGTAATCCTGCAATTGAATTGTTTCTATGCTTCAAGAGACACAAATCTAAGTCCATATTAGCTGTGTACATTTGCAGTTTTCCAACATTCTCTGAGCGATTATACATATTATATTATATAACTCACGCTTATTCTGCTAAGCCAGCGGTTCCCAAACTGTGACACACGGAGCTCTAGGGCTCCGCGAGAGTAGGTAATCTAGGGTCTCCGCGGACACATCCAATTTCATTATCAGTTGAATCGCTTATAATTTATGAAGATTATACATGACCTCGCTCGACATTATTTGGATCATATGAAAAAATGTAGAGTTCGCCCTTAGCAGTGATAGTAACATTGATATACCCACACGTATCACAAAGATATACACCTGGTTTTTGGGGCGCCATGGAAGTTTTTTAACATATCAACGAACAAAAAAGTTCGATAATCTCTGAGCTAAGCCATTACTGGATAATGGATGTTGTTTTTATTAAATTATACGCTTCGCAAAACTGTTTACACTTTCGAACCTGGTATGTCACCATTACCCGTAACCATTAGGTTAAGTTAGGTCAGTCAAATGTTTCACTTAATTCTACATCCACCTAGTCATTTTTAGTTTTTTAGTTTTTTTTTCGCGAAAGCATGAAAGAGGCATCACGAAGAATAATATTTCTGACAGACTGAAAAATATCTACGGATTATTTTATTTTTTTAATTATGAGATTTTGACATCGCGACCATGTATCTCGACGATTAATTGTATGATTCAACTATTTGTTAGTTTTTGGGAGGGGGCGATTTCTTCTCTCCAGGAGGCTGTGTCGCCCGAAAATCGTAAAACAATTGTGTCGGGATTCGAACTGGCGTCCATCCGCCTTATCCACCCGACCATGACCCGTCTTTGATCTACGGATCATTATTGATGCCGAACCTAAATCGACAAATTTCCTGACAACTTCGAATCCAGTAATCTGAGCGTGTCTGAGAGTCTTTTCTGATTTGTCAATGATATAAACAATATAACTACGAGTATACACCTACTTGCATTCGTTACAATACGTGGGGCTTGATTATCTATATGTCGAATGGTTCTTTTAATTTTCTGTCAAAGTCTCATTGGTGAAAAAAAAAATAATAATAAAAACATTGTCCAGGAATTCTTCTATTATTCTTTTATCGAACACGCGTTCGTAATTTGTTTTCATTTTATAACAGTTCCTTTTCGACACGTGAACTTTCCGGTTTCAATTTAATTGCATTTATCATCTGTTCAGTGTTTAATTCATGTTTTAACACAAAGTGTACACTGTACACATAATATGCTTCATATAGTACAGGGACGGTCACTTGTTCGAATGACGTAAAATGTGTTCAAGGGTTGAACGCTGTTTGTTTGAAAAGTTGTTACGTGGAAATGGTTCGTGTACAAAATGTCACAGGGTTAAAAACAATATATATTTCGTTTATGTACCGTGAGTAAACAAAAAATAAATAAATTTATGTTTTACAACCAAGCTAAAGTTATCATTTCTTTTTTATGTTATTAAATAATGAGTGATCGCTTTCAAAGCTATTTTTAAATTATATATAACATATTATTATGTTATGTGCATGATTATAAATGATTGGTTCTTGAACTCCGCAGTCTTTTATGATTTTATTTAGCGTAGTAACATTTTCTTTCTTTTTTTTTTGTCATTGTCTTTTCTTTTCTTCCACCACAAACAGTAATTTAAGACTTTGGTTTCGATTTCACTTTGAACTTTTTGTACAATTTTTATGAATTTATGAAGTCTTAAAGAAGTAGTAAAATTTTTAGTATAATAATGAATTGTTTTTATTACAAAGTTTGTGTAAGTTGTAAACAATAGTACTTTTTTATTTTTCCCCTCCCCTGTAAAAAAAAAAACGGTTTTTTGAATAAACTTTACGGCAGAGAGTTGATCGTGTTTATTGACTGTTGCGTTTTCGGATATCCTAATTCCTATTTATATTACTCATACTCATCGTTAGACCATTTTTTTTTTAAATTTTATTCTTATTTCCGCGGACACAATGTTTTTCCCCAAAACTCGCAATCGTGTACAGCGGTCATGTCTGCGGTTTGTACTATATGTTTTGTTTCGTTATTCTCGTTGAATATTTTCCATCATAATTAGTTGTATATAGGAAAATTATAGTTTTAAAAAAAACAATAATAATACTGTCAACTATATTATTGTTCTACCATAACTAACGTGCGATGACTTAATAACAATACAAATGTTTGTATTGACCTCTATATATATATATATGTATTCAGTGTTTTCACTCATGTCTCGGCTATGGGTAGCGCATAAATATTTCTGGGAAAATATGAACAAACACATGTCGTGGGATAGACAATATTTTTGCGAAAAAACTTTTTGAACATACGTTATTACTACGCATCAGTGGACCCTCTCCTTACACAAACACTCGATCAAGTCCACTCACCTCCCCCCCCCTTTCCTCGCGTACTGTCAACAATGATAAACCTATATAATAATGCACGTCTTAAAGTACCCGTTTACGTCTTTTACTTTTTAATTTTATAATCCAGTTGAAACGTTGACCGGGCGTTAAGTCAATACTCAATTTGTCGTAGGACTTAAATATTTTACCTTTGCTAAGCGGATTTTTTCCGAAAAGTTTTATTTTTTACCGCATCAATCGGTATTTAATCTTGTATCGCAACTGTATTATTATGTGAGTGTAATGTTAAATAAGTCCATTATATTCACGGCATTGATTCGAGACACATTCTACTTGTTCGGCTTTCCCCGTCCTGCTCGACAATCAAATAGGTAAGCCATTTTCTCTCACCCCTTTTACTTTTAATGTAATTTAATTAAAACATTAATGCCGTGGGACTTGATTTTTAAATATTCGTCTCTTACTTATAACCTTCTGCAAATAATATACCCCTTGTTTCAAAGTTAAAATATGTTTAGCAACTTTCCCTTAACACGCAATCGCTTAGAGTATCTTCTACGTTGTGTTACAAATTTTTCCGCACTTCCCTGTCTACATTCTGTTTGTGATTTATTTTTCTTCGAACCAAAATATAACAATAACAAGAGATATCACATAAGATTTTATTAATTATTACAAATCCCCCTAGTCTTACGAGACTTTCATCCCCGAGAAAATTATTTATTTCCTTTTTTCCCGGAACACAACAACTTTCCTTTCGAATTTCATTAGCATTTCAAACACGATTCTGCTTGATTTTGAATTATATATTTATATATAAATATAAAAATGTACACTTTTAGTCCATCAAAGTGTACAGTGGTTGGGCCGGAAAAGTAAAATGCGTCGCTAATTTTTTTTACCACTTTCTGCTATAGCAACTGTATTTTTCCACGTACTTTAATAATAGTCGGGTAGTAAAAATATTTATCCGGTCATTATTCAAAGTTATACGTCTTAACATAAGTCAATTTTTTTTTGTATCCAAAGTGTGAGCCATTGTTCTTAGAATATACATTAAAATAAAATAAAAACTCGTAATCCGAGTTTTGAGTGATCGCACTTCTTTGAAATGTTAATATGTACCAGATATTAATATAATATTCAAACTGGCTGCAATAAAAGTCCAAAACCCTAATCAAAACATAAATACATAAATGAATGATTTATTTTTTTTCCCCGGAAACATTTTGATTTTACGCGACCAATGTGTAACCGTTTTTCGGAACAAAGAGACTTGTCGGAAGTTAATGATTTACGAAATGCAACCTCTGTATTTTTATATTTGTCACACAAAAACGTGCAAAAGTGGTATGCGTTACAAGTGTAGGTAAGCTTAACACCAGTAGTCATTAGTTTATAGGTATACCCGAAATCGTACTTGTATAGTAGCTAAAACGAAAGAAAAATCTAACGCAAAACATCCATTCTAAATGCTTTTAACAAATCTCATAAAATGCCATCAAACAATAATATTAAACAATATTTATAGTGATCACGGAATTATTTCTCAGTTTCATTACTGACAGTTTGCCGATAAAACACGATGTCGTCATTTCCATTTTAAGCTAAAGCACATGCATATTATATTTGTCTACAAAAAATGATTAAACTAAAATTACGGTTCGTATCTCAAAAGATTTTCGTGATACCATACGTATTATTTATGTTTTTTTCTATTATGTTGACTATTTTCTATTAAATAAGAAGACCAATAATTCAAAAACTGTTACTCGAGCGTATTTGCTCTGTTAGGTTGGAGCCGTCATGACAAATTGTTTTCTTAATGCATTATATGTATCCTAATCGGACGTGTCGTGATTTTCTTCGGAAAAAAACATGCGTGGTTTCGAGTCTTAGATCATTGTACGATTATAATATTTATCTAAATTTTAAGGTAAAACCCTACGTCCCAAGGAGTAAGAGTACAATAAATAATTATAAGAAAATATTGGAGTAATCACCTTTAAACGAATAGAATAGGTGCCAAGAATTGAAAAAAAAATATAGAAATTATTTCTTTGGTCGCACATCGTTATATTTGTGAAATAGTTTTACTTGCGTTGCGTGCCGGGTTTTAAACCAACAGTAACAATATTAGTCTGAACCTATTCTAATGTTGAGTGAACTTGCGAGTGATACAATTCGATAATATCAACGTTTTTATTCGTATAAAATCCCTTCTTCGATTTTCCGGACGTTATACTTATAACGTCGCGGCCATCAACAGAAGTCGATGGAGGACCATATTTCTATTGATCTCAGACCGTCTTGTTTATACTTCAATTGGCCGATAGCTGTGAATATATTTTTAGTCAGTTCGTTAAAACTTAGAACTTATACGAGTATATTCTACTACGGATCTGGGGAAAATATTATAACTACGTGCAAGCCAGAGCCGGAGTCCCCAATTAAAATAAATACGTGGAAGAAATTCTCACAAGCAACTTATGACGTGTTAATACCTTCAAAGTACTGACCGAATATATTAATGCAACCATCATACATAGTAATTATATTTTTTATCAACTTGGTAATTTTATATTTTTTGCCATTTCACATTAAAACTGCAGTACACTAGTTTTCCGTTATTCAATTCTATCGTACAACGACCATCTGAGTGCCTGGTAGTGAAAGGGGACGAGGGAGGGGGATACAAATGAACGACCTGTAAGTTCCTGCGTTGCTCCTGTACATTTGTAAAATAAAGGGAAGAAATAATAATTATTCTTGAATAATACAATAATAAGACACGTTAAAACGTTTGACACGGACGGATGGCGGCGTGGAGGGCGGTTAATAGAGGTTCACTGCGCGTCTACACCTCGCTTTACATTACAATATTATGCATTTTGCGCTTCTTTGGTATGTTTGGGAATCAGCACTCAAGTATACACACACAGCACTTGTTCGGTATTTGGGTTCATTAACGAAACGCGTTTTACAATAATTATCAGACGTTCCACGCGTTGCATAAATTAATTGTCTCGTACAGCTCCTATATATATATATATATATATATATATATATATGTATAGGTGTGGTGTGACGGAAAACTATATATATATAATAAATAGGGGCCTTCGTATAGTACTGCGCACGTGTCGTTTAGCGCGGCCGTTGTTGACTTTTCGTGAGGACCGCGTTGTTCCGGAACACGCTATATATATATATATATATATATATATACCTGCAGGCGCTTCAAAACGGTTTTTCCGGAAATTCCTGATAGCGGCGCTCTTTCACGCGCATAGCCGTCCCATTGGCGCAATAAGCCGAAGACGACGACGACGACAAAGACGGTTTTCATCACGCAATTACTACGGTTCGTGTATTATACGTATTATATCGTATACGCGCGGCTGAATGGATAAACGATCGCGCGGCGACGGGCGAGACAACAATCGCCACGAGACCCGTTTCGGATTTAATTTCACATCAAAACGGACGGACGGCGAGTGCTCGGCAGAGCGAAGGGCAGAGCGAAGGGTCGAGGATCACTTGCGCGGGACCTGCGTACCGTATTACTGCGTAACGGAGGAAGAATTCCGATCGCGTTCCTATCCCTCTCCGCCCGTCCCCTGTGCTCCTAGCGCCAACGCCCCGTGGTACCGGATATAAATGCGCGCGCGTGCAAGTGTGAGAGCTAGGGGACGTACACGCTCGCAGTGCTTCTGCACTCGGTCCACTAAACGACGAGTGTTTTTCTTACTCCAGCTCCGCGAGCATATATATATATATATATATATATATATATGTGTGTAATCTCTTATTTCCTCTTCGTTTATTTATTTCTTTTTTCCGTTCGATTTTTTCATCAAATTCAGTCCCTCCGACGTGAAATTCCACCGGCGGCGACTGATATTGCTACCGCTGCCTCGCGTCGCCCTGTACGTTTTCCACGACAGTCTGCACCGGAGAAATGCGTGAAATTTTTTTTCTCCCTTATCCGGTCCACCGGACGTCGTGCGCGACGTTCCACACGTTTTGTGTACATAACATAGGACCGTACGGCGTTCAAGTCCGTTGAAAACCCTATTTCTAATCTCCATTACGATTTCTACGGCAGTGGATTCGGTTTGGCGCCTATTTTCTCGCGCTCGTCAACAACGCTTTGTCGTTTTACGATCCATACAACCGACAAGCAATCGCAGTGAAATCGTCTGCTCTTTCGATACCTACTCCCATTGTTACGAGTTCTGGGCTAATAGAAATAAATATACTTGCAGAAGATTTCATCATTGATATCTATTGAAAAAAATACGTTTGAAATCGAAGTTTTCTAAAAAAGTATATCGATTTTTTTCCCTAAAAATTCTACTTCATGATCAGTGGAAAAAATATTATCTTCCCCACATTTATTATTTATTATGTTTGACGAGTAACGGAATTCGTTATAGCACGTAATTTATACAAACACGATAAAAGGTAAAATTATTTTTTATGAAAAATATAAGTGGTGACACTTCTTGCTATAAATACTAAGTAATATTAAAAATAATAACCACGCTAATGTGTAATAATAATTGTAAAGAAAACTTAATTTTTTTGTGATCATTATTCGTTTTTTGTATTATTATTTATATATATTTTTTTGAATTTCACTTTACAGTATGCAGTAGCCATACTGGTCAAAAGTACTATAAATGCTTTTTTTTCATAGATTTTTAATAATTTCCCGATACCTATAGTTGCGTCCACTTTAAAAGTGTTTTACGCGTTTCGGCGTTTATTTTGCTCCGTCTGACATGTCGGGTCATTCCCATACGTTATACATAACATTTTAATATTTGACAAGATCGTGAATTTATATACATAGCGAGGTCGTTTAAGACCCCGTATACGTTGTATAGAAATAAAACTCGAATCTATTGCAATAATATTATAATGACGACGTACATAGAGAGTTTTGAATGATAATATGATTTTCATTTATTTTGTACGTTGTCTTTCACGAACAGGTTCATCGCTGATTTTGAACATTGACTAAATTTATTCAAATCGATTTTGATAAAACTTGCTAATTCGTTGAAAAAGTAAAATATTCTAAAACCTAAAGCGTGGGTAATATTTTTACACAATGAAACAATGGCGGTGAGAAGTTTTAAATTAAATAAACTGTCCAAATATTTACTTCGTATTAATTCCTTACTCGTTTTAAAAACTCAGCTAATGAATATAAGCTCATTTTTTTAATGAACACACACACACACGCATAGGTACGTACGTACGTACAATATAATAATTGTGTGTGAAAAAAACATAAATAAACCATACAATCGTTACGTGCTTGTGTAAATTATTTATTTAAATCCCACCTACGCATATACAATTATTATTCAATCCTCTACTAAGTTTCTTTTTTATTTTGTATAATGCTCATGTTTCGTATTCATGTCGTAATACTACAAAACAAATAAATTTAATGCTACATAATATTATGTTGTATATATTTGCCTCGAGATTAATTTTTTTAATTTTAAAAATACCACTGTTGTCCTTGTGATATCATATGATAAATAATTGATGACTATTATCCACTATATTATAATATACATATCACAGATGATTATTATTTTATAAAGAGACGTCGTAACACGTAATGGTGTAACAAGTGAGCCGAAGAAAACTGAGATTTTCAGCGCGATGTAATTCAAGTACATTTTTTTGTACTTCACCTTCTTTGGAATTAAAATAATCTTTCATCGCGATGGGCGCAACACAATTTTACACTTAAAATAAAATATCATTCTGTCTTGCTGTAAAACAATATAATGTTTAAAATATCTCTCTACGTATATAAATATGAATCGATATTTTGTTGGCTATGGCATAACTTAAAAACGGCTTGACCGATTTATCTGATTTTTCTCACCCAAGAACGTAATTTTTAGGAAAAGGTTAATATCAAAGAAAATGTATGTAAAATCTATGAGAACGGGAAATTCCAAGCGTTCATAGGTATTCATATGAAAAAAAATCATTTGTCGATTAGTGGGTAACCTTGGTAACACGGATGAATAAACAAAGGATAAAGTAACGCATAGATCTAAATACAACCACCACCTATATATATATATATATATATATATATACACTCATATAAATGTATGCAATTCAATGCGACGCTTCCAATACAATATTAAATTCATTGATATTTTGCACGGAACTACGGTAGTCAGTTGCAAACATTCTAATAACGTAAACGTTGAACGTCAGGAATAAGGACATTATGAGGACCATACGACCAACTTAAAGTGGTTCAGAGTATACCAAATCGTTCTCAAGCACGAAAAAATCAACTCCATAAACCCTCAAAATAATACTCCTCGTCCCATCAATATACCCTGAGGGGTTTCTTTTTAATACTTTTTTTCTCATTAAACCCAGCCTATATTTCTATAGGTCATCATTTTAATAATTCATTGTGAAATTCTAATTTTAGTTACCTTAAAACGTTCAGTAAACTTTATATACATGTAAATGATTATCGAAATAATGTTCAAAGAACAGCATATGCTTAACGTGATCGAGCGTACAAGTATTGAACTTTTTGGGAATTTTGAGAAATCATAGATATAATGAAAACTGGAATAGGTGTAATAAAAAAAATCTATAGAGCTATAAGTTCCCTTGTTTATGAACTTAAACTTGTTCTTGTTTTAAAAGGTTTCATAATTTTCAAAATGTCGACTAAATTTGATTATGCCCGTATTAGAATCGTTCAATTATTCACTAAATATTCGTGAGAAACTCATTATGTTCATCAAGACAAAAACAATCAATAAACTAGTCCAGTGCATTATTTTTATTAAAAAACCATCGGTTTGCATTTTTTTTTTCTACCTATTGTTTTATGAAAATCTCCCTTAGTAAAAACTTATTGTCGGCTGTAAATATTTAAACTATTCCAAAAATATTCTGATAATTAAATAATGTCCATCGGCAAATTAATAATGTTATATCACGTAAGCTGAAAAAGTATTTAGTTACCAATCTTTTTAAAATGTTTGTTCATTATATTGCTCGGGCACGGTTTACTTTTGTATTATTAATGCTCCGGTTTCGAGGGTTCAAAAGTATGAAATCCGTTTTCATTACTAAATAAATATGACAAACGGAAAAATATTACATTACATGACAAAACATATTATTCTTCACGTGTGTGTACATTACAAGACAAATATTTTACATAGCATATCATATCATTATACATTAAATGTGCGTGTTATGTTGTTTGTTGTCTATTAAATAAAATATAATTTCAAATGTAAATAAAAGTCGTTTTTCACTGATCTTCAAATATATTATATCGTAGCCATAACACGAGAGAACATAAAAAAGAGAAGCGATTACAAAAAACAAATAGACGAAAGTCGTAGGTTGGGCTACGACTTCACGGTCGGAGGAGATATAGGGTTGGGTCTTCTAAAGTTTAAACAATTACAATGGTATTAAAAAAAAAATGTTTTGAGTGAAAGACGATCTCATTGGTGGATTTATCAGTTTATATTTCTAAATATGGTTGATAGAGAAGAAGAACTGAATTTTTCATAAGGTCGGTTGAACTTTTATAGTTTTGCAAAAAAAAAAAATTGTGAAAATCATGAAATGTATATTAAATAGTCGAGAATGTTTTTATTTTTTGAGTTTCTGCTGTTTATATGTACAGAATAAAAAATCGTAAACAAAGAAAATCTCATAACGAATCGTGTATCAATTGATACAATATTTTAATCTGTACGCTGATACTGTACAATGATACGATAAACGGATACTGTACAATTTCAATATTGCTGTAAACAAAACACCGCCGAGTAGTATTATTATTATTATTAATTATTATACTATACAGGGTATTTCTGAAATGTTCGAGGAAACTAGTATACGCATACTCTCTGGAAAAGGCCAATGATGATTTGTTTTTAAATGTTTGCCACCTTCAAAGCCTAGGTTTTTTTCATGTTAGAACATTATTTTAAATGTAAAAAAAAAAAAATCGTACAATATTTCTCGCAAATTTTTCCATACGATACTAAGTGTGACATCGATTTTGAGATTGTCACGCATTTTTCACGCTCGAATGGCCAGAATCAAAAATGTTGTGTGACGTATAATATATTTGTACCAGAACTCTACAGGATACATTATGATTGGTCTTCATTTAACTTACCCGATTAATTAACACAGTTTATGCATTCTCGACTTATAAAGAAAAACGATTTATCCAAAGAGCTCGCGTTTACCAGACGTTTCCTCAACCATTTCAGAAATACCCTGTACACGCCGCAGTAAAAAAGTGGTGGCAAAAGCCAACGGTGAATTCGTCGCGTGTATAATATATGTTAAGCTCGCACGATTTTCTTTCCGAACACCTGAAACGAATAAACGTTTCAATCCCGTATATTTCTCGAGCTTCGAAATTGTTGTGATCTACTCGATTCGAGCGTAAAATATTATTACACTATAAGGCATATTCGGGCGACACGTGTCGCGGTATGTGAAATGTATTTCACTACAAATTTCACAACACTTAGTTAAATAATAACACTCGTGAAATTTAACAATAAAAAAAATATAATATTATAATAAAATATAATAACCAAAATGTATTCCCCACCGAAAATCTAACAAACCCCGTCGATCACGCACGTACACCTCGGGTCGTGTCTCGTAATGTTCGACAGACAGAGTTATATTATTTTTAATATTCAGATACGATAGCGGAGAATAGTCTGACCCAAAGGCCTGATCATGCAATCGCTATATTTTTACTCCGAATATTAATTAACGATGCCACCCGAATCGTCGATTACTGGTGGTGGTCGCGAGACGGGAAGAACGGTTGATAATAATGAGATCATCGACTCATCACCTAAACGATTCGTATTCGTATGTACGAGCCGTGTCACACGGGGCGACTGGAGAGCGCGCGTTTCGTATAAATACGTTTCGTTATCCGAAATAATTTAATCCCTATGCGCCGACCCGTTTCACGCGGAGAATAACGGTTAGGTTAGTTTAGAGCTATGCGTACAGGACGGTCGCGTCGAGCGGCTTGGAGGGTGGTGGTGGTAGGTGTAACAAAACACGGTACGTATATATAATATGAAACGCCACCGAACAGTGCAGGGGCGTAGTATGGGCCGCCGCTACCGCCACCACCACCGTCGGGGTACGGTCAACCGTGAAATAAAATAAAAGCGGTAGGGGTTTTTATAGACGGACTCGGGTCGTTTCGCGGGATCCGTGGGCGGCGGAGGAAAAAAGGGTTCTGGTGGCTATATCTTAATAATTCCCGCCACCCCCTCCGCTGTTTCCCACGGTGCGACGCGGTGCGGTGTAGTGGTCCCTTGTCACGGGGGAGCGAGGAGAGAGACATCCACTCTAATCTCATCAACTCTTAATTGAAACTCGTTAAGGAGCACTGCGTTCGCGGAGACAAAAGCTACGGCATTCAATTGCCGGCTTCCTACACCCCTCTTCAGCGGCGTTTCACATTCCGGTGTTGTCGTGGAGGCCAAAAAAAAAAAAAAATAAACAACAGAACAAAAAAGCAATTGTGCCATAAATGCGATTTTGGTAAATCCCTATCATATCCTTATCTTGTCGTGTATATACGTATATACTCAGTTTTTCTTATTTTTCTCTTGCACGTTTTCTCTCTATTTCGTTCTAGTTTTTTTATTTATACTCTCGTACCCCGGGTCCACTGCAGTGTTCCTTTTAGAACGGGCACGCTTGTGGTCGGACTTGTAGCTATAAAATAAGTACACGTGAGTGTAAAGATAAGAAAAAAAAAATAATAATGATAGATAAACGCGCGTAGATCAAATCTTTCCGGAAGGAGTTTTCTTCGTCGTAACACGAACAATAGGCATGGAAATTAATTTGATTGTATTGTTCCGGCAGAAGACAATGCGCATTAATATCGGACGGCTTTGTACGCGAAACAAACGGTGCGTATGTACTGTGTACGCCAAACTGTAAAGTATTTTATGAGCCGTATGATAATTTTTAAACAAATCGTATCATCACAAAATCGTTATACGATTGTTATTTTATTAGCCAACGCATTTCTAGCGGGTAACGATTTCAATAATTAAATTATGGTTTAGGTGTGGTTTAAAATAGTACACTTATATGATATATAGGTACTCATATATATTTATTAATAAAGTTTGAACAATACAAGAAAAATGAAAGTATTGAATCGTATTAAAAACTACAGTTTAGAAGAAACACAATACAAGAAAAGTGATAAAAAAAGTTGATCTAGTTATAAACCTGTAATTTATTGGTCCGTAAGTAAACGGTATGAAATCGAGTTGGGAAAAATAAATCCAAGCTACGAGTATTTATCGAAACTCAGTAGCTATAAGAAATATGTAGACGTTATGATTTTGAATGAACTGCGAACATAAGATTATATTAGTATTTATATTGGTGTAAATTATTGTCATTGTCATTCGCGACACGCGTTAAAAGCATTTAGATGTTAGTGCCGTTCAACGAGGAATCCTGATAACGTCCGCGTAGGATGCGAATGGAAAGGGAGCACGGAGTAAAAGAAATGATTTATCGGGGTGTGGAAGAGAATTATCCGCGAATCAAAAAAAAAATAATAAACCACCGAATAGAAGAAGATGAACGCAGACACCCGTCCAAGTGAAACGGGATAGGTCGGTGTCAAGGTGACGGAGAGAAAAAAGGGTTAATTCGTTTGCGGATATTGGTCTCGGGAAAGTGACGTGCTGCGGTGAGAAGGGTGCCGTACGCGAAGCGCGGGAGCGACAAATGCATAAGCGATTATTTCGAACACGTTTTCGACTCTGCGTGTACGAGAGCAAACTAAAATCTACAACCGATACAATGTTTCGGATCGAACTGAACGCTCATCGATTGCATTTATTCACTATAAACTGTTGTCGACGTAATTGTAATTCGGTCGTGTTAATAAATCGGTGCAGTTTTTATCGTGTCCATACTTCGCAGTACCGTAATTTACTACGTCGTTAACCGAGTGTGCATATTTATAAATCCATTCGTTGAAAATCGAAAACGATCACTCCGCCGGGAACGATAAACGGCGCGATTCGTCCGGCACTGTTCGTACACAACTTTAACGCAATCAACCCGTATCGGCTAAAATTATGTAATCGCCTCTGGTGCAACTGTATTAAAACGCAATAGTGTCGCGATGGTATTTTATGCGTTCTCGATATTATTGTCGCTGAAACGTTCATGCTAAATTACCCCACCGCATTGATTTGTCCCAAATTAATTATTACATTAAAATATGTAAAGGCACCCTATACGCACGTGTCCATCATTATAATACAAACGCGTCCTGCATGAAAAAAAATAAAAAATAAATAATTACATAATCGGAAAAATTAAAAACGTACCTGTAACGTACGGTGATAACCGTTGCACACTAAATGGTTATACGATCAAAAAGAATAAATATTGTGTAATTATACACAATACCATTAAGTTTACGATTACGAGAATCGTGCTTATCATTAAGTAAATGCGATTAACGAAATTTTAAATACTTTTAAATGAGTGAATGCAAAAATAATATGATGAACAAATGACATTTAAAAATACTCGTGCTGCTTAACAATAACGCTTAAGAGTTATTCAATTATAGTCGAACAATTATCATCAAACAAAGACGCATATTTTCATTTGTTTTTTTTGTACCCTCAATCATTTTACTTAAAACTATAAACGAATTAGCGTAATCTCATTAATTAATTTTTCCGTCGATCCGTAAGTGAAGATTTATAATTGAAATTATTTAATCTTAATAACGAAACTAGGTTTGTACCTCAAAATGAAAAAAAAAATCATCGAAATAGTAAAAACAATAAGTAAGTAGATAAGTAATTTATTAATGTGTTTTTGTGCGTCTATAGTCAACACATAGATGCTGCTATATGTGTAGATATGTTTTCTGTATCGATTTAGATTGTATATATAATTCTTATTTAAATTATTTTCCCTCTTGGACGATCTTTAAAAAAAAATATAATCGATAAAAGAACAAAGGTATTTATAGTGCATTTATTTTATTAAACAGTCTGATTTGTATTATAATTAACTTTTTTTAAAAAAATATTTTACAAAATTGAAATCTCTCAATGGAAATTTATCATTCAGCAGGGTTTTCAACATTTGATTAGATTATAATTTTAAACTATAGTATAACGAAAAATTAAAACATATAAATAAATAATTGTACACGCATTAAATGTGTCTTATAAATATATTAAAATCATCAAATAGTATGTGTATGAGCATTATATTGCGTTTAATTAAGCTTATAATTTCAGAAATTTATGTTTTTCGTACAAAAATAAAAAACAAGTTTTAAAAAGACAAAAAAAAAAATAACCATCAACAATAATTATTATAATAACAATAATAACAATAATAATAAAAATATGTATTCGAGAAAATTACACAGCGAAACGTTACCAGCATTACAATAATATTGTAATATAAATGAAACGCACGCGCGTATGTACCGAGATTGCCTATCTGATGCGCCGCCGGACAGTGATTCTAGTAGAATAAACGTTTCAAGCGTTGATGTCCCTACTCAATCCTTGATTGCATATATACATTTAACAAGAATTGCGTTTGGACAATCACAGCCTGAGAACTTTTCTGTTGATTTCAGCTCGTACGTATTACTCGGTTTGAAGTCCAACTTAAAATGTACGAGTTGCAAAAAAAAAAATACAAAACAAACCGAACGAGTCGAACACAATATTCCATTACCGAAAACACGGCAGTACAGCACATTATTTTATTATAATACTATCACGATGAACATGAATATTTCGTTTTGAGAAACAATGATTTTCACTTGTAATTCAATATCAAACAAAATAATATTTAATTTTGAAAACAATGTTTATTTTTTTGTAATATTTGTGATTTATTATTGTAACCGAAGTGAATCCGACGACTTACCGGATGTTATGAAGAAAAAAACGAACGTGTTTGTTCCCCTTTGAATCTGAGGGCAAAAGACAAACGGCAAGAAATGTGCTGCATTGAAAAAAAAAAATTATACATGTATATTTAATTATTGAAATGAACAGCCAATTATTATTGGTCTTTTCGCCGATGTTTTCCACTCAACTGTTTCCAAATAAGACAAAAGGAAAGTCAACGTCGTTATATCACAGTTGTATTCATTAAAAAAAAAAAAAAAATGAAAGAAAGAAAGAAAGAAAAAAAAACCTTTTTCAATACAATTTCTTACAAATTAACCATCGCTGTCTCGTGGAGAGAAAAAGTAAACGGGAACAAAATTAAAACCGTTGATCATTGGTTCGAAACGGAATAACTCGCTGTAAGGCAATTATATTCTTGTTGACAATCAACAATCATGGCATTTTTCGGAGACGTTTACATTTTTGTCAAATTAACAATACGGAAATTATAATACATTTTTAATTACACGACGCTACCCCGTGGCACAGGGATTTTCGTGCACGACGGTGATTAGAAAAAATATAAAAAAAAAAATAAAAAATACGCTTAACAATAAACTATATTACATAATGTAGCGGGTGTTGAAGCTTAATTAAAAAACGCATGTATTATCTACAGCTACTGTTGTGCTGTGAGCAAAACATCATACTGGTGTCTTCATTAACCTTTATAAGCTACCAACACATGATTGCGATGCTGCTTTCTCTGCGTTCATTTAAAAATCCGAGACAATAAAATATTAATTAAGTCTATGTCAAAGGGATTTTTTTATTTTTTATTTACCGTTTGACTTTTTCGCGAATCATGTAAATTTTCGAAAGCTTGTTAAATTAGTTTGAAAATTGAAACACGAATCTATCGTCTGATTGAAAAACGTAGTAGGAAAAAGGTAGACAATAGTTGTTAGAAGTAAATTACTGTATTTGTCCATTCAATATACCCACGGTTTAGTCAGTTAACATTTTTTACAAGAAATTTACGGTAAAGAAGTCTTAAGAATATTCCGTCTGCTGTTTTAATTATAAATCAAAGAGTCACCAATCATGTTTCTACCATCAACTATTTTTTAGAACATTTTTGTGACCATCATTGAAAAATGATTCGCCCCGGAGATGTTTTACATAAAAATAATTAATGATGTTGAAACAAATAAAAAAGAAAAATATATATAAATTTACACAAAGAAAGAACTACATAAGGTATATAATATATATCATACGCCTAAAACGCCTCGAACGGCTGGAGAGAAAACTCGATATAAAGTAAAATGCTAATTTAATACAGATGTCGTTATGCGTAATGCAATTCGTAGTACAATTTACTTATGAAAGTGCGATTACCATGCAAAACGAGTTTCAAAAATTATATTCATTTCACCAATTAAATTTTGAAAACAAGATACGGATGAAGATAATTTAAATATATATCTGTAAAAAGAAAATCGTTACAAGTGCCGGCATCGTGCAGCTGAACACGGAGACCAGTCAACATTTTAATTTCGTGTATACACGTAAACGAAGTAAACGAGGCGAGTAATGATTTACCGGCAAACGTATTTGTTTGTAAATAATTAATGGTGATTTCGCTGTTTCGTATAATACCTTATAAAAGTTATCGTTCAAAGTACGCGACTCTGATAGTGTCGTTCACCCGCATTTAGGTACAGAAATAATGAGTTTTTCTTGTGTTTAAATGATTTTCCCGGCGGTGTTTTTCCTGCGGTTTCACTCAAAACGTCACTGGCGTTGACGCGAACAGCACTCGCACTCGTGCGCACGTATACATGTTAAATTATATATTGCATAACAACGATAATGTATTATACTGTTGAATCCAAACTCCGAGTGGCGACCAGTAGGTACAACGGTGTAGCAGCCGATCAACTCTTTACCTTATTCGCCGCTCAAAAACGTGAATTCACAAAATTAACAATAAACGACGTTGCTCCAATGGTACGACCATACTTTATAAAGGAAACGGTCAATCGATACTCAACACATAATATTGTTTTATTGCTCGTAATTCACTCCTCGGCGTCAGTACTTGGACTAAACCAAGCTACCAAATCACCTTTTGGGTTAAAATGTATTTAGAAATTAAATCGTCCGCATGTCAGTATTAACATAATACACTCTTCAGTAATATCCCGATTAACACTCTACCAAATGTACACAGTGCGATATCTCCTTCAGTTTTTTGATGAGCATCCTTGGGCAAAAGCAATTCTGTCAACAGAAGTTTAGTAAATATTAATAGATACTTAAAAAAGTTAAAAAATTTACTTTTTGTCTTATAACTTTTATGAATGCCGAAGACAGCTATCTTATATTGCGTAATTCCTGAACGTTATTACGGTTCAACGTTCAATTTTCATTAGTTTCTTGATTTTAAATAATTTTTCTAGTCTAAAAGAAAATAGTGTGCTATTTACACAATTTGAAATAATATGAACATTACTAGCAAACCTTATCGGAAAAGTGACAAAGTGATAATAATTTACCTCTGTGTAAATCCCGGCAGGACACTCTGTATCCGTAAACGCGATAGGTATAATAGTTTGAAGACTATATTATTGTTTCCGTCCATAAAATATACACCTGCCAATCAGTTTATAATTTTATAATCTCATCCGGATCACCGAATATTGATTTCGTTCGGATACGCGTTGCAGGGAGGGGTATGTCACCGGTACGAATCGAAATCGGCTTTCGCACCTCGGTTTGATTTGTCCAACTGCGCAGATGGCTTCAGTGTTTCACGTGTTACTCCCGCGCTGCAATCGAAACATATATGTGCACGCGCTAGTCATGTGTTAGCTCATTCTACGGAGAGGTCAACAACAGTCACGTGGTGCGAACGTATGTACTTCATTCGAACGCGAATCGAACGACTGGGGCTCGCGTGGGAGAAACCTTATTGCATTCCGGTCGGAATAAACCGTCGGGCTTATACTGTGGTAGCGACGCATAGTTTTCGCAAATCGGTGTCTGACTAGCTTCATTAGGAAGATATCCGAACGAGTATTTTATTTACTCACATTCGCACACACACATAGGGGTGACGAACAGTGGCGTATTTTTGGGAGGGGGGATGTTCCATATGTCATGACACCCCCGATATAAGAAAGAATGGCTCGTAGTCTTGGTATTATCATTAGGCAGTCAAAATTTTTTTTAATACGAGCGGCGTAGGTGAAATTAATTTTACAAAATAAATCCAACGAAAAAGCGTACTCATATCTTTTAACTGACTTATTTTACAGATTTTTTGGAATATCCAGGAATCGGGTGTATTCGAATTTCTCACAAACGTACAACGTTCAAAATGTGCGTTCAGTAGTTCAAATGCTATGTATTTAATTAAACATATTATTTTTTACCTACTTATGAGAACGTGATTTTCAAAATAAATGCTAGTATCTGGCATATTTAGCTGTAATAAACTTCGAAATACTTGTCAATTATACTTGCATGGACCACAGTGTAAAATACGAAATTATTCGTCGTGCGTGCTTGGATAGGTGGTAATTATTTGAAAACAAATGAAATCGTTTTTTCTCTCCACACACAGTTCTCAGAACGGGCGTGAGGGGAGGTTCTTAACATTTTGAACGTAACCCGAATAATCACCTAACGCAAAATTGGTTTCACAATGTCATTTTGGTATACCTTGGAGTAGGCACATTAAAAACCTATACACATACCTACGCTCTCGTTATTAGACATAATATATATATACATTATATATGTATACTTGTGCATTAGCTCCCGTGCAATTTAACGTTATAACAATAAGTGCACGAGTACCGAGTGGTGGTTGTTCGCTTGCATGTGCGTAGCGGGAAGTTGTTTTTTTGATTAACATTTTTTTTTTTAATTTTTTCTTTTTTTATTACTTTCCAACTAGGCCGCGTATTTTGATAACACTCACGTCATTGAACTGACGCTTAATCCCTGTGTACATGCCGTAATGCCGCTTCGCCCGTGCACTTGATCGTCGACGTGTGTATGGTATATATAGGTATTATACGTACGAGAACCGACGGAAATATTAAAACAGCAACGGAAATACAATGGTTTATACGTATGAGTACCATTATAATAACAAGGATATACTGTATACGTGTACGCGGTGCGTTTTCCCGGTAATACACTGAAAGCTCGTTTCCGCCAACACTTTTGTGCTGCCGCGGTCTATACAGGTATCGCTGGTGAAATTAATAATTTCGTTTTTTCAACAGGCATTCGGTTTCAAAACGTTCTCCTCGTGGTAATCAATCAGCGTACACGTTTCGTTTGACGAACCGCGCGATCGCAACGTTATACGGTCAATACGAAACTCCTAGTTCATCCGGCCGTTACTCGCGGCTACGCGTTGTTGCGTATAATACAATTAAATATCATCGTTTCAAAATATTTGTAATACAATCAATATGCGGTGATTTATAATAGACTATTTGTAAAATATTGCACAGTTGTTATTGTTGTAAGTATAAAAATGATTTATCTCCAATCGAGGTTCAAGTTGACCGGGCAGGGCCCAATTCCCCAGTATTCCGTGTCGATACACAGGGTGGATAGGCCCACCTAAAAACAGGGACCCTCCCAGTGGGCCATAGTTTCATTGACCAAATTTAATCGAGCTATGCTAATATTTCGTTGATGAAGTGATCGAAATACGAAAGATTTCAATTTTCGTATACTGTACTATATGATTTTTAAATTATGTAATTATATTAATTGTTGAAATGTTCTCCGTGTGGATCAGCCTATTCTTCTTTACTGACTGTTAATTACTCTTCGTTTATACTTGTGTAAACCATTTTTACATTCATAAAACACAATAATCGCAATGATGTAAATTCATTATGATCGGTATAGGTAGGTAAAACCTATAGTTTTCAATAACGTTATGGTGGATATTTAACGCAAACAAATTGTTATTCTGGAATAAATTATAATAATAATTGGTATTAACAAGCGGGTGTTTAAAATATGAATGTATATATACTTTTTACTACCTTTCCCGTAGATATAACGTCAAAAGTTTCATTATAATTTCATTATGTCCTCTACACATCAAAATATATGTATACATATAAAAATATTTAAAAAAAAGCATACTCAGTATATTATTAGCATGTAGGCTATATACCACATAACCCACACAATTTAAATTAAAATTTTAACATATCGCGATGGGACATTAAAAATTTATCCTTATCTAATGTTGTAAAATGTATTATGCATTTTTCGACACGGTCAATGAGCCTATTAAATAATATCTTATAAAAAAGTCAATTTTTTTAATAAAACTGAAATCAATATTGTATAAGCATAACTAATCAATTTTTTTAAACTCTTAAGAATATTATCAAAATTATTCCAAAATTTACACATTTTTTCTCCTAACACTTATTATTTTTCTCAAACGCTAAGATAATAATTTACTTTAATAACCTTTCAACCCGTGAAAAAAAAAATCAAATGTCGCTGATTATTGATTTCAGGTAGAATGTATAGTAAAAATAAGAGGGTTCTCAATTCGGAGAGATCTGTAAAGCTGAAGATGCAATCTCGCAAAACTTTAAAAACTCACGACTAGCAACCACCTTCACCGTCGAGATTGCCCTTTAGTTATGGACAAAGCGTGCGTGGCTAGTTAGACCAATCGAAAAAACTTTTCGTAAAAGTTCTCGTCCTCTATTCTACAGCCCGTATTCGAACTCCTTAGAAAATGTTTTCGATAACGAACATAAATTATTCTACATCATTAATACAAACGTTGAGTAAATATTGTTTTATATTTTAGGAAATTTGACCTTCTTCAAAACATATGAAAAAAAAAATATTCTTCGTACTAAATTGCGTTAGTTCAATTAATTGATATTTCTACTCGGAAAATGAGATATTCATTAACAATAAATTAAACGAGTTAATATAAAAAAATAAATCTCATGTGCTCGAATGAAATAAAAATCCCTTTACAATCTCGTACTCTTTATCGTTCGAATAAAAATAACTAAAAAATTACCTTAAATCATGTGTGTCAAATTTAATATAGTTCAGTATTTTTGTAATGGAAAAATATAATGCTGATTATTCTATAGCTTTTCGAGATTAAACAGTATCGTACATTTGTTATGAATTATGCTATTGAAAAAGTACCTTTGACATGCAATTTATTACATGTATTATTTTCTATGAATATGAACTATGATACGCCATGCTTTCATAAAAATTCGAAGTATAACTATAAACATTTACTTTAGTTTATCCTTCAAAAATATTTTGATAAATTCTAAGAACTTTGGTTATTAAAAACTCTGTCACTTATTTGAATGATTTAAATTTAAGACAAAAAAAGCTAGAATCAAAGTTAGAAATATTTGAAACTTTCATTGATCATTGAGTATTAAGTCCATGTTTTAACACAACTTGTAGCAAATATTATGCATTTATATACTACTTATTGTGCGTTTATTTTTTTATAGTAGGTATAATAATTATTGTATGAATGCTAACATAAAAAAACTTAATATTATAGTTTCTTTTATAATATCTCGCTGTAATGGTTAGTTCTGATTACAGTAAAAAAAACAACCATTTCAAGGGTTTAAAGTTTTTTTATCTAAAAGATTGTTTGCTCTTTTAAAGCGCCATCTTATGTAAATGGTCCTTGAAATGTGTATAATATACATACGATCGTATATATAATTGTGTGTTTAGGATCCGTATAAGTAAAAAATTTGCAAAAAAGACAGAAAAACGTCACTGTAAAATATTTTCTCATACGTACCAGTATTCAATGTTGTAATCGTTTCATTTAACTAATTTTTTAATACTCCTGATATAACACAAGTCGTTCATAAAACAGTATTATACGGTTATAGTAATTAAATGTAAACGATTAGAGTCGTCTCGAAACGTGGGCTTGTACAGTTTACGTTTACCAAGAGTGTTAAACGATTTGTTTTCACAATTTGTTATTCCACGATGCCTTTGTGAGTAATTCGCATCTTGCAAATGTCTAATTCGTACTGTAGAGCAGTGGTCTTCAACCTTTTTGGACTCGCGACCCACTATTTAGGCCTATATTTTTCGCGACCCACGGCCACGTGAGCTTTGTAGAAAAAGAAAAAAAAAAGCAAAAATCGTAAATTATTACGTTCAATGTCATACTTTGTGTAAAATCGTACCAGTGTACGAAAAATGTACAGTGCGATTTGATATCCATTTAATATTATAGAATATTGTTGATACATATAAAATATATGACAATCATTTTTAATCTGTAACTTCATTTGCTAATACTCTACGTTAAATAATTTAAAAATTATTAATTAACTTTATATAATTTTATGAACTTTATTTTTTTTTTATTAAAAGAAGACTTATCGCGACCCAATTTTCGAGCTTACACTACCCTTAAATGGGTCACGACCCACCGGTTGAAGACCACTGCTGTAGAGTGACATTGCGCGCCATCGTGTTATTTCTATTGGTACGATTTCAAAGTGCAATACAGTAACCGGAAACGCGCGTTAAGGGATCGTGGAACCATATCGGAGGTGTAAATGTTTGTATAACTAATAACATTGTTTCCGAGTCTGGACAGTGACGGTTTCTCGAGAACTGCGGATTAGTCATGTTACGCCGTGTCGTTCGCGCTACATATTACGATATTATATAATATTCAAGACGCTGGATACGATGTATATAATATAATGTGTATTTACGTATAACACATATATTATACAACACACTCGACGGTTTGTCACGGCGCGGCGTTATTATGCGACGACGTATAAGGCACTCGTTCGGTACGTTCGAAGGGTCTATGGCGAAAGGACAATGTATTTAATGTAATATCGTTATGATCACTGAACCAACAGTGAGAACAATACTTTCCGAAAAAAACGTTTTAATTATTCGATCAGCGCACGAACAAACGGTAAACGCGTACACTGTTGAAGCGAATACTTTCGATGAGACCCGTTTACTATGATCGTGTGCAAGTGCATGTACAAGTATGTGTGCACGTGTGTGTGTGTGTGCGTGTAATTCGAGAATAATCCGTGAGAACACATGAGTGAATTCCTGACCTGTCTCCTCTTGTGATTTAGTCCATTTGTTAGAGCGGGACGCGCGTTCGTCCACTTGTCGACTTCCCATAAGGCACGTGTATACGATACGTATATGAAAACGTCGTGTATGTATATAATGTATAGTTTGTGTACCCGGGCTAAAGCGCTTCGGCATACTGTTGTTTAAACAAACTCCGCCGGAACGTATTTGCATTCTGCTAGGCGGCTGCTGAGAACGTTGTAGAAAACGACATTGGTGTAATCGATCGTTCGCGGCGCTCACACACGTACACGTACGCGGGGTTAACTGTGGGGGAGAAGTAATAATAGAGAAAAAAAAAAAAGTAAAATAAAAAATAAGTAGAGGAAACTGTTTCGATATACGTATACAGGGCAAACAAGTTCTATTGTTGGTGGCAAACATAGTTATGGTAAAAATCAATACCCGGTTTAATTGATTCACCGGGGCAAGTGGCTTCCGGAGGAAGGAAGCGACTGCTGTTGTGCACTCGAACCGGCCGCTTTGTCCGTGAGCCAACGACGACAATGCTCTATGGCCGTGCAAAGCCGCGCGCACCGTTATCTGGGCCGCGTCGATGTACACCTGCTATGTTTTAAATTTATATATCTATTTACTTAGGTATGCGCATATTACGCCAAACTGTAGCTTTTTAGCAACGCGATCAAGTGACGCGACAATTCATAATATTATCATCGTTTACCTGCCAGTAGTACATTTAGCGTGGGCACGCATTGTACGCGCAGTAGATAATGTACGAGAGGCTTTTAGGCATTTCCTTTTCTTTAGTTTCGCGCAAAGAAATCGAAAATGTGCGTGTATCCATAAATAGAGGCTTTTTTAGATATTTTCTACGATCCGCGACTACCGTAAAGTCAATATTACTTCGATTTTACTTATTTTGAACTGTTTTATTATAATATAATCGCCAATGCGTAATTCAAGAAAGAAACTGTATTATTTGATTTCACATTTTTGAGTTAGAATAAAGTTTTCATAAAAATGTGTTCCGAGGTGAAATAATGCTTTGTTTGGAATATGCCTACCAGTCGACCTGCAATGAGAAAAAATAACGACCTTGTCAGTGGCAACTGGATAGTAGAACAGGACGCGTTTCAATACAAATGTAAATAGTAAAAATCGTAGCATATTAGTAAAGTGATGTATTACACCTTATAATCACTTTAATAAGCAACAAACCAAACCAACTATGTAATACGTTTGGTAAAAAGTAACTTTTCATGACACTGTATAGCATAAATTACCTTAATAAGATACGCCACGGTTTCGATTAACCCCACTAATAATTTTAAAAAATCAAAACATGAATTTAACTTTTCAAAAGGTAATTACATTGCGATGAATGAATATTTATGTTCCATCAATTGGAAGGCTATACTACAAAATCAACTTACAATTTCCTCAGCATTAACCACATTTTATAATACCATTCATAAAGCTATTAATTTATTCATACCTAAAATACCCCTTGGGAACAATACTTTCCCAAAATGGTATAGTTTTGAACTAAAAAACATGATATTTGAAAAAAAACGACTTCATAAAATGTTTAAAAGTACTAATAATCTAAATTATTATTCGGAATTCTCTAAACTTAGAGCATTATGTAAAATTAGATCTAAATCCGATTATAATTCTTATATTAATAATATTCAATCTCATTTTTCCCAAAACCCTAAATCGTTTTGGAATTATTTTAATAATTTAAATAAAAATAAAAATATCCCATCGGTTATGGAGTATAACAATATCCAAAAATCAAACGGTCGCGATATAGCAGAATTATTTAAGGATTATTTCAGCTCCGTTTATTCAAATGTTACAATAGATCCTAATAATTTGAATACTCCTTTACCTGACATGCTTGATCTACCTAATATTCAGTTTTCTCTTTCCGAAATTTTCTTAGGTTTAGATGGTTTAAAACCAAATCCTAATCCCGGCCCTGATGGAGTTCCCGAAATTGTACTCAAATCTTGCAAATATGCTTTAACCATTCCAATTTGTATTCTTTTAAACCGATCTCTTACCAGTGGCATTTTTCCATCATCTTGGAAATTATGTTATATTACTCCTATATTTAAATCCGGTTCAAAAAACTCTATAACCAATTATAGACCGATTTCTAAACTATCAGCATTACCAAAACTATTCGAAAAATTACTCGAGATAATTATATCACAATCTTTTAAACACCTATTGTCGAAATATCAACATGGTTTTCGAACTGGAATGTCTACAGAAACAAATTTACTTTGTTTTTACTCTGACATTTTAGATCCTGTTGAAAAAGGTTTACAAGTAGATGTTATTTACACTGACTTCCAAAAGGCATTCGACTCTGTTAACCATGAAATTCTATTATACAAACTAAAAAAGATTGGCATTTTTGGCAACACCTATAATTGGTTTAAATCATATTTAAAAGATCGCCACCAACAAGTCAAAGTTAACGGTTACCTATCATCCAAAATAATAGTCACGTCTGGTGTCCCTCAAGGAGGTCACCTATCTCCTTGGTTATTTCTAGTATTTCTAATGGATATTGGTTCTTGTTTTCAGTACTCCCAGTTTCAACTGTTTGCCGATGATCTAAAATTTTACTACACAATTACCAAAGAATCAGATTGCCTTCTCCTTCAAAAAGACTTAAATAACTTAACTAAATGGTGTAAATCAAATCAACTTAATCTTAATGTTTCTAAATGCTTAAAAATGTCATATGGTCGTACCAAAAATAAAATTAACTTTAACTATAACATTGATAGCTTTCCTTTACCTGAGGTTGAGTATGTACTTGACCTAGGTATAACTTTCCAATCAAATCTCATGTTTTCCAACCATATTGATAAAATATGTTTAAAAGCTATTAGAACATTAGGGTTCTTAATTAGATCTACTTCAACTTTTAATGACTTACGTTGTCTTAAAAGCCTCTATTGTGCCTTGGTTCGCCCTCTACTCGAATATGGATCGGTTATTTGGAGCCCTTTTTCTATTTGCCTAGTAGAAAAACTCGAAAGAGTTCAAAGAAGATTTTTACGCTTCATTAGTTATAAAAATAAAAACTTTAATATAATTAAGTTTACAAACCTAGACGATATTTTAAATCATCTTAAACTAAATTCTTTATCTCAAAGAAGGAAAAATGCTGATCTTTCTTTTTTATCTAAATTAATAAAGGGCCAAATAGCTTGCTCTCCACTACTTGAACGTGTCCCTTTCCATATACCTCAATATAACTCTAGATTATCTCCATCCTTCCACATTAAAACCCACCGAACCAATTATGGGCAAAATAACCCCCTTGAGAGAATTCTCAAATTAGGGAATGATTCTGGTTTAGATTTTTTCAGGTGATAATCAAACGTACTTAATACATAATTATTAGTTAAGCACTTAAGTTTCTTCTTTTTGTTAATTCTATGATCTTATTTTTGATTGTTATAACTTTGTTTTATACATCTTACTGTAAATTCTTGTACCTACCTAATCTGTATTACTGTACTTGAGCCTACGGGCGTTTATATATATATAAATAAATATAAATAAATAAATAAATACGCTAGGCATAAAAACCTAACCTGGGTAGTAAAGAAATAATCTGCACTGGGAAAATTATTTGCATTTTAATATGATCAAATGATATCAAATATTTATTTTTCTTAAAACAAATATTCAAGGCAGTACATCACGTGTATAGTCTTACTCAATCGACGACTATTATTTGATGCACTGAGAGTATTATTTATTTAAATATAAATCACGATAGTTATAATTGCAGCGGATTACCGTGTTTAGTTCGAATTATCCGTAACTTTTGTTTACGAAGGTCGAGTGGTTTTAAAGTTGTTGTGGAATTGTGGAATTAATATGGCATTAAAATGTGTGATAACTGATAACATACTAGCTTTTATACCCGCTGATACCCGAAAATATGCTGTTATACGTGAATAATATGTATAATTTTTATAGCTGTGAGTGTTTACTTGAAAAATTGGACTTTTTACGGATGTCGTATTTGAAAATAGTTAAAGAATATCTGAAAATAACTGAAGGAGCATATGGTGAATGTGTAGCGACCGCACAACGTTAACTCGATTACAAACGATTTATAAAATTCAGAAAATACACGCATATCATAGTGACGTGGCACATCAACGTGAATAGTTTAAGTGTCGTGATTTGTACGAGTGTCACAATACCATAGAGTATATGATATTGACGATATTGTGTTCATATTATGACTTACCTCTCGTACGATTGTGCTAAAAGATATTTATAAATTTCGCTTTGTTGTAAACCCAACCGATTAACACGAACAAGACGGCAACAACAACAATGTATAATTTAACAGAACAAAATTAAGCTCATAATCATTCCTCAGAAAATGTAATGCTTGTGCATGAAAATAATAATTTTCTATTGGTGTATCGTGGTCGCGGGTATTGTTGATTTTTTTTTTAAATCTAATCAAAAAGTTGTTTACGCAACGCTACGGTTTAATTCCAGCTTAACTGCGAATACAACGGGTTTTTTACCCAAAACTAAATCACGTCCGTACGTACAGCTGCATGTATATACGGTCGAAAAAAAAAGAATTGTATGAAGATCATACATTTCGTCCAACCGTTATTTTGCTGAAAAAAAAAATCAAACGTGCTCGATCGGTTTTTCTCCAAGCGTACAGAGACACATAATGTATATGACAACTAGTATATAGTAATACGCGTAATTTATAGGTTAAATTATTATCAGAAGAAATTCACATCGATCTACGCACGTGCAGACAATATATGCTCAGCCATTATTAAAAAACCAACCCCAAATTATTGGTGGAGTACAGAGTATCACACACATACATACAGCGAGTATAGGAACATTATATTATGCGTATAGGTAGGGTGAAGTAAGGTATTTTCATGACATAAGCAAGTTCATGATATTGTACAAAATTAATATCACGTTATTGCCCGTTCGACGATTGACTTGAAAATTTGTTAAATTTGTAATACGTTATTATTTTAGCAATTAATGTAATTTTCAAGTCTATCGTCTAATAGGTAATTTAAGAGATATTAATTTTATATGATATCACGAACTTGTCTATGTCACGCAAATAATACCTTACAGCACCCACGTGTCTTTGACAGTGGTATGTCACGGGTGGATTTTGTGCTCGTTTACGTGTGAAGAACTAGCAAGTGAAAGGTCAACAGGTGGATATAATCGGTGTCAATTTGAGTATTCGATGCTTTATCATTTAAATCTCGGCGATAATTATGTATAAGCGGTGAGTTTTTCACCGACGTCGAGAAAAAATTTACTGACAAACAATAAAAACCGCGATCGTGTCGTTAAAACCCGCCGGAAAACTATTTAACACACCATTGTTATGAAATTTTCTAGGGACTTGCCCCCGTCGCACGCGACTATATTCGTTGCCTTTCGACGTACTCGTGTACACGCGTGTCCTTCCGTTTCCGTACTCGCCCAAGGAGCACCGTTATAATATGTACACATTATATACAATTTAAACACGTTTCTTGCCCGTGCTAAACGGATGGTGCGGCCTTTTGTTTAGGATATTGCGACTGTCAACAGCTAGAGCTATACACATTTATATAGTCATTCGTCAACAACATATTATGCACTATAACGGTTTAATTGGAGTGAATTTCAAACGGAACAGCGCACGTGAACAATTACTGAGAAGACGGGAAAACATTAGGGCAGCGTACTGCAGCATTACTGTTATTGTATCGAAAGTTTGATATCGCCTCGGAAGCGGCGGTAACGATTAGAGCAAAATAGTCTGCCACGCGTCATGTCAATAGCGCAGCTACGGCGTGTCTGCCCTATAAACGCGTACGCACCAAAGGTATTGTCGGCGTGCGTTTGGTAAAAGACCGTGTTGGGTCGAGTGCTAACATATTCTTGTGTAGACCGAATGGAGGCGGCCCGCGCCCGCGCAAGCTTGGCGGGGTGTTAAATTCCGCAAATGGACAGGAAATAGAAATATTTCCCGATGGTAAAACGGATCTGCCCTTCCCTACCATCCCCGCACCTCGTGTAGGCTATACGCGGCTTGTCACACGGTGTTTGGGGCGGTGGTCGTGTAGGGACGGGGATGTGGCACGTTGGCGGCATCGTCGTCACCGGGTCGTTAATGTTCGGCGTCTACCTGCGCGTGTATAACAAATGGACCTCGGGGTTCCCAAAGATTTTACCGTTTGCGCCGCCGGCAGGGGATGGTGGTGCTGGTGGGGATTTTCTCGTGGCGCGTTTGAGAAATGTCTGATTCCGACGGTTTTAGGGTTTCTCAACCCCTCGCGCGTTCACCCCCATTTACACCACTGCCCGATCGCCACCTGCAGCACCATCTATTGTATTATATACGTGTATACACTATACACACCTCGACACAAATACATCAAGACTCGCAATTCGGGTGCGAGTGCGTGCGGGACGTTAACGCTTTTTGATGCCTGGAGAAAAGTAAAGAAGAAAAATGATCGACCGTACGTGTAACGACTGCGGGGATAGGAAAGAGGAACAAGGAGAGGGTGAGAAACGTCGAGACAATCCTTCAAAAGAACGACTCTGACGAAGAGGTCGTATTTTCGGCGTAGTGACGGCACCTACGCGCGAGTAACTGTTTATTATATCTTGTTTCGGCACGGGTTTTAAGACACCTTTAGACCACCCATACCACCCTCTACCAGCCATCCTCTCTCTGCTATAACGACGATTTTTTTCTGCGAAAACCATAGTATATTCTACAAAATATGATCAAAGTAATAAACTTTATAAAAAAAAAAAACTTTGCCACTACGCGTCTCGCGTGAGCCAAATATCTGAGTCTGTGTAACATCAATAAACGTAACGTATTACTTGTTCGTTATATATTTTATTTGAAAGGAACTATAAGTCCTTGAACTAAAATTTCACGAGTAGAAAAAAACCGTTTAACACGAAATAATAATAACAAATAAATGAATAAAATACGTTTGAATTAGAACAGCATTTTTACGGAGAAAAACATCAAATACATACAATTCAATTGAAAAACAACGATTTCTCTCGTTTCGATTTTTGGTCCCTCTTGCAGTCGCTCGGCAAGTAAAATGCTCAATAGCAAAATAATATCGGAAACATTATGTAATCCCGCTGGTCGACGCGTATAAAAACCTCATAAGAGTTCCTCCCAACATCATGCGTTTTTATTATTTAAAATTAATATCCATAAAAATGAAACATCATATTATTATGTATCGAGTACCGCGCTGGTGATCATAAATATTACCGTTTATCTTCAAAGTTTGTCTCGTTGAAAAGTTGATCGTATACGCTACCGTGTTGTGCGTAGTACCGTGCGATCACCAACGATATTCGAACCGTATGATAAAGCACTGTACCTACTCGTACATACTGATATTGTACTTAAAATTTAAACATTAACTTTTACGCACATAACCATTAAAAAGTGTAGTAACGTCGGGTGGAGCAAAACGACCACAGATAACCGCTGCAGATAATATCGCGGGTACGCCGACTGGGATTGCCGGTCGTATGTTCTTGTACAACATATTATAACCGATTTGCGCGCATCTAAGTACACGATATTACGTTTCGATTATGCCGGCGAATCGTGGGGGAAAAAATCGCTACGACTACTCGCGCGGCGCAGAACATTGAACGCATTGAAAACCGTACGCAAAGTGATAAAACCTTATTATAACACTAAAACGTGATAATATTATAATAACGGCGGCTTTTATAATAAATCACCTCGACGGTGTGCGCGCCGTGTATTATAATATCGCGGGTGCGCGCGAAGGGCATAAATACGGATAATATGTTTACGACCCATTAACCGTTCGATCAGATCGGAAAAGTAATCATTCAAATGTCTGGAAAGTTAAACCATTACGGTCTGCAAATGATCCCAAATCGACCATATCGATGTTATCATGACACGTGCACCAGGCCTACTTCGCGACACGGGTCGTAAAGTACGCGGCTCTGCGCGTACTAATTGCAGCAGTCAAAATTGTGTTCCGAACGTTTATTATTGCACTAGCCCCACGAGTGCGCTACCTCTGTGCATTGTACTATACGTTATGTGCACGACATCACAGTTTATCGTTTAGGCAATGGTCATCACGATGCCGAGGCAGAGCCGTCTTTGGCTATGCAGGGGCCCATGGGCACCAGGAGCTTAAGGGGCCCTTTTAGTAGGTACCTAAAAAAAGTTGAACACAAATATAAAAAGCTTATTTAATATGATGACTTTATTGGTTGTTAAAAATTATGTATATTTTACAGAATTAGAAATGGCATAATATTATTGTTACAACTTACATCGATAAAACTTATCGTTTACCTACTTAGTGTAATCATTCCTCACTTAGCATTATTTAAATAACGTTTTAACATTGCCATTTACCTAAGTTTTTTTATCTAGAATTTAGAATTATTTTTATACAGACGATCATATTGTAACGTTACAGCTTACAATTTAAAGTTATAATTTCTATTACTCGGGGCCCCTATCTGGCTGGTGGTCCTGGGCACGTGCCCTACGTGCCCATAGGGTAAAGACGGAACTGTGCCGAGGTCCTCGACGTACTCGTAATAACAGTGTAACGTGTACTTTTACATCGCGCGCCGCATCACTGTCCGACGGTACACCATGCGATAATATTATTTACGTGTAAACACGATTAAATACCGTGCGGCGCAATGTAATGTTTTCGAGTAATGCCCTAAATACAATAAAACCACCCTCCTGACTGGCAACTTTCAATCCTTTTGTGGCACGTGAGTTATCGTAAGTTATATCACGATCAAATTTAACCCATATATAATATGACTTTCGTATAGTTACGGAAAAACAATGGGGTCCTGATCATTTTTCTTCCCCTCTATAACTATAATAGGACCAGCCTTGTGCATGTGGTATAACAAAGGATCGCATACATGCGTGTGAGAACTCCCGTGTAGTTCTTACTGTAGAGTGCACTCTAAACAGACACTCGCGACGGCCGTTTTCTATGATCGCGCGTATCCTTACCACTGCCTAAGTCAACGTTTTATTAGGCAGTTCTTTTAGATTTGGACGATTATCGATTCATCACTCTTATAATAATAGTAAAAGTATTAAAATTAAATTGTTTTATTATAGTACGGAAATAAAGTATGCATTATTTGTGTTATTTATATTTTGACTTTTATGGACTGCAGTTATAGTTATATTCGATAATGACGAAGTAATTGTGATCTTACTATACTAAAATAAACAGGAAGAGTTTATTTTTTAACTCAATGCTAACAGAAAATGAACTTTGAATTTTGTTGTTTTTCGCCAACACATGAGTGACCGTGATCGTTTTCCTGATAGAAGAATAATTCTAGTTCTATTTTTTTTCATTTGATTTGGCATATGTACCTCGTATCACATTTTATTTAGCTCTAAAACTAATTATCAGTGGAGTATCAAAATAATTATACATCCGAATATTTTGATATTCAACTGAAACATATTGTAAGTATCTGACAACAATAATTTGATGCTTTCATTGAGCTTATTATCACGAACTTTTCCAATATTTTATTTTTGATAATCAACAAAGTTAGCGAAATCGAATGCATTCACGTTAAATTGAAATGTTCATTTGAAATTGTATAATTTTCTTCATCTCACGTACAAACCAGTTCTATGAATCATTATTTTTGTTTTAGTACAATTTTACGCTTTAAGTATGGAAACATTTTAAAACCAGAATATAGTAGAAAATATCGTGGTATAAACAGAGTCATTTAAATTTGAAATAACACGTCGTACGAACTTCACATTTAAGTAGATGCAGCGAATCCAATTGCATTTGCATCGTTATATATTACAGTCCACACAGGAAGTTATAACTTGTAATATAATACGTTTATTCTGTATGCGACTACGCACAGCTAATCTAACAGCAGAGGAAATACAATACCACCATCCATGAGTTTAATAACTACTGTACACAATCGAAATCATGGATTTAAATTCGAGTAGAAAAGAGACTGATGAGTGTAGAGAAACTATTGTGACGTGCTGAAGTTGTAATTATTTCACCAGGCCAATAATAATATATGTGATAATGTCAACCCAAATGTTTTGATTAGTAAACCGACGACCGCGAAGTCTATAGTATAGCATTTATTCGTTTGGTCGTGTATTATCATACATTTTGTCACGCCACGGCCGGAAATACTTTAATACGTACGCAGTTACGGGATTTCATTAACCTTAGACTGAACCATTATCTTAAGTCATGATAATTTGTGGTTCAAACTCCTCACGGGAAGAAATGAATAATACTGTATAGGTACACCGCACAAAAGTGAATAATACGCCAGTAGCAGAAAGTGCTTTTGTTCGCTATTGTTTCGATAATTTATATATTTTTTTTCTTTACAACACACCAACAGTCAACAGTCATTTGATGAATTTATAATTAGAAAATCATTAGACAATTACTTACAGAGTCCGAGATACAAGAACCGCGATCAAAATATTATGCTTCCATTCTACCACCATGCAATTATGCAAAGTAAACTATATACTCGTATTCTTTATCTTCTGAATTTAATCATCAAATATCATGACAACTTTTCAACAGTGGCGCAACTCGTGAAAATATCATGAAGCTAGTAGGTACATATTATTTATCAAATTAGAATACACCTATCGAAAATTAATTTAATGTAAGACGTATATAGATATTATTTTACATAAAGCTATTGCTTTAGGTCGTGTTTATAGGTTTGGCGCGACCGTATAAAAAGGTAATATAAGTTTAAGTTCTTACTTCACTATGTATCAACTTACCTACATTATCGATGGCCATAGTTGCATTCTTGTAATTTAATGGTTCCTGCAAAAGTATAAATATATTTAGAAAACTGTATATCGCCAAGTAGAATTATATAATTAAGTATTTCCAGAAAATCTGATACGATGTATTGTAATAACTTCCTGAAGGATATCAACTTATATAATTTAATTTAAGCCACAACAAATGTAAAACCAATTCTCATTTAAAATTATAACTAATGGCCTAGTAGCCGATGTTCTTTTTTCAATAAAAAAAAAAAAATAAATAAATCATAAAATGTGTTGCGTACGAATCACTACAAAGAACAAACCATTTTTAATTTAACATTTTTGCAAATAAAAAAAAAAAACCATTGTTGAACCATCGACTAAAAGTATATTACATTTTTAGTAAAGCAAAAAATAAATAACTTGTTGAAAAAAAAATCGGTATTGCTGTTATTTTAACAAAAAACATATTCGTTACAAATTATTATAGCATATTTTTTATCAACATTAAATACTCGCAAATATTTCCCAAAACGTCTAGAATTTTTTGACTATACATCAAAAAAAAAAAAAAAATTATAAAATGAAATCATCCATTGGTCTAAAAAATATATATTTACCACAACTTAAACATTGAAAGAATTCGAGTAAAGCAATATTGTTTTACGAGTACTATAAAACATTTTACCTATAAAAAAGGTCTTGTAGTTACAATGATTCATTAGTAATCGCTACACGATAACATCAATACAACTCTAATAACTAAAACAATACACCTTATTATGAACTATAATTAATGGCTAAATATTTGTACTTATATTAGATACATCACATTATAATATATACTTATTGCGTATAGTATTTTCTTTTGGAGCAACATTTATATTATGATATAAAGTTTATCGCTTACGTAATATTTTCAATATACATATATTATTGTGTTGTATTTTGTTGTATTGACAACAAATCATACTTGTTATAAATTTAAAAAATATCATTATCAGTGCATTAATAATATTAGTAATAATTATGAAAATAAAAAAAAACTTAGCTTATTTTTTCAATGTCCAAAATTTTTTTTGGAAGGGAGGGGTTCTCCTTAACTATTTTTCGTTCAGTAAGTAATGTTTTCATTCTTTGAAGTAATGATAAAACCATTTTAAACAATAGAAGACAAAAGAAGACCGTACAAGTGCTAAAAGAATCGATGTTGTGCTTCGCCACCGGTGCCGATATCATTGGTAGTATAATATTATATTGTCAACTGCACTAACGATGTACGACGCCACGCGGGATTCTTGCATCACGTTGACACCCCTTTGCCATAGTACAGCCGTACGTTCGATAATCACCCGGGATAACCCAAACGATAATCGAACCAGTTTTGGAGACGGTGATGTGCCACGAAGCTGCGTCTGCTTCGAGCCGTCTTAGTGGCCTTTCCTTGTCTCCGTGGCCCGTTTTTGTGTCACCGTTTTTATTACTATTTACCAAAGTACTATCTATTATCTATAATATATCACAATAATTAATAATTTATTATATTCCGATTTCTATTATTGTGTAGTAAAATAGTTAGTTATTACAAGAAAATATTTAAAGCTCGTATTTATTAATATTTTAATAAAAGTTGATCTATCTGTAGTTTTTTTGAATTAAACAATTAAACCTAAGGGTGTGTTTGGCTCCTGCAGTGCCGTAACTAGAGGTTGGCGACATGGGCGCTTGCCAAGGGCGCAGTTAAGTAAAGGGCGCATTTGAGTTCAATTAAAATTGGTTATTTTTATATAAATTTTTTTTTTTTCATAAACTATTTAAAGTTTTATTAATATTCAGCGTAATTGTGTAATGCCCAAAAATTACATACTGGATTGCGCCTTGATGATGTTTATTTATTATAGTGTTTACTACTTATTCATTTATATTATACGAGTACACCGATATATGTATTATTTTACTTTTGAGTGTATGAAATGTATAGACATATTATTATGGGCACGAACGACGAACAGCTATAATAATGAGTATCAATACAAAGAGTATTGTGCCTTTTTGATTTATTTGTATGGTTTTTTTTTTAAATTAAGACTTATATATTATTATATAATAGCAAACTATTATAACGTATTAACAATAAAAAATCAATTATTTTAAAATATAGCGTTATTTTGATACATAAGAATGTTCTATTATTACATTTATATAAAAATTATACGCGTATAATAAAACAAAAATAAGTGCCAAAATAAAATTCACCAAGGGTGCCACGGAGGGTAGTTACGGCACTGGGCTCCTGTGACAACGTCGTTGCCGTAACGCGATGCGCGACACCGATCGGGGCCAATACCGCGTGCGTATTACGTATACATTATAGTTTATAATGTGGTGACGGATTTGATCGTGTTATTATTTTGTTTTAACTTTCCGTTTTTTCGCGGTCGGTCCGGTCGACGATGTTCCGGCCGTTTCGGCTTCGGCGCGCCGCCGTGCGTGTGTGCATTATAATATATTCTTTGATCGCGACGGCAAGGGCTCGTCGAACTTTGTCGTGGTGATGGGGGTGAGGATGAGGCGTCATGGGACTCGGGGGTCGTGCGATGGGCTTGAGGGACGCGTACGGATCAGCGTGCAGTACGTGGGCGGAATCGCGAAAACCGTATTTGTCCTCCCCGCGCGGCGCCGATGGCGACGGTCCACGGACGAGCCGCGTTGTTTACAACATCAATTATAAACCACTGGACCGAGACAAATGTGACCTGACAATTCGTTTAAACCCGTGTACGCGCATATGTATAACATTATAGAACTTCAAATGCACCCAGTATCGTACACACACACACACACACACACACACACCTATACGTGTACTATATCATTAACACCGCAGACGCTGTAAAACGTTATATACTACTCGCGGTGAGGTGGGGTGCGTATCGCGTTCGGGGTGATTTGGGGGTGTGTTTTTTTTTTTTTTAATTTTTCGTGTGAAATAGCTGATTGACCGGTGATGTTAGAAACAATAAACACGATATGAAAAAAAAAAACTATCCTCCAATCGGATTGGAAAACGATAAGGGTTGCCAGTTGCGACGTGGTACGTGCCTATACACGCGCGATGTGCGCGATATTATCCGTGCCAGTGCAGTGTTGCCCGTATAACAGTGTCACGTTTGAGCACATGAATTCAACTCCCAAACCGTGTACCGGGGGACTGGAGTTTCGTGTGAAAAAATACAAGTACGGAAATTTATAATTTTAGATTATACATTATTTCATAGGACTTCATTTTTATGAATTTTTTTTGAATTTTGCATATTTATAACATACATGTATAATGTATATTATAAAGTGTCATATTATGCTGTAACATGAAATTCTGACCAACTTGTGTGTTCAAATACGCGTTCAACAATAATAATAATAATAATATAACTAAGATATACGTGGTTGCGAGCTTATTTTAATATAAATTGGTCCAATTTTTGCTTCGTGTGTATAAAACAATACGAGTATAAGAAATAAATTAAAAACTTTTCTGTAAAAAATGTAACACCGATTTAACAAAGGGTTATAGGTGCGTATAAAGGTACATTATGAAATATAACACTTGGTAGCTAGAACATTGACATTTAACGTTAACGTCGACTTCTTACAGGTGTGCTAAAGGCTATTAGCTTGGACACTTTTCAGTATATTTTGTACACGTTAAAATACTGACATGAACTTCACGTTTAATTGTTGTTGTATACTTTTATCGCAGTCAACTATTAGCTAATATATCTATAAAAAACGAAGCATCTGAAGTATTGTACGTATTAATTTCAGGATGACACACTTAATAATAAAAAATTGTCCTATCCCAGACCTCGCCCAACCTAAAATGTGTTTTTGGTTAGAGTTTCCTATCCGTCGTAAGCAGACTGCGTTTTTTCTATTGATAGTAATAGACTCCTGCTAGACTTTTATGTTTTAGATACGACTGTAAAGTAATTATTTTTCAAAGAACTATGTTTAAATATATAATATATATAAATCCTTTTGACAATAACTCATAAAATTGTATTTCTCGTAAATCGACGACACACTTGGCTAGACAATATTGGCGCCTTAGAATTTCCGGGCGAAACTATGAAAACTTTGATCGGTGAATGAGAAAAAATACATAACGTGCGTTCGTGTGTTTGTGTGTGCACGAGTGTTTATATATTTATATATATATATACATTTAGACGCACACACGCGGGAGCATCAGAATTACCGTTGACGTCCGGATGCGTTTTTTGATTGCGATCAAACCGTTTTTTCTCCTTTCGTCAAAGGCTATCGGTTGTGCGAGCATTTTCGTATTATACACAATACACAATATATAAATGGTCCCATTGTGTGCCACGCATTTCTTTCTCTTTCTATCTCTCACACACGCACCGTGCACCCATACTCGCACAGATGCCCCTCACCCCTACCTGTCATGACGTCCGTTCCCTCCACCATGCTTCACTAGGTCTTTCACTCCCACTCTTTACGTTTTTTTCCCCCGCCACGGACTCGGCCAGATAAAGGGGCGGATGATAATTTTCAATCCATGGCTGCATTAAATTGTCCTCTTGGCTGGATACGGTTTATACGCGTACCGAGCGTCCGTGAGTGAGTGTGTGCGCGTGTACGCGTCTGTAGGTGTAAGTGGGTGTGTGTGTGTGCGTATATATATATCTTCATGGCGTGGGCAGGATAAGGGGAATGGTGGGGGAGGATAATGGATAGAGCAAGTGTTATATTGTCGGACGGCTATCTGCAGCTGACACGCAACCCGCCAACCACCCAGTGCTTCCTGCGTGCTCGTCTTCCTCTGCGCCGCGCCACAAAAGCGGTGTGCGGGTATAACGGTTGTCGTGACGCGGAAAAGTCGTAAATTTAAAGGATCCCCGGCACGACAATTGGTTCGCAGATCGTTATTGTACGGGCCACGTTTGCCTTTCCTCCTCGACGGCGTTGTTTTTTTCCCTCCAATCCCATATATATAAAGTTACACTTATCATACTTTGTGGCTTCACAACGGATTTCTTTTTCTTTTTAAATATTTAAACATGCGCGTTATTCCAACGACAACGCATCCCTTTATTCTCGCTTTCCATACGTCGTGTAATTTATTATGGTTGTACAAAAGAATTTTGCTTGTTTTTTTTTTTAACCTTTATACACTAAAAGAAATTACGTGACATACATCCCATCATACTTTCGAAGCGGAGAAAAAAAATAATATCTTCTCGCTGTTTTTATTATATAAATGATGATTTCGGATGAAGTCAAACCGTGCCGTTGTAGTAAGTACATTACAAATATTGTTTTTGAGCTTTGAGTGAGGCGAGGAACGTATACTTTTTTTTGAACTTGCTGAAACAAAAGTAACGTCAACGGTTTCAACCGTTAAGCGTGTAAAGCGAATATCAAATGCGTATATTTCAATAATTTAACACATATACATGTAATATATTATGCTGTACTTGTAATATTTTGAGGGCATCGGAATTAATAGGTAACAACTAAAACACACTTGTATGCTATTGAGTTATTCGATATTAATATTTTCTCAGCAGATTACGTCGAAATAAAAACCTGTTGTTATGCAATGATTCGTTTTCACTACATTTTCTATTTATTTATTAATTTTTTATTTAATGTACAGCTATTGTATAAAGTGGAAAAATATTTTGTGTAGTATTTTTTTTTACTTGTATTTATAATTCATATTACAATTATTTTGTATTTTAACTTCAAGTTCTCATATTTTGGGCACAATGGTAGTAGCTTTACGTGGATATCTCGTGCAGATTATTAGGACAAGTAATTGATTGTCACGCATTTGTAAAAGGGTCATTTTTTGAGCTCCTTGCCACCAAAATAGGGTAAACCATTTGTTTTATTTGCATCCCTCTTCGACAAATTACTTGGCTAATGCTCCATTAGCTCCATCTAATGCGTCCACTATTTAGACGCATGTGGTCTGTAAATAATTTAAATATTGATCCATTTGTTTAATGTCAGAAACATTTTGCTCAAAATGAGATGTTATTTAACAAACGCTCGAAATGTAACCTAAATTAATATTTATTTACTAAATGTGTTATTCTTAACGATTTAAGAATAATATTGCACAAAGTATTCACATTTCATTTAATTAATTTGAAAATATTTTAAATTATTTTAAATCGAAATAGTTTTTACTCCTTTTTAATGGAGAGTTTTTCATTTTTAAATTAACAGAATAATAATAATTATTATGAACGCTATATGCGATTAAGGTTTAAAAATACTGTTTTAATGTACCAAGCAAATAATTTAAAAATAATGTATACTTTTTTTTTTTTTATTAAACAAATAATCCGCGGCAACAAGGCCATTGGACATTAACATTTACATTACTTAAAAGGTTATTATTATTACATATTTACAGTTTTATTATATTTTGTTTATGAGTAGTGTGTCTTCTAAAAACTTTATGATTTTGAGGATGTTGTCGGGCTCTGGGTTCTGGATCTCTGTGAGGTGGTCGGCGATCTGATGTTTTTGCCTTGCGGTGTCGTAGATTCGGCATTCTGTAAGTATGTGCTTTACAGTAATTTGGACCCCACAGCACGCGCATATGGGTGGGTCTTCCCCTCTCATAAGGTGAGAGTGTGTTATATTTGTGTGACCAATTCTGAGACGGTTGATGGACGTCTCGTTTTTTCTTGTTGTATTGGGTGTGAAAGGGAACGGCTGAACAGAAGTCTTAATTTCATTTAATTTTGTACTCATTCCGCTCCATTCCCTTTGCCACTGGTGTATAGTGTCGTCGTGTATCATTCTCTTTATATCGTAGAATGAGAAATGTGGTAAGGTGAGGGCATCGGGTGACGAGTGTGCAGATTTGGCGGCCCCATCTGCTTGTTCGTTACCCGGTATATTGGAGTGCCCAGGGATCCAAGTGTACGTTAGGTTTTTGCCTAGCTGTTGTGCTCGGATGTGGGCATTTTGTATTTTTCTGGCGATGTCTGATGGTGTGTGATGGTTTCGGATGCTGGTGAGAGTAGAGAGGGAGTCACTGAAGATATTTATGTTGTTGTCGGCGATGTTGGATATAGTGTGCTCGATAGCTTTGAGGATAGCTAAAGCTTCGGCGGTATAAATTGAACATTTGTTTGATAGTTTCCATTGGATAGTGTTCCGAATGTATACTTATTATCATATTTCAGTCGTATGTAATTGTGTTGAGAAATGATTCGTTAAAACACTTAACTGGACTTGAAGAGAACAAAGAATATTTTTAATCTACAAAGAAAGTCTTATAATATGTTATTTTTAGTCACCACGTGTGCGTTCGTAGACCATTGTAAACATCTTCTTCGTGATCGTAGGAGTAACGAAGCCTAGTAATCTTAAATACATACATTCTAAGAAATTTAGATCGTATATATTCTCGGGAAGAGCAAAGGTTTCAAACGCGTGAACTCAGAAGCTCCCTGCCCATAAAATATGAATACAGTTACGTGACCAGGTTACGAGACGGAATTAAAGGCCATTTGGAATACACATTGTTATGTGCAGACGGTGCATGAATTTCTCGCTCGCGCTCTTAATACCAATACCTTTGCATTGCTGGAAATGTTGCGTTGGAAATTCGCAAAAAAATTCAACAAACTTATATCAAGTGTATAATATTTTCAACTTAAATTAAATAACGGGATTTTTAATTTAAATTTTTTTTTTTTTTAAAAATACCGTTCTGCATTTGGGTATTTTTCTGGCAAGAATTTCACTGAAACCCTTATATTTTTGGTCCATTAATTCATACAATATAATATCCGCAGGTATACGTGGGTCTGTGTAGGCGAGCACACATTCAATTGTGCAGTGAAATAACACAGCACATATATGTATTTAAATTCAAATCAATTCTTCGGTAAAGGTCCAAGGTCCTGAATATCGAGGACAACACAAAATGCCAGAGCGAAAAATCCCTTGGTTGATTTATGGTCGACTTAAACGGATGGAAAACTTTGATGAACATTTTCTTCTCTATTAAAACGAAACGGTTTTTTTTCTGTTTCCTTCTCTCTCTCTCTCTTTTTCTCTCTTTCCTTAAGGCTTGGTTCTCGAATCGTTGCACATTGGTCCATTTTCTCTATATTACTCACCACTATTCCCCATAAGAGACTTAATGCTTTTTTGAAATGAACCAAAAAAATGAGAATAGAACGGTGTTGGGCATGCCATAAAAATTACATTAAGAAATTGTATTCGTCGGAAGACCTAACTGAAATCTAGTGGCCTTATTTCAGTGAAATTAGAAACATAATTAATTCTGACTCGCTGTCAAACAGCAATGATTCATAATACGAACTGTTATTATTATTTAATAAATACAATTTATTCAATCAATGGGATCATTATTATATTAGTTTCTCTCGGGTATTAAAATAAATATATTTTAACAATGTTAAATGTGCAACATGATATTTGTGATTTTTCGTCGTATGATCATTTGATACGAGTTACAATTATTAAAAAATGTTACATAATATTCGCTAGTTGTTTTTTCGTGATGCAATCAATAAAAAAAATAAGAACGAATCAACCAAATCAACTTGACGAAGGTGATCAACTTTGCAGTTTATGCGTAAAACATTGACCCTCCTGTGAACTATAGAATTCCAAACTTATCACATAATTGTTATAATAGCTTTTCACGAAAAACACAACCTGAAAAAGCAACTCCACAGAGATCATCTGCAAAGCGAATAACACACACAAGCACGCTCACACAATCACAAGCACGCATACACATTCACCACACACACGCACACTTACACACATAATTTATTGTCTGAAAATGATCGGTGACAAAAAATAAAAATGTCGTTACAACAAGTTAGTTTCGACATTCGGACAGGACTACTGGAATTTTGGAAAATGACGGAACGGCCGTTATGATTAATGTTTATAAATCCCAAGCGAGACACAGTTTAATCTGTTTAAGCGCTGTCACTATTTATGTCTTTGGCGGATAAAATATTGCACATATATATTTTATACACAGCCAACCCATTTGGACCCGTGTACACATGTTTATTTACTGATCACAAGCTATGTTGCGCGCGCGATGTTGTACTACGGATGAGACATTAAAAAATATCATCTATTTTTATTATGACAAAATACACACGTTCTTATTTTAAACGCACTTTGTCAAAAACAACGCCACCGTAACATTTATAATCCTTCGGAACAAGTGTTCTACGTGGTACTACTTAATTTGTCAACTATTATGTTCATAAACCTGGATTTTATTACGTTTTCCCAAACAGACGCACCAAAGGAAAGTATAATAAAGCAACGCTCGAGCATAAAGCAAGACACACGCAGACACTGAATATTTACGGAGCCCGACAATGATTTGTTGATATACATGCCCCATATAGTTCAAAGCATTAAGATGAAGAATAAACTGTCGAGTTATTTCAATTGCTCCGGTCTCGGACAAAATTAATTCTATTAGCTAATTATTCAATCATGTATTTACGATTGCTAATTACATTATAATAAAAGAACGATCTATTTGATAAAAGTGTTTGGGTGTTTACAGATACCTATAAAATGATCTATCGTCACTGACTATACGAGTCTAATATTTTTACGACACTAAAAACCAATCATTGTCTGCGCTAAATAATATAGGTTGTTCAGAGCCTAAACTAAGTTTTTATTTATACATTGCGGGGACAACGAATAAAACGTTTCTCGCTTCATACCAAATCTGAACCATCACGATAATCGTGACATTAATTTAAATGACAAACGCTCCTACCGTGTTGTATCATGCGGTACATCATTTTATTTGATAATCCATTACCCTCAGAATCTACAATGGTTTATTATATGACTACTAAACTACACACGACTGCGTTTCCAAATAAACGGCTCGTTTCATAAAAATCATACATTTCCGAAACTGACGATGTTTTTATGACGAAAAATCGTAATATGAGTGTGCAAAAAAATTGAACCTTTAATTTTTTCGGGCGTTAATAATATTAACGCTTGGATAAAAATATTCCATTCTAAAGGTTTGAATACATTACGAATTTATAGTCAATTATTTGGTGTTTTGAGTCTCGTATTGATACCATTGAAAGTTTAACTTTGAATATTTTCCACAATAACCTGATAAGGGTAAAAATATCACCTGGAAAAACCACTCGACAAATTTATTCATACCATAACTTTTTTAAAGTTTTATTTTGAACATACAGAGTATCATTGGTTTTTAAGTGTAATATTCATCTACAAATCGAATACCTCTGAGGAAAACTTTTAAAAATATAACAAAACAAGTACAACAAAAACAATACGGCGTTGACGACAGTCATTCTTTAACGAATATAATACTTTTCACAATTTTTAGACTTACTTTCATACATATCGATTTAATTCAAAAGTGCAGGTCGTTATTTGCACACATGAATTATGTCACATTTCGAAATATTTTCACAGTGGTTTCAAATTTTTTTTTAATTTTCTTGGAAAACATTTGGAATTTGATGATTTTTCAAACATTACAAGCAATTTTTTTTGGAATTCCGACAAATTTACAGGAGTAAATATAAACTTTTTGAAGCTATATTATAATTTCGATAGAAATTAAAATAATACACATCATCGTAAAGTCATTAGCTCAATAAACCCGCTTAGCAACTTAAAAGTGAAAAAATAAAAATAAAAACGCAATTCATCACTCAGAATCTAAAACAAAAATATCTTAGTAATAGACGCGCATCACATATACATAAAAACGTAACTGTTTATGATACAACCGTTGATCGTGGTATCTGCAAACACCGTTACATTTTGCACAGATGTTTTCACAAATTGTCTCTGTGCAAAACAACTATTCACCTCGTAGTTTCGCGATAGCGGCATGAGAAACGTCTTCACACTGCAGTTTCTCGAGTGGTTTAGCGCGGTTTATATAAATGCCAGCGCATCAAAAGTTGAACGCAAACAAACTGATTAATGTGACGCCATTAAGGATCTGGCAGGGGGATAATTCGACGGGAAAAATCCCGGGCCAACAGATGATTTATTCCTGCAGGCGGTTCCTGCTGGTGCGTGCGTGTATATATGTGTGTATACATTTTTAGCCTAACTCCTCTCCCCTCCTCCTATACAACCGCGATTCCAACGACAAACCCCTACATTAGCGGATGTTTAGCATTCGTCTCATTAGAGTCCTCTTCCACCTCCTACGCCACTACCGTCAACACCACCACTACCACCACCACCCCCACCTCCGCTTACGCCCGTCATTCTCGCGCAGCACAAAGTTCCTGACCGCCTTAAACCGGGGAGTGTCTTGTAAATGATTGCCTCCCACCCTTTTTTGGATAATCTGGCCATTTGTCCACCACCGCCGCTACCAACACCATCACCACCACCACCACCACCACCACCACCACCATAACCACCACCACCACGAGAACTACCGGCAGAGACTCTATACTACGCGGGAGGAAAGCGGTAATGGTGGTGGGATCGCACGCAATAATCCGCCTAATCGCTGCTCGCCTCCCTTGCACCACGGGAGAAGCTTCAAACAGGCGATGGTGTACCCATTTTTATCAAGAATGAAATAAAGAAAAAAAAAACAAACACCAAAAAAAAAAAAACACAGACTCTAGGTTGGAAAAACAGTCGATTTAACTTGATCCGTCGTCGTCGTCCCTTTCTCTCTGGATTAATATAATCGTCTACGCTGCCGTTGCAGTAGCAGAAGCAGCAGCAGCATGCCGAACCGGGAGATTACTGGTGAAGGGTATTTTGTTTCATTTGCGTTATTATTATTTTTTCGTTTCGTCACGAAACAAACGTTCCGTAAAACACGACACCGTCACGCCGGGAGAGATCAATTTTACTAATGATAGTCGTCGCAGTGCTGTTATTTTCGCTCGTCCGTCGCCCCATCACGCATTTGTTCTCTAATTATTAACGTACACGCGCGCAACGGTAGTATGTATAATAATTTATTATATAGGGTGTACATGCACTGGTACGTAACGCACATATAAAAGTGAATGAAACTGGATATCTTTATGTTTCGCGTGATCGCCGACTCTGCAGAGGGTGCAGAAGAACACAATATTATTGTTATGCGTGCAAAGATAACATCGAAATCCAAACTTAAAACGTTAAAACCGTGTACACAAAACTATCACGCTGCAGCCTATATCCGAAACCGTCGCGTGAAAAACTCTGCCCCACCCCCGCCCCACGGGCGTAAATATAAAAATATTAATAAAACGATAATATTAACTAAAACTTTTCCGCGTGGATGAACAACACGCGTCTTTCTGTCGGATGAAAGTTTCCACTCAAAATTACCGTCGGGTCGGCCTGGTTAGGTGCACACGACCACGAGTGGTGGGGCGCGGGGGTTTAATGAAATGAGAGGTTATTGAAAAAATGTTTTTTCATCAAAACTTTATTAAGAGAGGAGAACGACGGCGGGTTGCGATAGGGGTGGTTTGTGGCTAGGCCAGGGGTGGGAATCGTAACCAGGCTGCCACCACCGCAACCTCCACCACCACCACCACCGGGGCGGGTGACGACGTGATACCGTACGCATATCATTTGAGGGGTGGGCGAGAGGGCGCCGTGAAAAAAATAAAAAAATAAACCAACGACTATTGCATGAGAAAACAAACTGATCAGGAGGGAGAGAGCAACGCGCCACCACCATGCGTGATGTACGACGTGTGTGCGATAATATTAATATTATGCGCCTGCATCTCGGTTGCGTGGTCCGAGAATGGCGGCGTTACCTTAGTGGTTATCACGTTTCAGAGACGCAGCATAAAAGAGAGACCCAAAGTATAAATATTTATATATATATGTACGTCATAGTGTGTGTGCGGGCGTGCGTGTGCGTGTGCGTGTGTACGTGTGTGTGTGTGTGTGTGTGGGCGGATGGGTGTGTGTAATACGAACGAGTATACCTATATAGATCATAATACTATGGTATATAACTCCCCTCCGTCTCATCACCACCGCAATACCACGCCATAAATACGTTATTATACGTTATTACCGATATCGCATAAACAGCTATACGTAACCGACGGTTAGGTTATAATAATATAGTTTCGGCCCTTTCTTGCGCGGTGAACACAATATTTATGTACATAGTTTCTTATTTTTTTACCCCGATCCTATTTTAAATAAAATTAATTATAGCGCAGAAATAATACAAGATCCAATATTTGTAAAATATTAACAACATCACCGCTGTACGTTTTGATCGGCATTCTGTGACAACGCTTTCGGTGCACTCGGGGTAGAAAATACTGTGTTTTTCAATTTTCAACAAGTTTTTTGTGCAGTGAACATCTATTTTATTCAAAAATATTCCATCAATCTTGTAATATTATAGAAAATTGTAATGCGAAACCTGTTTTTATTTCTGGTAAAATGTATACATAATGATTCATTATTTAACTACTAAATTATATATGACGTGAGAACTATACGGAATCATTACCATTTATTTTTAACTGGAATAATGTTATGAACATTAAACGTTTGCTCGATGCAATATATAAAAATAATTTAAAGTCATGATGAATTATTATTAAAACCAATCAAATTTTCAATAAAATAAATATAATAAAATAAATAAAATATAAATATTGCCTAGATGTAATATACTGAAGTGTTAATATGAATACGACCAGTTTCTATTTAAAAAAACCATCGTCAGGTATAAATACCGGACTAATTTGTTGTTGAGAGAAGCAAAGCAAAGTTTTGAGAGAAAAATATCGCACTTGATTTATACGAAATTAATTAATTCTCGCCTTATGTTTTGTAATTTTATATTGTTTGCCTTTATTAAATAAATCGTAATTGAAAAACCCGGCGAATTGACAGTGCACGAAATAGTTAGTTTTCCATTAACAGACTCAAGGGTTTAAATCTTAAAGGACGACGGTCTCTAATATTATTTTATTTTTCTGTCGGGTAAAGAAAGAAAATCTTCTAGGGTTGTTTTAAACCATTCACCCTACGTGTTTGTTTTGACAAACGTATTTACACTAAAATAATGTACTTTTACTCGTGTTCGGTATGCTGTTACACAAAATATAATATAAAGCACTAGAATAGTCTATAAAAGAAACTCTTTAAGGCGAACCACCGATACTACGTAACGTCATAATATTTCTGAACAATTTTGGCCACAAGTGTATGAAATTATAAACTAAATGCGCGCTCGATAGACAATAACGAATTAATTCTAAATTAATATAGACTACCATTTATTTTTTCCCCTACACTTCGGTCGTCGGTATATGTATAACTGTCCGCCGTAATATATTGACTATTAGTTCAACTCAAGAAATGATCTTGGATAGTTTATCCCTGACGTTAAATTGGCTCGTTCAGATTATTTATCATAAAATCAAAAGAAGCTGAACAATGATGTAATTGACTATACTGTATATTGCGCTCGTATGTATATATGATAGAACTACGGAATCATTATGTATGAATAATATAATAGTATATTAAATAATACAAATGCAATGAAATTAATATGTAATTATTACGAGAAAGCTCAGTGAGGGAAGACAAAAATTGTGTACATTATTTAAATTTAAAATTTTTAATTCGCCAACAAGTATAAAGTTTCTATCAAAATTGGCGTGAACATTCGAGTGAAAGTCAAGGTACGCTGTATGGTATAATATATTAGTGAGGTAACCATGATCGACATACAACCGTTTACAAATGTATACGAAAAACAAGTCACAGTGCCGCGTATAAACCAAGTTGGTAAATACCTCAGCCTGTCGAATAACCGCAAAACTCCACAAACAGGTTATCTGCGTAATTATCCGTGTGACACGGCACCGAGGTCTTCGCCGAATGTGGTTTGCGCCCCCTACCCCTGGATAACGTTGATCGCCAGGACATGGCTTGCAGGGTTAGCATCCCCTCTTCACCCTTGCTAAGTCCGGCTTATCATGCCACATACCTGATTAAACTCACGCGCTAATATGTGCACGAGCTACCCGTCAACCCCCTCCACGCAGCGTACACATATAATCTGACCATTCCTTTTATAGGGGCCGTACCTATACATATAAATATATATATATAAAGATAATAAAATACCCATCCGCGGACTGCTGCAGAGCTCGTTGTATATTATTATATATGTAGTTGCACCTTCATATATACATATTACATATATACATACATGTTTGTCGTTAGAATTTGATTTATTGTTTTGCTTAACTTCCGGACAGGAATTACAGTTTTGACCACCGAAAAACTTGACTTCGATAAGGTGTTATATTTCAAATGCTATACTTTAGAATAAAATAAATTGAAAATGTGTCCGTTAACTAAGTCTTAACTAGACTGATCTTCCCTAAACAATTGTCGGCATAAATCAATTCTCTGCAAAAATATAAGACATACTATAATATAATATAGTAGCACTAGATTGAAATCGGAATAATATTGAAAACTATAACGATTAAAATTCATGGTAAAACAGTTTCAATAAGTTAGGAAAATATTATGTTCTTGGTGTTACAAAAAGTGTATAATTAGACTTGATTTTGTATTACATTTTTTATAAGTGAATATTTGTGTACTTATTTGATTATAATAATATAATGACTTTGGATAAACGTCAAAAACGATGGCTACGTAATACGGTCCGCTTTGTGTATATTTTAACAAGATAAATGATAGTTTATCGATGGCGTTATTATGCAATATTACAAGTGGTCTGGAAATTTGTCGGAAAATACTGAAATCAATGAATTGTGCGTTATGTTCTATTATAAAATGCAGTGGCGTGGTGACCTTGACTTTTAGGGGTGGTTGTCCGATTTTATTAATATGGGGTAGGTCCTATTTAGTCATCATACATCTTACTTAAGGTATTTGATGTTAATAATATTCTATAATCAATGATAATAGTAAGTTAATTTTAAAGTTTTAATAAATGCGTCTTTTCCTTTTTTATTCCTACGCTCAATATTTCATTTTCTAATAAACTAAACTCTCTTGCTTCGTCTTTTACTACTGAATGTTACGCCATAATTAATTCCCTTCAATTTATTTTCTGTCTTGACTTCAACAATTTTCTGATCGTTTCAGATTCACAATCATGTCTACAGGCTATTCCCTCAGATTCGTTTAATTCATGTCTATCCACTCTTATTCTCATCATCAAATCCTTAGTATACCATCTCAGCCTCGAGAATAAATTAATAAATTTTTTATGGGTCCCCAGTCATGTGGGTATCGCGGGAAACGAACGAGCTGATGATCTTGCTTTCTCTACTAAATTTAATAATAATATATCTACCTTTAAAATTCCTGCTTCCGACCTTCTCCCTATTCACCGCAAAATTTTAGACAACGCTTGGCAAAATAAATGGACCTCCTTACCGTAAAATTATGCCACTTGGTATAGATATATCGTCCCCACCATCCCTAAATCTCCCTGGTTTAAAAATTTAAAGATTCCCAGACATTTAATAGTTTCATTCTCTCGCCTTCGAATCGGCCACAATTTACTCCCTCATCATTCCTTCAAACTCTCTCTCAACTCTTCTCCTGTATGTACCCGTCACCTCGATGAATCTGTCTGCGACTTCAACTACATTATTTTCCATTGCCCCTCTCTCTCTCCTAGCAGACAACTCCTTTTTTCATTCCTATCCACCCTAGGTTATCCCACTCCCGATTCAAATCTTCTCCTTAATTCTCGTTCTACTCACATCATCAACTCCATCATTTCCTTCATCATTTCCGCTGGCTTCCTAATTTGAATAATAATTGTAAATAAATAATATAAATATTTTGTAAATTTTTTTTGTAAATAGTTATTGCATTGCTGTAATGTTTCTGACAATGGCAAAATAAAAAAAATAAATAAAATAAAATAAATGCGTAGCAATACCGAATAAACATTAAACATCCCATAGATTACTTCTTCTACTACTGTATGGTTCTACAGACCACATGAATTTCATAACTATGGTATGGGGGGGGGGGGGGGGTGTATTTCATATAATATGTTCACCCGAAGAATTTTAACACTTCACCACGACACTGATATAATGTACATGCGACCTTTGTTCCACGTCCATCACTAAGAACACGATCCGACTGTTTATGTACGTCCATGCGTGCCAGTATGAAATCGTCACTACAGGAGTAATAAGGAAGAAGATTATCACCAAAACGATAACAATATATTGAGTGAAACATTCAGTGCGTAGAAAAATGCGCATTTCTCTTTTACCCCGAACACGCCCATGATAAGCCATAATTCTACTGTGAGTGTGTGTGTGTGTGTGTAAAATTGCATTACATTTGTGATTTCATTTTTCCCACCGGATGCATAAAAATGTACCGCACATAACATATTTATTATTTATGAAACGCGTGCATCCACGATGACGTAGATTCAGATGATATTATGCGCGATGCACGCTCACACTACCGATCATACAATATGGGGATGAAATTATTGCGAACTCCCCGTTAAAAAATAACACATCTCACTAATGTTTGCGCGTATAAATCATTATTGGAAATATAATATCATCGATCGACCGAACACATAAATTCGGCAGACGATGGCTTAACGATAGTTAATATTGGCGATGACAATCATATGTACGTGAACATATACGTACAGGATAATCGGAATTGCATGTCACAACGGTTTTCCCATAAAACGAGCAAATTGTAAGGAAAAACTGAAAGAATTAAACAGTTTTGAAATGAGAGAATCTAAAATATGTGTTTTCCGCAGTGTTTTCATGTACGTTTTGTAATATGCACATTGATCACCCTTACATACGTACGAATATATGTATATAATTATAATTGCAGTTATCCACAAGACTCTTGCACAGTGCGAAAACTTAAAATCGCGGTTTACTGGATCCAATAACTGCAGCTCACGGCATACAATATAGTGCAAACCAAAACTTCATCGTCCCTCGGCGTAGTCGAAAACTCATTGTCGTACAGCGAATCGATATGTCGATCACTGCGCTTAAAAGTAAGTACATACGTGTATTTGTATTTAATACCGATCGCACCCAATACGTCGTTATTATAATATAGCCGTGCCCATGTAACAATCATATAAAAACACATAATACTGAAATGCGCAACAAACGAGAAAGAGAGTTGTAAAATGTTTAACGTCCAAAATGGGTACGACTTAGTATCCCCGTAATCAATGCCAATAAAATGGCAATAAATAAAATGAGTCGTAAAACGTACCGTTTTCACGTGAATAAAATCAATAAATTACAGTTTTTTTTCATAAAAACTTTACGTGTCAAATCGAATTTATTATAAAAGCAAACGCTGAAAATGTTAAATAAGATAATGATTTTTCTCTCGTGAAAATTAATATTTTTTGGCTATATCGGGTACCTACTACCTACATTGTGTAACAACAAAAAAAAAACGTTGAAATGTATTTTAACAGAATTAAATAGGTAAATTAATATTTAATACGAGATCGAATCATATTATAATCAGATTGTTTCAGGTTTTGATGGACCGAAAAAAAAAATTAAAATTATGCTTTTTGACCCGCAATCAAACTTTAAGAGTAAATTTATAAAATTATAGCATTATAATCTATACTTATTATACCATCTGATGAACCAACTATAAATACATACATATAATGAGTCATAATATATACGTCATGTAATAAATTATAGGCGTAGTTTGGCCTTAAATTAAATGCTGACCACTTTAAAACCTCATGGATAGAAATAAAAAAATAAAATGTACGAATGCTTAAAAAGAAATATACCCGAAAGGGTTTTTCGCAGTACAAAAAGGTGTTTGTCGAAAAACCGCACAGGCGGTGGCTTAACGAAGAGGCACGCTTCTACTTACAATCTGAAATTGACAACTTCAAACCGAAAACATGAATATGCAAACCCTTTATGTCCCATACCTGTGATCACGTTGTTGTAATAGATATCCGAACAAAGTACAGGTCGAATTCCCTGTTACGAGCGGACGGGACGAGAAATTGAGATAATTAAAATTCCGCCGTATGCTCGGTATCCTTTTGACGCACAAAGGAAATATCACTTCGAAAGTAACGGTCCGCTGATAATATGCCATCTCTCCTCGGTTCCTGTACTATAATGCGTATTTTACCACAACTTCTGGAACGTCGTCACGTATTGTTTATACCACATTGTTGTCGTCGAAATGCCGGGTGTAAGTGCATACACACAGTAAATTTAATCACGTCCGTTCCCAGGTTATTGGTATGCAATTTCGCAGTTCGTGCCGGATATTCTGACAGCATTTTGTTTGCAAATCAGAACTGCAGACAGCAATATTATCCGCTACCGGCGTAAACGCTGTTTTTCCGTTGAAACGCTAAACGTGTATGTACATATCATTAAATAATGTCTGTATTTATAGTGATAATTTCACTAGTACACGTGGTGCGTATGAAACAATTATTATTGATAGGTACGCCACGCCGTTTCCAACAATATTGAATTGATATGAAGTAAAACATAATATTATATAATACATTAGTTTATAAAAAAAATACAATAATAATATCAATAATAATCGTCTTTTCAATATTATTTCATTATAAATCCCGTATTGATTTTCTCTTTACATTTGCTTTTCGACTGGCCATTTTGTTCGACCAAGAAAATTGTGTGCGCAATTTATTTTAACGGTTTACGAAAATCCCTGTAGAAATATCAAATTAAAACGTTTCGAAACACATTAAAAACGAACAATAAACATTATTGAATTTTTTTTTTTATCGTAGCGTGCGAGCTTTTAAATTTCGTCGACCAGATATTTTTATAAAATCTAGAAAATATATTATTTGGTTGAAAACAGCTTCGTACTTGGGCGCATTCCCGTAAACTTGCCAACACATTCAATTGAAAATAGTATTGAACTGCACCGACGTTTATAATGTCTACTGCGTGTCAGCAGACTCCATTTGTATAGAGAGATATTTTCATTGTAAAGTTCTAGCGCGAGAAACCATTAGTTACTATCATTATTGCTTGCCAGACAAAGTGATTATGAGTTTCGAGTGATTACGTGAATTGAACATTGTTCTCATCAGCTTCCCACAAACATTTGAATGGTATATATATACATACGTTTTTAAATTTATCAGAAGTGGTTCGTATGCTACGTGAATAGGTTAGAGCGTTTAGGTACATACAAATAAAGCTACTGCAGAGTACCTGCGTTGAATTTAATTCAAGTGTTGTGCGGTGAACGTCGCACTACTACTACGTATAGTGAAATAGCGTTTTCAGTTATAATTCACGTTTCAGCATTTTCGAGAATCCGATAATAATATTGTACTGTTAAACTGTTAACGTTAGAAATACACGTCAGTACAGAGTAATATTACTACGTAAAACTAATTCCGTGAAAATAGTATCGTTTATTAGTTTATCATGTTTTAGAGGCAAAAAGAATCATTTATTTCGATTCGTAAATCGAGAAAATATGTACGAAAAATACCCGCGTCAATTGTAATAAACGGTGCACAGCTGAAAACTAAAACACGAGCGATTTAACGCGTAATATACTATTATTATAAGTAGATTAAAACACAGAGTTTTTCATTAAACTGTTAAATATTCATGAGGGTAAACTTTATTGCTACAGCGTTTATATTTCACTGTTGCGTTTTGTTTAAAAAATATAATAACTCTATACAAATGCGATAGGTACTTTCATACACCGATTAATAGATAATGAACGAACACGGCATCGAAGGACTTAAATGAATCGACGGCTGTGCTGATTATGTTAGATTATGATACGAAAAAAAGATAAAATTAGATTTACATTATCAATGATGTGTAATTTGGCGTTTATAATTAATAGATGCATGTTATTTGATATTTTCCTAACGCAATAGGATAAACTATCCTGATCTACGATAGTCTTATATACTATTTTTCTATTTCCGAATCCGTCTCCGACGTACTACGTATTTATAACACATCACGAGGATTTTTTTTTCCGAGGAGAAAAAATGTCGTCCACACACTTATATTACACGTAATATCGTATTATTTGTTTATGTGCTGTCCTTCTATTTTCTGATTGCGTGTACTAACTTTTGCGATGGCAGAAACCCCACTACGAAAACTTGTTCAATTTACGGCGTAAAAATTGAAGTGTCACCTACACTCGACTGATACGGTAAATATGCGTTTTTGCCACCTTGCCGTCAACCGGTCGTATTTATTTTAATGGTTAATGCGCATATTTCAGGACGTGGCAAAAAAACAAATTTAAAAAAAAAAAAAACAGAACGTCACACTTTGCAGACGCAGGGTTGACAACTTTGTGGTATTTTTGTAATTTAGACATTCATTTTAATTTTTTTTTACGTCGTCACAAAAAAATTTAAAAAATTAATGATTTCATGAAAATAAACTAGAGACATAAAAACGTGACGGCGACAGTGAGATTATTAAAGGGGTAAACGAACCTTAATGAAATCCGATAACCACTGTCACCGCTCTCCCCCCACGGTTAGACTGCGCCGAAGCGCAGACGAAACTCACCGGTTAATTATTGCCTCTCATAGTGCCTAAGAAACTTTGCCAAACTTCGTTCACTCGATTGACTTGTATTTTTTTCAAACTTTATTATCAATCAAACTCAAAATTGTTGTGCGCGCAGAAAGTAAGTAGAAAATAAGAAAAAGAAAACGACTCATCGCGAAGGAAACCAATAATATTTATTTGATAATAAATATTATAGAAATACGACAGAACGTGATTGTTTTTTAATTATACAATAAAAAAAACAAATTTTTTTATTGACTTACGTGGATACCCGTATACTAAAATAAAGTACAAGATAATAGGAGTCGAGTAATAAAATATTTTACCAACATTACTATTTGTAGTAATAAAATATATTATCGAACAAATATTTTAATTTGTATGTTTTCCTGATGCAATAACTTTTGTAATGATAATCATTGATATTAAATAAATTGTTCACAATATACCGAGCGAAGTCCGATTTTTATATTCGAATGTTGTTAAGTTAATATTATGAACTTATAGTGCTGTATCGTATTTACTATTTACGTTTCATAGCTGTTGCCTATTAGTTCGATATTGTGTGAAATCAATGCAAATAATTATTTTCGATGTAAGGTCACATTAAAATAAAAATATTTATCTATATAATTATACCTTAGGATTTTATACAAGTATAATTCACTTTATGATCGCATACGAAAAAAATATATTTATAAGGCTTTAGATTTTTAAAATATTATTGTATTTTATTATAATATAAATATTTAGACGAACGTGTAAGACTTGACGATAGTACATAAATTATCAACAGCAGTAGTCTCTTGAGATGTTCTGAATAAAGCAATAACCTTAATAACATTATCCCTTAAAGCCGCTGTCAGGATGAAATGCATTTTATTAAGGTTGATGGAGACTACGGTAAAGGAGACCGGGGTGGGATCGATGTAAAGCAGTTTTGACGAAGAACTTAAAAAGTTAAATCCTTATCTGATTTTGTATATACACACCTACGCCTCACACTATATATATATATATACAGTAGGTATTATATTATAATATAAATTCCATCATATTGCTCTAGGTGTTTTATTTAGTGTATGACACTGAATGTGATGGGTACAAAATTACCATTTATATTAAGTCCAACAGAGAGTCCCACTTGAACTTTTAGATTACAAGCGCGTTTTGACAAGGAAAATCTATTAAAAGGAATGTAGTTTTTTTTTTTAATATTCTACGCAATAAATGTGATTTTATGATCATGATAAACTCGTGTTTACTTAGTTATTTACAAGCGTTTTACCAGGGAATTATCCAAAAAAATGTATAAATATTATGCAGTATAATATATATATATATATATATATATATATATATATATATAGTGATACTAACATTATTTGCGGTAAAACATTGAAAATATTTTAATGATAGGAAATGACCAACACACTTTAAGCTGTACATGCGGTAAAATATTTATCAATATTAAAATTCTTACCTGGATAGTGGTTTTTCCGAAATTAAAAATATTCTAGTAATTTCTTGGGCATTTCTCACCTATAAACAGTATAGAACATATTATTAATTATTGATTTTATATTTTACATGCTGAATATATTATAATATGAACTATATTTATACAAAAATAGTATTCCGAGTTCCATAAGGTTGTGAACATTTTTTTTCAGTGTCGGAGAAACGACTATGAATTAATTATTCACGATAATTATTGAACATCTATATGTTTGAATATACTTTTTACTATAATAATTCTGCAATTTAATAATCGTTAAGTGCATCATTACTATAAAATTGAAAACGAGAGAGGAGGGGCAGTTCTATATATTGCTGAAAAGTAGAATATAATTGTTAAAACAAAATAAACGGTTTATGCCGCAACAACACAATCAAAGTCAATTAGAATACGTAATCAGAAAATAGCGTTGCATTTAATTGTTTATTTAGCACAAAATTGTGGTTCATACATCAAAAACTCCAACAATGTCAACTCTTTACGGTTGTCAGACAGTTATTTTAATTGGAATAAGCCCGAGCCTGACATGTACTGAGAGACTGTATAGCTATAAGTCACTTTTGAGAAAGGGACGGAAAACCGTGTGCAACGTCATGTTTTGCCGAGTGGAAATGAAAACGAGATGGTTACGTACGATCTGTATGCTTGTATTGGTATAGCAGTATTAGCAATAAATGCTCTTTTTTCGCAAAAGAATTAAATCATAGAAAAATATATAATCGATTGGATTTCCGTTGAATATTTGACTAGAATCTAGTCATTAGATCTACCGGGAGGATGGTTTTTCATCCCACATATTTTTATGCAATTTGTACATAATCGAGCCGAGTAAGCTTATACATCATCGGTTACTCAGATTCGAGCACGTTTTGTGTGCGCAGACACACCCCGTAAATGCAACATACAAAATGTGTAAAAACCGAACAGCATCCTCGAGATCGATGATTCGGCATCACGTGGTCGACACAAAACAGAATTCTGTGAAAACTTAACGTCTTTCTCGATCTCGACGATTTCCACTGTACTCGCACAATAGTCGCCTCATAATATAATGCTTTATCGGTCGATGTACATGCAATCATGTTAGACATCTGAAGAATAAAAAAGGGGTACCATTTAATGCTATAATATTATGATTTTATAACATCGTCGCCGAAAGCCGTTGTTCGATGTGAAATGTACAACGATAAATTAACTATCGTGTAAATAATATGATTGAATTATTATACCTCAAAATATGACCCCTTGAACAAATGTCAAAAGCATTTTTTCTATGCTAAAAACCGCAACAAATTTGTATTAAATTAAAATCCTTCTATATATAAATTATATCCTTTATTATACGTAAATATGCAACTGCGGTGTGACGTATTAAGCTGACGAAATCGTTTTCTCACTCGTTGAGAGATCACTGCACATACATTCTCGTCTGGTTTACGACAGTTTTCTATCGAACTTTAACCCGACTGACCTAAGTCGAAGTTCACTTACGGCAACGCTTCATCCTGCGGGTACTCAAACTCATATTTTGCGGTCGTGCAAATATTGAACGATTATCTGTTCAGTTGGGAGCGGTTAAAATATTATAATTCGGTATCGCTGGCAGCGGTCGGTTAAATCAAGTCAAATCTTTACCGCTTCTTATAACTAACTAATCACGTGTTACAAGACAGTATAAAGTATTGTCGTTAAACTCAAAATCAATTTTTTATTTCCCAGCTGTTCCTGTACTGCACGCGGTGGTTCACGCAATAATTTGCATATCGTACACTTCGAGTTTTGGCAAACTTCCAAGGGAATAATTAGCACACGAGTTTACGTCGACTAATACACGTCAGAAACTTGGCTTAAGCACATGGAATATAATATTAGTAATTACGCTTGTTCGTATTACCAAGTGCTCGGAGATAATATTTTTACTGACATACTGTTTGCACCTTCGACTACCGATACACCATTGATATGATTTGACACCAAATACGTCAATATTTTTCACTCTTCATTTTTTTTTTTTTAACTCAAGGATTTAAGTAAATTAAGACGATTGTAATTATTATGATGTTTGCTGGACATGAAAATGCTACAGTAAAATCAAGACTACTGACCAACTCTATACAAACTACTCGTATGAAGTGGTATAAAGCCGTTTCGTCCTTATCACTGCAATGTTTAATTTACAAAAGTTCTATTTTGCAGTTCTTATGATAATATTTTGAACGAAAATTAAAAAATTATATCGATTCTCAATACTAACTATTATTACTATTAAAAATAAAAATTACTATTAGTGCTCAAAGTATCTACATATATGGCAGGGTCATTTTTTTTCGAGGGAAAAAATAAAGGGGCGTGAGGCTGGATAAATATACCATTTATATAGTGGTCGTATTTTATTATCTCTAACTCTTCGTAATGTACAGCTTGCGCCGTATTGCGTTCAGAACCGGGAAAAAAAAGAAAATAGAAAAACCAATCAACTATACGAATGAAATAAGTTTGTTTTAGATTTTCCGGTCGTTTTTCCCGAACACACCTGACCTTTGTATCGGTTATATTAAAAAGGTTTCCGCGTTGTTTACGAGTTGCCGACGTGGCCTATAACAGACAACGTGACGCCAAAAAGTGGCGAGCCTTTAGCTGCGGGCACCCAACCCCACCGAGATTGCCTCCGTTGAGGGTCAAGTAATGTTGGCACAGAATTCGTTATTATCAGCTATGGGGTCTACAAATGCCAACACATAGGCAACGATTCCTTTTCAATAGTATACTTAGTTAATTATACGGAACCACCACTCACTCTAGACGCTAAACGCGCAACCACGTTTTTAATTAATTTTGCAAAGGGAAATTATAAAGTAATTTCGAACATGAAATACGGCAATAATATTATGAATACATACTAAGAAAATTGGTGTGAATATTAATTATAGTATATTTTTGGGAATTATTTTAAATCAAACAAATGCGGCCACATGGATATGAATCAAGAATGACGTTTTTCTTTTCTAATTTAAAAAACGTAAAATCCATATTTACCATAACTTAAAGAATATTGATTTCATCCTTTGTGTTAGTAAAATCTACTGTAAACTACTTAGATAATATGAAATAAATAATTTCTTAAATTATTAATTTTCTTAAAATAATAGTTCTAGTTTCCGTGCTGCGTTGAACTCCATTGCGTACAATTATTTGTTTGGTTTTCATGGGCGAACACAAGTATCGTACGCCCAAAAGCATAAGTTCTGCATTACAATTTTCTTTTACGCAACTGACGCGATTCTCAGCGGTAGCGTCGCGCCAAAACAAACGGTATTCCGTGGACACATGATGGCAGCTGTGTTTGAAGGCACACAAAATCACTAAATTGAACCGTAAAGCCGTACGAAAATTAAAGCCAAATGGAAAATAGTAGAACGGAGAAATATAGGAAGATGTACGTACACTAAAAAGGTCTGTTGAACATGACAGCACCCTGCTGTGATCCACGGTGTTCAGACGCGGAGCGACGGTGGCGCGGCATGGCATGGCACGAAGTTAATCTAATTCCCGGGTTTTTGACCGCAAAGACATTTTCCCGATGCCGGCAACAATTTTAACTACTGGCTTTAATGAAGCCTTCAGGAATTATGAAACTTTCTCACCCCAAAGGTTCACCCGTTGAAAACTGTTTGTGTATTCGCGTTCGGTGCTTGCCAAATTGTAAAACTTCAACGGTTGATGGCAGTGCTAATTGGTCGGCAAATTTAGCATCCGCGTTACTATACACACCATTTCCTTGAACTTAGATTTTCATACACGGCCGTTTCTTGATTAGCTCGTATTGAACTTCTGTTCTTTACTTTAATGTTCCAAAGTTTTATAGTGTACCTAATTCAGACTGAACTGTCAAACGCTCAAATGTTTTCAAGTAGTTACGAACGCGACAAAATATCGTGTACAACGATTACGGGAACACCGGCCTGGTAAATAGCGTAGTTAACCGACACACTACTTTATATTGTTCACTTTGCTCGTGCTAATATTTTAATAAACACGTATTAAAAACAGTATGTACATTGTACAGAAGACCATCGCTATACCGTTGACGGTGTACCACGATTACAATAATTTACTATATCGGAAGTTTTATTATACAAAGATTAATTTTTATTCATTTAATGATGTTCCATCGAAAATATTGCCTGAATATAAAGATAATTGACAACTAAAAGAGAAATATAATGTTTCCGAACACATATGGTTTTCATTAAATTCAATAATGCTAAATAAAATAAAATAAATAAGTAATAGTTTTATCAGTTTTGGTCGTATAATTTCCATCAACGTTAAATTAAATATGTGTTCAATTTAAATGTGTATAAAATGTTCATCGTACGAGGTTATTACAATCGCACACGTGTATTAAAAAGGTAACATTTCCATTTTAACCTTTTATCTCGTTCAACTTTACACCAACGAAAAAAAAAAGAAGAAACTTTGAATATGAGTGAATTGGGTTTTAAGTATCTCTAAAATATGGAAAGAAGTAGTACACATTATGTGACATTTTTGCGGGTCAAGTGGTTGACTGTAACTTGTTGTACATGCCAGATTACCATTCAAAAAGTCTAAAGTTGGCTTAAAAGAAATTTTTAAATAATTTTGCGACTTAAATGAAGAATAAATGAAAAAAGAAAGACGAGAACAAAATAAATTTAAAATAAAAATAAATAATATATACTTTTGTGAAATTTAATGTAAGAAAATTGTAAAATTGTTCTACCTCATATTTCCAAGTAGAAATGATGCGCCAGAGTCCATAATTTTTAAAACAAAGCACATACCTAAAATAAACTACACCATAGTAGTATTTCAATAGAAATTATATTGTGCAAAATAAATATAATTGAAAAGTATCTCATTAATACTACTATAATAAATGGCTTTGGGTCGAGCAGGTTTAGTTTTCGATTCATATGAAAAAAAAATTAATAATAATTAATTAAGTTATTCCTAAATTGTACAACTATGTACATTTACATATTGGCACATTTAAATTAAAAATACCTTGATGCATATTTCAGCGGATATTTAAAATAATCTTACTTTTGATTTTATTAATTTTATTATTCGTGTGTACTTGAAAAAACGATTCTCGTTAAAGTATTTAAATTAATTATTTCAGCTTTATTGATAATGGCCTGATCAGTAATCAAGAGTATTGAAGAATAGATAATTGTTCACAAAATTTACTAAGCGTACAAGTCTAGAACATAATTGCACATTTTTTTCACCACACGTTTTTAAATAAAAGTCCAGAAAAGAAAACAATAGCTATTACGTTACCTACAAACAATAGACATAGCTAAATATATTATACCAACGCATTTATATTTCTAACTTGAAGTATAATCATTGTATTATAACGATAGACCTTTACAAAAGTTTTTGGATCTTGTATGCAATTTTTTTTCTATTGTTTAATAAAAGACTAACCAAAATAAAATAAAATATAAAGTTATTTATTTTAAAATAGTTTTTTTATCTTTATTTCGATAACAGGTCAACTAAATAGCATACGATGCATCCAGGCGTTGCAACGATCACGGTGATCGTTTACGCTAAATGAGATGATTGTTCTATGATGCCGTCTCTTCGTGTTCATCTATTTTCTATATCACGCTTTCCTTCTGACTACTGCTGTTCCTTTAGAAACATCATCGAAACCGTCGTCTTTGTACCTTCTCCTATATCGAGACCGGATCTCAGAGGTCTCGTGTGTAATCTAAACCGATTGGGAGATCCGAGCTTTTAGTATAATGTTCTGACAATGTGTTTTACTCCGAGAAACTAGATAGCCTCCTGGGCCTTTTTTCCGACCCATTAGTGCCATCGAAGGTCGTTAAAGGGAAAAACAACCCGGTGTGCTCTAAACAATGGGGTAGTGTCGTAGTGGTCTGCCGATGCCAAACGCGATGTGAAAATGGCATAGGAGGACAAAATACTATGACATTAATAATGGACGTGGGGTGTGGATATTTGGCCAGGGGAAATGGACACTTTTTCAGTAATGGACGTCGAGAGGACTCGGCGAAACACTTCAAAAGAAACTGCACACACGATTAAAGTGAACCTTCTTCGAGTCAAAAGATATGTCGTGTTTTATTTAGATAGTGGAAAGCACAAGTAGCGTCAAGTGTTTCAGACACTTAATTTCGTCGTGACAATAGTATTCAGAGTTGAAATTCACAAAACAAGCACAACAATATAAAAGCCAGTTTTTTCTTTCAAGAATGTTTTTAAATGTATACTAAATAGGGATTTAGGCGAACAGTTGTATAACATATTCTACAATTCAGTATTGTATTTGTTTTTACGTTGTGTATACTCGTATAATGACATTACGCATGAGTAATAAATTTTATATAATATGAAAATTCCCACAGTTAACAAACAAAATTTTATTTTAATTAAATAAGTTCAATGTAGAATAATCGTAACTAAAAAAGATATTTTATCAATATTTTCAAAAGTTATCTTCTTCGCGTTGATATTAAAAATTGATAATTTTACAACAAAAATAAGATAGAGACTTCAGTGAAAATTTGACTTTCATTCAAAGTTTTAGGAAAAAATTTCATATCAAATATAATAAAAATATATTTTTCATAAACTTATAATTTGACGGAGAAAATGAAAGTTTTACGTTGAACCTATTACACCGTATGTTACGTAAAGTAGATTTGCGTTTTGTGAAATCTTAAAAACGTTAAAAAAAAAATAAGATCAATGATCCGAAGTTAATGTAAAACTGAAGAATTTTTGTAAAACGAAAGTCGTGTACATTTACTGTGGGTTAAAGGTAAATCAATGAACGCGTAAAAAAATAAAAATAAATCCTGTGCAAACTCCCGTTAAGTAGTAGTCGTATAATATCATTATATTATAGTTAAAAAGAAAACGGAAAAGTGCTGCTGCGAAAAAAAAAAAAAAGGGTACCTACTTATATTGATTTTGTACATCGGCTGCAGTTTGCCGTGTCTTGAAAATAATCGAAAAAACAAAAAAAAATAAAGAAAAAGATCCGTTCTAGAGTGCCAGGCTCAAAGGGAGAATGATTAAGAGAAAAAAAAAGAGAGTGAGAGAGAGAGAGAGAGAAAATGATAACGGTCTAGAGAGTACGAGAAGAGGAAAAAGTAATCTAAAATCTCGTCGACAGTCGTGTGTTTATTTGTTTTGTGATCGACGCAGCGACGATGGTGGTATACGAACGAATGCACACACGCGTCAAAAGATTAATTCATTCGCACCCCGGTCGGGTGACACCGCGATTTTGTATTATTCTATTAATTACCCTCGCAGGCACCATCGAAACACTTACCGCAATATTTTTGAAAACGTGTACTGCACCTATACGGTACGAAAATGATATTGTTCTCCCGGGTCCATTCCATATCACGGGTTGATGAACCACGATTGTTTTGACACCACCACCAATAGGCCGGTTATTTTTTACAAACGTTTTAATAGATTTGAAATTTTTTTTTATTTCGGATATTATATCCATATTATATTTTCACGCACAAATAAATCACAGTTCACGCGAAGAAAACCCAGTGCAATCGACATCATGCTTTCAACGGCTGTCGTGTTGTACAATATTACTAGTGGCCGTAGCGAGAGGTTTGTTTTAAGGGCCAAGCATCACATTACAATTTATGCATATACATACGGAGTTGTCAGAGTTTCATATTCTCAGAACAATAAGCGAACCATGGAAATAATTCATGGCATTGGATTTTTTTGAAATAGGAAAATCTTATTTGATTATTATCTGCGTTTTCACGTACATTTTGTAACGTAAATCTCTGATCCCCCTGTATACATGTATATTAAATATGTTACAGTCTAATCTGTGATCAAATAACTTATGTTATTTAATGGTCAGTTAAATGTCAGCCAGAAGGCTAGGATAGACATTTCTTTATATCGGCTAGATGACGATTAATATTGTTTTTAGTTCGTTGGGTTCGACATAGATTGTTCATCATATTGAATTTGATTGCCCACTCCCCACCCCCATCCAAATCGACTGCACCAATTCTCCTCAAACTAAATCAGTCACTTTAAATGTACGGTATGGTTTTAGGATTTTTCTTCAGATGTATTGTGTTGGCAATATTTTAGACTTAAATGTTTGCCCTTTCTCGGAACATAGCTCACCAATCGAAAATCTAACCAAGGCTACAAGAGTTAATTAACTAGAATGCACCGGTGTCGCTTCAATGTAAACACAATAATTGGGATTAACAACATTATTTCGTTTATAATGAACCAGCTGAAATACCTGGCCTCGCCTGAGAGATTTATTAATATTTTAGATCAGAGTTATTACTATTTCGACGTAAGAAACGATGATGATGGTTTAGAGCAAAAGAGTGGAAATAAGTGACCATTTTTGAGAACGTGAATAGAGTGCCCTATAAAATGTTACATATTTTAAATTAAATAAAACTATAGTAAGAATAAGATACTAAATAAAAACAACCATTGAGACTCAAACCCAAAATCGGGTTTTTTCCAATTTATATTGAACTGTTAAATGCCTGAACCGTTTTGTTAAATCTTATTTACCAAACGGCTTGTGCCACTAGACCAGCGGTTCTCAACCGCCGGTCCACGATAAAAAAGGAAACGGTCAGAGTTATATTGAAAAAATTATATTTTACACCGGTATTGAGATATTTTATTTATATTTATAAATGCTTTTGACTTTTTATTAAATTGAATACACTAATTTGCAGGGAAAACTAAAAAAATAAAACACACATTTTTTTTATTTTTTGAACCAAAACCAAAAGTGGTCCGAAGTGTACGTAGTATACCAACAACAAAAAGGTTGAAAACCACTGCATTACACTATCGGTGTTATATTGATATTCATTTTTATTTGCTTGTATTATATACATACACAACCAAATTGGTAATTATTATAGGAATCAACATATTAAACAAAATAAAATACTTATTAGGTAACCAGAAAGTGAAAATAATGTTTATATACACAACATAGCTCAGAACCCTAAAAAGTTTCAACCCTAAAAAATACGATTTCCGATAGATATACCTTCGTAGTGCACCTCCACATATAGTATAATTGTAATGAGTACATGCCTTCAATATATCAAACGAATCGGCATGGTAGTTTTGGCTACAGGCCGATTTACCAGGCCTCACACGCAACAATCTTGGATATCTATTTTTTTTTTATTATTAACGTTAGAGTATAAGAGAAACTACTATTTCAAATTTCAATTTCATACGTATACAGTTGGTTTTGAAGTATAGCGATCAGTGAGTGACTGGTATTTGAATTTTACGTATTTACTAATGGGTGTTGGAAATGTACTGAAATAAAAATTATTTTCGGCTTTCTAATAACAAATTTAATTAGAATATGGTATGATTGTCAAACGGTAAAATATAATATAAAATATGAATACAATACATGTCGACTTTATATAAAAGAAGAATCGCACAACGGATTACTATTATAACTACTGTGAATGTGTCTTATCAATATCCTTTCAATTTGCGTCAAACGACTGTAAAATTTCAATATATTATTATAATGCTCTGGTTGAATGAGAGGGGAGGGGGTTATATGCATGGTCGGACATTTCATGCGCTGATCAAATCTACCGAGAAGATTCGCGCGATAAAAATCGTTTTTGCCGTGTCCGGATCATATTATCGTTTTACGGTTATTTATCGTTGCACAATACGAGGCGTAAAAACAAAAGTACCTTATTAAATGCACGGGCTACTATAATAGTATATTATGTTATACGGTCGCAAGTGATACACGGGGATGGTTCTTTTAAAGTCGAAACTAATATGACCATTGCTCTCGAAAAAACATCGATTCTGAGTGAAAGAGGTCGGGTGACTCACAATAAGACCACCGAGTTGTATGCACGCGTACATTTTATGGAACACGACGAAAACCTGACGATCGAAAACGGAATATTCATAATATATAATAGATTCGCGGGTATTTTCAGCAACTCACGCCGAGTCGAGTTTTCGATCGTTTCAATATATGGTATAACAAAAGTTTCAAAGGTCTACGGTTTCCGGTGAGTTTTCTAGCGATGACTTTCCCTAGAAGTTCAACTACGATAACTTTTTACCAAAATTATTTCTTCCGTCTTAATTAACCTTACGTCCACTCGCTTGATAGAATTTTAGTCCAGTGTCGTCCTTTTGTACATTTTATTTATCTTTTGTTATTTAATTATATTTACATTTTTAATCCAAATATTCTTTCTTACATTTTAAAAAATTTACATTTTCATAATTATATATTTATATATTATATCAAGCTACATAAGATTTATTTTTGTTTGTGTAGACGGTTTCGACCCGAAGAATTGCTCCAAAGTATAAAAACCTGGTATTTTTCTAAAAGGGTATTTTTTCTAGTTGGTACATAGGGACAATTATTATTTTAATCGTTCAACAGTTTTCTGAATAATTAAGAAAAACCGAGCACAAAAGTGCAAACAATTTCTACCAAAATCGAGAATTGAGGGCTGTACCGTCTTGTATTTTCGTCACGCAATATATTCAACTGTTTATTTTTCATTGATACAAGATATTTGGTCTTATGCTATAAAAACTAATCATATCAAATTGAAACGTACCTATATTATTGTCTATCGATACAAGCATTTAATAAAAATCTCATAACTGTCGATTCATTAATGCTCACGATTGTGTTCAAGACATAAAAATATTTTTCAGAGGTTGAACACGCTCACATACAATAATAATATTAAATCAAGTACATGTTATATAACCTTTTCTCTTAAATCAAGTATTTTTATATATTTTTAAGAACGGGCAGTTTTTTTTTTTTTTTATTCGCATGAAAGGATACCGAATTTCTGTAATTTAATGTAATAAACATTGTTAGAATATATTTTAAGATATACCTTAGTGCATATAATTTGTTCATGAATGTCTAAAACTTTTTATCTTGTGAAGGATTATAATAATATTTTATCATATCTTACTTTGACTATAATTACGTAATATTAATCAGACGATAATAATTATTGAATCGTATTTTATTATTATTTATTTTAATCGAAGTTTAGAATAAACCAAAGTTATAATTAAAAGCTTTGTATTATGCATCCGATGATTTTCAAGTATCTATCACGGAAAAAAAAACAGATTGTCAAACACTATTTATCACCAATCAGTAAAATCATTCAATTTTCACAGAAAATACTTATGCACTTATATGGTCAGCATTAAATTAAGTTTTACACTTAGCGCTTAACCGGTTCAGCATATACCTACAGGGCACAATTCCATTTTAAATTTTCCTTTCTAATGTCGTCAGACCGTACCATTTTAATGTAATTTTATCATCCGAGAGACTGAAGAAAATAATATGTACGTGTGTCGATGACGACAATACCAATCTATCCTTTTCCAGGATTACGAGCAGGGACTTGTTTTGTCTAGTACACACAAGTACTCTTGGAAAAGTTTTCTGTATAATTCCATCAACTTTGTATGGAGTGTCGACAGCGGCGGTGACACTACCTCCCGCGAAACACAATGAATCGCTCCCCAAAAATGGAGTTCTTGCCGCTCATCTTTCCACCCCCCTACAGACCCCCCCCCCGTTCCTCTGCGAATACTATGGATTACGGTTAATTCCTCTCGCCGGGTTTTACGCGTAATCAATCACACGCGTTTTGCTCGGCGTCCGAGAGATTATCGCGAGTATTTTCGCACACGTTTTATCGAGACAACCCGCGGTGACATTATTTCATGGAAAATATTTATTAAACCTACCATCGACTATACACAACACAGCTTTGCACAATGGGATGGATGGACAACGTCTTAATTCATAAATCTCGGGATAAACTTGAGAGTTCGCCCGAGAGAATATAATATTCACGGCAGCAATAACAATTCGGTGATGTTGAAAATAACAAAATAACAGCTTTAATGCGCATAACATCTTTAAAATACTTTTGAGACAGGTTCTATGTCACACTCACTCATTATACATACATATATATATATATATATAACTAGAGTGATAGTTTTTTATTTTCAAATTTAATACGATATAAATGTTTATTCTTAAATTATTAAAATACGAGTTTATGATAAAATTTAATCATGTGACGAATAAAATACTCTCCTATCAATTATTACAATTTTTGTATTAAATTTCTTATTCTATATTAGTTTTGATTAAGGACAATACAAGCATAGCTAAAATGTGCTTTGTATCGATATATTTTATATATTACATTATTTAAACGTATTTTAATTTGTGAAACATGTCTTATATATTATTTACTACATACATGTATAGTTAGACATTTTGAAGGATGAATAACGTTGCCTTCGAGAGGGAACTTCGTTCTTTATACGTAAGTACAATAAAAATTCTAGACACGATTTAGAATAATATATGGCTCGGCTGAATTTTATAAAACGCTGTTCATCGATGCCAATCGCATGAGGCGCATATATGGAGATAAAGGATTGGTTTTTATGCCCTCTTATAAAAAAAAAACGATACCAATTTGTATCAAATGTATCTATAAATGTAAAAAATCTATGTGATTCACGAATTCAAAATACCTACATCAATATCTACACATAAATAAAACTAAGAAGATATTCAGAGATTACAGTAGTTTAGTTAATTGGTAATGATTAATATATTATCTATAATATATTGGAAGAATAATCGAAATTTCATATATTTTCGTATATTTATGTATCTAATAAAGGCTAAATAATACAAATTCACCAAAAACGTTTTATTTAAAAATATTTTGTTTCTATAGCAATTAAATATAAAAAAAATGACGCTACTTTATACTAAATATTATAATTTTGTTATTACAAAAATGTCTGTAGTTATGTAGTTATTTTTTAAACTAAAAACAAAATAATGCTATATCGTGATTATACTCAAGTATATTATATATAGTATATAATATACTTAATATATAGTATGTAGTATATTATATAGTCATATTAAGTTATTAACTTATAACATAAACTTGAAAAGTTTTTAAATGTTCAATAATAACGATTCAATGGCATAAGTTTATTTATAATTGCGCGAAAGAATTTTTTTTAAAAATAATTTAATTTAGTCATAAGTTTGATCATCGGATATTTTTAGTTTTCATATTTTTTGTGTGCAAGTTTTCGTAGCAACTTTATTTTATATACATCGAGATTCTTTCCCGGTGCGCGTGGGACATACATTTATATACAATTATCATTAGGTATGTTTACGGAACGGTATTCCATATTTTGTACGCTGAATTTGAAAAATATTTGAATCAAACATTCCTACATCCGAACAATTCCATAGTTTCAAATTTCGATATAAATAGATCTCTTTCGAAGACAGTCCCAATTCTATTTGACTTATGGTTACACACGAAAGAATGTTATCTTCCTTTGACAATCAACAATTTGATAAATCTACCAAACGTAGGTTGGATACAAACTTCTCTAACAGTGTGAAGATTGATAAAATATTCAATAGGTAAAAAAAACATATACGTTTGTAAGGAAATGGAATCACTGCATATAATCTGCATATCACCAACATTTCCTATTGAATGTGTATATTACATTTTCATAAAATATACTTCATAAATATTTTGACAAACTGTTATCATTTCTGATAATCACGTGGTAAAAGTGTTTGCCTCGAATAATTGTTGAAAATAAGTTGATTAAAATCGAGCGTTTTTATTTTTATATCAAGCGACAAGCTCGCACACGAGAGAGCTCTTGCGTGAAACGCATACGGCAAATGTGTTACTATATGTGTTTTCGAGTGTAATTTAATGGTTGTTTTATGCTAATATGCGTGTACAGTGTGCTTAATCTTGCTGGCGCGCTCAACGTGGGGCTCTCAGTTCCCCCGTTCCCATATCACCGTCAGTAATATAATCCCGGGCGCCGCTCTAAAATCACGTGTGAATATGAATGTTTGCCTACACTGATCCCAGACAATATTACCGGAGGTTTTCCGTAAATAGAAGAGTCGTTTACGTACTTGTGCGAGTGTACGTGTTTTAAGAGGGGAGGAAGAGAAGTTTGTGCTCAAAAGCTGTGCAGGGTTTATTTTGCCCGTTTTACGGATTAAACGCTTTCGGTGTTTTAGAGAGAAGTAGGAGAGAGAATTTGTGTTAAAAAATATGAAATAAATATAAAAACTACCCCTATCGTCACCGACATGACCAAATGATCGAAAAATGTAATGTTTAACGTCGCCCTCCACCCTCACAGAGGATCAGGGAAATAATACCTCCAAACCCGCCTGCCAGAGCGAACAAGAAGATAGCGATAGCAGATTCTCAATTAGGCGCAGACACTTATACTGGTACATAAATCCTCCATGTGAGTAGCAACCTATTCAAACAGTGTGCTATGGCCGAGCTGACGTAACCACATTGTAGTTTGATTGAGTGAGGTCTTATCGCTGTATTGAATATAATTACTGTTCTACTGTAATCGTCTAACTCTTAATGTCAGTAGGATTACGCTACGTTTCCGATTATGGTAATCAATTTATTTCCTGACATCACGACGAACACAATTATCTACTTTCCAGTAACACGTAATACAATTTAATTTCGTGAAAATAAAAAAACAAAGTTTAAATTGGGACAATTAATTTGAATGAAATTGAAATATATATGGTTTAATGTAGGAGAATTCAGTTTAGTCCGTTGAGTCGGGTATTTTAATTGTTAATTAGTATGTGCCTGAAATAATGAGGGCCTTTAATGCCGGGGAAAATTATGTAAACCAACAAATAGCTTACAATTGTTGTTCCAAATATTCACATAAGTACTATATCTTCGTCTTGAAACGTGATATGATAATCATTTTTCATCATCGTTATATAAGTATTTTAATTATATGGATAATTATGATAATGTATTAGCAACGAATATCTACACTAAATATTCATATTTAATACACACACGAATATAGCTGAAGCGATTTGCGTTTGATATAAAAGTAAGTACTCACCGACTTCGGATGTGAGTTTTTCCCAGTAGTAAGACCAACTTAAAAAAAAAAAATTATTAAAATATTATAATAATATTATTATATTACCGCTAAAAAGTGTATTATAGTGTAGTATAGCAGTAGAATACACAACAACAATGTAAAATAAATTGCCATCAATTATGTTTTTTTTTATCGAAATCATGATATAATTTCACATATGATATACCAAAATATATTTTAGATTAATGACAATAATACGTACATTTATTATTACCTCAATAAAGGAAAACGACCAGTGTATATAATAATAATATATCATTAAGTTTGTCGATCGTGGCATAATTTTTTTACGGATTTATAAAAGAAATACTTTGGAAAACTTTAATACATAAAATGATCATACTATGCCGCAGATATTATTTTATTATTTTTTTTTCTGTTCTAAAGTGTTTGTAGCACGGCAGTCATTGGAATATTGATGGATCATTTTAGATAAGCTACAAAAGATGAAGACTGGAAGTGCCATATCATTTTGATTAATAACATCATTGCCAACGCAAAAACCATCAAAATTATTTGGTGATGCTTTGTCTTAAAAAGCTGTGGAAAACTTATTTTCCTCAATTGTTTCGTTTTGTACGAAAAAAAAAAAAATTAAACTAAAAATAAAAGTAAGAAAAAGTTTCGGTAAAACGTTCATTAAAAGCTACTATAATTATGTACATCTTCGTGTAACTTATTTCTTTTCAGCAAGGGTGAAAAGAAGAAAGGAGACTCATGATGTAATAATTATATTGAAGCCGAGAAATAAAACTTTTTTTTTCACCAATAGCCACGAGACGAAAGAAAAATCAGAGCACCGACAAGTTATAAAGTAATAATAAAAAAAAAAAAAAAACGAAATAAATAAATTGTTTTCGCACAACGTAAGAAATTATAGCTATTGGAAATAAGCGCGTTTATAGTTAGATTTGGTACACGTGAGCTTGAGGGGAGGGTAGAGGATGGGGGTTGTAAGGATTTTCGAAAAACATCAAAATTATGCAGCAGTTGACAATAGTTGAATCGAGGTGCATATGATGTGATGGCGATATTCACCAAGGTACTCGGGCGACAAAGTTGGACGAAATAGATGTCGTGTGTACAGGTGTAACATGGTGGAGACGAGAAGATCGAACGAGTATAATATACATATACATATACCATTGTGTAAATGACCGTTGCGTCGATCGTCTCGCGCGCCTGATTGGACATTCTGTCACGGGCCGAAAGGAGATTGCCCGCGGGGACTCGCGTCGCACAAAGTGACCGGTCGTCCGTCTTGATTCTTGTCTTATTGGTTTTATCTCGTCGCGTGGGAGATATCGATGGCGGATGACATCGGCGACCCAGACGGAGTTCCATCAATGCCACCTCGGCGTCGGCGAACGGTCGGGTGGGCGCGTGCTGCGTGTACAGATGTGGCGGAGACGCGCGAGGCCATGGGACGAACATAACCTGCTAATACGGTTCGTCGCCCTTCCCCTCCCCCCCTTCATCGTCGCCGAAGCCAACCGGCGGTCTACTTGCCGCGGTGAGTTATGTCCGAGCACCAGGTGACGCGCGTCATTCGCGATCGGAAAGGTGCACTGAAGAAAAACTTGGCACACGAGCATTCCTACCGACTTGGACGGGCTGAAAAAAGTTTTCGATATCATTTTACTGCCGTATCGCGGTATACTATAGAACCATGTGGTTTTCTTCGTTTTATGTTTTTGGCTCTTCGAAGAAATCCAAATAAATCGATGATATACTACCTATATGTATAATTTTAGTCACCGTGTGACACTTATAGATTAATATCTTCGGAAAAAGAGAAGAAAAAGACGTCGAGAACGACCGGAACAATGACGGATCTACACCGACGACCGGCTCGGCGGGTCACGTTCTTTTTCGTAGGCCGTTAAAAAAAATCAAAAACTAAATTTATCATTAAAAAAAGAACACTTCCCCTTACCTTCCCAATGACACGTAGAATTAATTGATTCACTCGGAAAGTGTAAATGCATTACGGTAGTACTACCATGTACAAATAATAATAATATTATATGAAAATATGAATAAAAAAACGGACTAGACTCTCAGGTCGGCTGAGATATGGGAATAGGTATTAATTTAAACTTGAAAACACGTACCATTGCTCTCGAATATCTAAGTGAAAGAGGCCTGATGAATCAATTTATATATCTATTCATGGTTCATATTATAATAGTAGAACCAAATTTCTTTATAAGGTATAGCCGAATTGGTAGAGTTTTTTATTATCTAACTTCTGCAAAAAAAAAAATGTTTTGGAAATTATGACATTTTTATTAAATTCAAATATGCATTCTATGTATTATCGATACATGGGTATTAAGGTATGTTTCAAATCGCTACGATTAAAATCTATAGAATATAACAGAATAAAGAAAATCTTTTTAAAAATATAAATGTGGATGATACGCGACGGATTCACTAGACGTTTTTTGCAATTATTCCTCGGTTTTTCTCAATTATTCGAAAAACGGTCGAGATAATTCAAAAAATGACCTCTCTCATTCCATTTAAAAATAAAATACGGATTTTCAATATGTGTACTTTTATTTTTATTATTATTTTCTCTATTTACTTTTGCTTTGCAGTAATATAATATATAGCACGTGTATGCATATTAATTTTTTTTTTGGGTAATTTAGGCCAAGTTTTTATCTGTAATGCACGGTATCTAAAACAAATTATACGTAACGATAAAAAAAAAAGTGGGAAAAACGAAAAATAATAACTAGTTACGACGAAGCCGCTTCACGCGTAAAAAAAGTTTGTTTATTGGGAAAGTTTCCCACTAAAATAAATATTTGCTCGTGCGCACCGAGTCTCTTGAAATAAAGAGAAAAAAGAGCATTTAATATTTCCTTCCGGGCTTATAAACAATAATTATTACTTCGGATGTTTAGTTATTGCGATTATGAGCAAACAATACTATAACTTTCACCCACCACTGACTGTCACATCGCCCAATATAATATCGTACCTACGTCCTACTGCACCAAACACATTCAACAGTTCCATTATTTTTCTTCTCCGACCCTCGTGTAAATTAAAAAGTGAACTTGAATTCATTGTGATCGACGTAAAAAACGGGATTGTTGTAATTATATAAAAAAGGGTGGGTGTTTTTTTGTAATTAATTGCGCCGACCAGTGACAGTCCAGCCACCGTAATTAGTGTGTGTACATGCGTACGCTAATATGAACTTGAGGTATTTTAAAAACGTTTAATAAGAATTAAAAAAAATGAAAAAAAATGTACAGCCCTAGGTTCAATTATAAACAGTAGGAATTTTGGCCATAATATTTTTATAAGGAGTAAACCCGTAAAAACGTAGTATGTATTTTATTTATTAATTATATACGAATAATAAATAATTTTACCAACTTACATGAATAGAAAATATATAAATTATATATAAATTTTACGTGAACTATAGCTATGCAATAGTGGAAACTTTTAACATAAAGTAACAATCCTGAGACGACATGATAATATTATGATAGCTTAAGAAATATTTTACTAATGCTACTGGGTAGTCAGAAAGTATACAAATAATAAATCAGGCAACTAAAATCTACAGAAATCTAAGCCAGAACAGTATTTAATCATGTTATTCCAACTATAGAGTTATTCGACTGAATAAACCATTGGGAAAATCATCTGTGATTTGATTTGAGGTAGTTATAATACCAGTACAGTAGTTATCGTCAATTTCCGTTTTAACTTACTAAAAGCTAAGCATTACGAAAACAGTAATGGTGTTACTAAACGGTATTATATGTAGAAATTTTCGACACGAGACAATAACACTGAAATTACGTTTGTTTTCTTCAGAAATTTCCACGGCGAGAGTGGTGATATTATAAAGGCGTCGAATCTATGTTGTCATCTTTTAGTAAAAGGATTAGATTCCGTTGAATACGAAAGAACAATACTAAACAAATAGAATCGAAGAAGCTTTTGTTCGCGAAATGTCTTATCATTCGTTCTCTCTCTATATATATATATATCTGTCACTCACTCACCCTAATTTCACTCTCTTTCACTCTATTGGTCTTAAAGTTTTACATTAGAATATTAAAACACGTATATTTTATGTACAAATTATATAACTTTCTATAGTCTATAGGTAAGAACCGAAGTAATTAAGGTGTGAACAATTTTTTTTTAAATGATTCCATACTAACGTGCAATATTGGTCGACGAATATCCACCAACAAGATATTCAATACAGTAGGTAATAAATATCTCATCCTATTTAAAACACTTTACGATAACTATAGCATCTATAACTATTTCATAGTTTTAACAATCCTATGTATATTAATATTAAATATGTTTACGTATACTGTGTCTTTTGTCAACTCACAAGGTCGGCCGTCCACTAAATAAAGTTGTTATATATTATTTTATCATTATTTACAAAAAAATACTTTAAAATAATAAAATGTATTATTCTCGGTATGGTTATGGGTATTTTATAAAAATGTTCTTATCACAACGATGATAAAAACTAAAATTATAAAAAATAAATTATTTTTACTCTCGTGAGATATATTAAAATTGTAAGTTTCAAATGTACTTTAATAAACAACACACTGTACTTACGGACTGACTTATTAACTTTTTTAATTCCAAAATTATTAACAAAAAGTCGAATATTTGGTACACCACTGAACATATTTAAAACATATGCTATTTTTAGATACTGCAATTCAAAAGATTGTTTTGGATGGAAAAAATGTATTAAAAAAATAGTCTCTACCATTTATTTTGTCCTTTTTATGTATCGCTCGTAAATTTTCATTTTCTCCTTTTCCCGGTGCCCACTTATGAAAAATATTACACCATAAAAAAAATCTACACTCACGAAATTGTTAATGGCTCCAAATTACCCACACTGTGTTGCCTGCCATGGGAGCAAACTGAAAAATGCCACGGTAAGATAAATTGATCTAGTTGTTATTATATTATAATTTATAATTATACTAATATCATTTTACACCATAATGATTTTTTAAATTTGCTATTAAATTGTTTACGCATTTATGGACCAGACTGTTATTATTATTTTTGAGAAAAGTATCAAATATAAATTTTTTAGAGTAGCATGTGTGTGTGTATTTAAATATGTTGTATTCTTTGTATTTAAAAGATTTTTTTCACCCTTTTCGTGATATTATATTCATAAGTTTTATTGTCTCTCGAAAATAAGGTGTTCTCGCATATCAATAAACCTACTTTTGATTTCTCAATTGATCAAAAACATCAACTAATGTATGTATACTGATATATTAATTCGGGTATGTAAGATGGCTTTCAAAAAACACATTTTGATTATAACGAATAACTTAAACTGTCAAATGTTGGTTATAACTATAAAGTGGCATACATTCAGGTCGTTGGAAATAAGAACTACTCGCTGACACTCGCTATCAAAATGTAAACTCCAATTATTTTACAACGAAAATTTGAATAACTTTTCCTCACTACATCTGTTTTCAACTAATATGTATATAATTTCATAAGACGTAAACTTATTTATTTCCATTATAAAGCTTGTACCTATGTGTTTAAATTATTTTTATATTTTCTTTTGAAATGATCCGGTTTAAAATAACGTTGAAATAATTTAGTACACACGAAACATAATTTTAATTTTAAATAATTTCAACAAGATTTTTTCATTTCGATCGTTCCAATATTGAAATAACGCTATCTAACGAAAAACACATCATGTTTGATGGATTTCGCAACATTTCCATACCTACTGATTTTGTAGACGTACCGTCGGGCAACTCAAATGTTTATAGTCTTAGGACTAACATTTCTCCGACGTCGTGTGCAATATAAACAGTGTAACTACGTGTACAACTGTGCGTACGGTGACCACACTAAGACTATAAACATTACAATAATAAATTGTCGACATTAAATCAACCGAATTGAAGCGCGTATCGCCTGCGATCTGTAATATTTTCGTCAAAATTTTTTTAACACATTTTCAAAAAAGAAATAAGATAAAATAATTCCACGAAAACGCTGATTGTGTCAATATTCTGTTTTGCTATTTTTCTCACTCAACACTCTAACAGTACGTTGTGTTACATATTGTAACTTGTACAGTTATAACAAACGTGCGAATGAAATTTAAAAGATGTGTGATAACAACTTATTATCTATTTAAAATATATTTTGAACTTGGACCTGCACTTTTGAGTCGCGTTTAGAATTTTTAAATTATATGGTTTTTTGTTTCAAAACAAAAATAATGATACGCAACTTTAATCCAGCCAATCCGTCCTGCATAAATTTCATATTGTTTACGCCTACCGCAGCGAAATCGGTTTTCTTTTTATTCTTATCGGTACCAATTATGGAACTAAAAAACATCTCCCCAACCACCCACTTAAATTGTATTCTCACATTTAACCGCTATCAAGCCATGTGTTTTTTACACTTTGTTATAGTGTCGTCCATATTCAGACCATCAATATTAGGTCTTTATCTCTCGCGCACGTGTTCGCCATAATTCTTTTTAAGCCATTCTAACCAAACGGAATGGGGACGTAGGATATTTTTTTCTCTTTTCCACAATATTATATTACATAGGCTAGTGCCATTTTAAACGGTAAAATTCAACGCCTAACAGGCCATTCCCATGACTCGTGGTATAAATTTATCGTAGTTTTATTACCTTTTAAATTTTCTTTTTAAATCTCACGTTACGGTCACCAAACCCAAACCAAAACAGTGTTGTAACAGTTATGAAACAGTGTACTATACTATATATTATACATTATTTTCCTTCACACTATAACATTTGACTCGCGTGCGTATATCCACGTGCCATCGCCTAGAGACATAATCCAATTTGTTTCTCTTAAAGTCCCTGGCTCCCCAGCCGACCTTCTCTCTCTCTCACACCTCTCATAACCCTTCCTCCCCACCACTGTCTCACCCTATCGCTCTCACTTCACCTTTTTTTTATATATATAGATATACATATCAGACCATGCTCTAGCTGCTTTACACACTGCCTTACATAGACATCCTACGGAATTGACTGAACTCGATTATTCTTTTCGGCAGGCTAATCAAATTTCGCTTAGGATCAAAGGATATTAACTAACAGAGTTGCTGATCTGAAATCTAATAAAACGGATGCGATTCTTTTATTTTTACTCCTTTTTTTAACATCTCATCTGTTTCCATAGTCATGATAAATAAACATTTCGCTTATTTTACCCGTGAACTAAAATTAGATGAAAAAGTACAAATGTACGAAAATACGTTTATGTACGTTTATACTTTGTTTGATTACCACTTTATTTATATTATACATACATATTATACAAGGTGGATCTTTATTGGAAATGTTAATAGGTCTAGATAGAAAATAAAATATACGTGTTTTGAAGTTCAAAGTACCTAATTCGTGTATTAAGAAAAAACCAATACGGTAGAATATGTTTGTTACAAGTAAATGTACATTTTAATTTATGCTTTACTTTTTACATGTTACAAAATGTTTTTTAAATATAATTTCATATGAATTCTCGGAACTAATTAATTTATAAAGAAACATTTCATTTAAAGTTTGACATAATTCGAAATTACTCGAACAAATATCTAAATTTGATATTCACTTTGTTAAAGAATAAATTGTAATTTACTAAACTGTATAGGTGTTAAACGATATAAAAAGTACCTATACAATAAAAGATTATATAAATTATCAAATGTATTATTATAATATAGTAATATATATTTAATTACTGTCAAATATCCTTATTGCTATAATGATAATTTGTTGATGATTTTTTTTAATATTAATATTATTATTATTTTTCCTTAAATATAATTTTAATAATTTTATGATTAAGTCGTAATTAAATTTTAATAGGACCAGTCCCGTGAGACTTTCATTATAATAATTAAAATCAATGAACAAATTGACATCAATGTCTGTTCAGGTAATAACTATAACCTAATTCTATCTTTTATTTGAGAATTTTCATTGCGGTCTAAAAAATATATATATTTTTGTATAGGTACGTATTTATATGTATCTCCACCTCGGAACCTATGCTTTGATAGTGTATATAAATGGCACGTAATCGATATAATATTTGATTAGATTGATCGCACGTTTCCTTTTCATCAACAAAGAAATAATGTACAGCTGTTGCAGCTTATCCCTGGGTCAGTCCATTTAAAATTATGTAAAACTGACAGCCAGGGTTGAAAAACTACATCTTTGCTAACGATATTTGGGAAAATGTGTATTAACTGCAAAATGCTGTCCCTTTCATCTCCAAGTTACTTTGTTCGTTTAATTAACCAATGTGTCGAAAACTCAGCGAATAATTATTAATATTCCATGACATTCATTATGGTTACACGTACTCATATACATATAACAACCAACAAATACCTGTAAAAATATCCATACAATCTGAATTCTCTATATCGCAATGTTTGAAAAATAAATAAATCATTCATTTGTTTTTAATTTATAAATTAATTTTCTTACTTAGATTATATATGTAAATAAATAAAAAAAAATTAAAAATTAGTAAATTAAAAATTAAAAAACGAAACACAAAATTACAAACTATATCGATGATCTATATTATTTCTAGAAGAATCGCACGAAGATAATTATAATAACTATCCCGTAGTACACCTTATATAATAAATTGTACACACCATGCCATATGATATCAGCTTTTAATGAAAATCATCATAAAAAATATTCAACCGCATAAAATTTAAACGATTTATTTGATCAAGTGGTCAATACTCACTCAGTACTTTTATTTACTTCGTTGAAAATATATAAAACGAAAAATTAAGTACCCACACAAATTTGTATTTTGTACCCAGTTAACATAAAATGTATAAGATTAACTGACTTAAATTGAAATAGGATATAGTTTTTTTTTAATATTTTTATATCACCTCATATGCAGTATAAAAAAAAATCTAGACTTATTTTTATTAAAAATAATTGGACATAAACTATTTATTTTTAAACATTATTAACCCGAGGAAACGATGGTATAATTAAAATAAATATATTAAATATTATTATGTATATGATGCTGCCAGATGACAATATTAGTAGATACTATTACATTAAAATGCTCTTACATACACTCAAATATTTGTTGTGGATAATTCAAGAGACGTATAGACGCATCTTTCCGATAACTCCAAAGGTCGGCTCTGATGTTGGTTAGTTAAACTCGATAGGTACATGAAAGGAATTTTGGTGGATGGCAAAAAATATACAAAGTTCAAAACTTGCTGATTTCAATTCCAGAGAAAATAAAAATCCCAATGGACTTTTGAACAGTTCCTCTGTGCGATGACTGTGACGAGTTTTTTTTTTCTTTTCAACGGTTACTTTTAGCACCGAGTGATATTTTTACATTATGATACGTTCGATTCGTTTTCTTACAGAAAAAAACATAATTATACGTCGAAACCCTAATATACAGAAATCAAAATAATTGTAAGTTTGACCGTGAAACGACGTGCCGTTTTAACAGAATATGATTTTTTGTCCACAGTATAAAAATATATTATAGATTTTCATTACATTTTGGAAATCAATATTTCGTTCTTATTTTTTCCAACACGAAAACACCATATTTTATGCGCAATAAATAACCTTATATCGATTACGTATCATCTATTTAACTGTTGGAACATTTATAAGTGGATAATGAATGGACGGTCAAAGTGTTAGGTGTATTAGACCAATATATAATAAATGCGTGTACCTATATTCACTTAACGGCCGTTCAGATCACGCAAAGAAATTCTAGACATTTATATTGGTTGACCATTTGCGAATATATTAACGTCAGTTGGACTGAGCATTGTATTATATAGCCTATATATATTTTTTTTCTTCTTCGATCTTTTCTATTAGTTTTCTGCAGGTTTTTATCTTTATTTTATTCTCTTCGGGTGCCGCTAAGGAACTCTATATATAATTTATCAAATCCTCACAAACCCTTCGATTTATGCCAAACATTTTCCTATATATTTCACAATGAACTTTGAATAACTAACTCAGTCTTCGGGGCGACGCCATCTCCGTAAGAAATATCCTCGGTGTGACAAATCACTGTATTGTACACTCAACAAAAAATAAATTTATACCAACTCAGTACTTACACGCGTGTATGTAAACTATAAAACAAACGATAATTGTTGTTAAAAACTTTAGTTGACAAATTATGAGAGTTGATGGCTTTCTGGAAAACTGTTGAATCGCTTTACCCCAAGTTAGTTCACAAATGTAATTCAATTAAAACTGAAAATGACGATTTCTTATGTTGTAATGTGTAACGTGTAGTCTCTTAAGTGTAATTATAACTTAGCACCACGCATTCATAAATGAACAGCAGTAATTTAATAAAAAAAAGTCAATTTTAGGTTGACATTTTACATACTATATTAGGATAACATAATATTATACTGTACAGATAAGTAAGACCCGGAATAAATTATGAGTTTCATTAATGATGGAAAATACGAGTATAACTGAGGTGCTGAAAATATTTTGACATCATTTATTAAATGTTTTATTTAATTTAAAATTATGTCGTTGTGTTAGAAATCATAAAATATACTATATACATTTATATGTAGTATCTTTGTAAAAATGTAATAGTTAACGAATCTAAGGATTGTTTAATTATAAATCGTTTAAATATTAATTTACAAAAATTATGTGGTATCGCATTATCGATAACGATTTACACGAAGCTTATTATACAACTAAACTTCGATACTTCGTCAAACATTGTAATGGAACAATATTTATAACCTCTATAACATCCGAATATGTATATTTTTATTGAATGGTATACGCATGGTTTTTTTTTTTGTAATACATATAAAACATATTGTACCTCTTACAAATGTATGAAAAAAAAAATCTAAATATATATCGATTTAGATACGTCAAAGGAAGCATTATTTTTCTTATACGCTAACAATATTTATAAGGGGAATGACAAAAGGGTTTAGTTTATTATATATCATTTTTCTATTTATCTCCTTGATATTTTATGACTCCGTTTAAAAACCATAAAAAAAAACCAGAAATGTTATCATAAACGGTTACATTTCTTGGTACGTTTAATTTTAACATTATACCCCCTACATCTTTAGAGTCAAAAGAGTCTTTCAAGTAATTTTTAATTGGCTTTAAATTGAAAAGCCGTTGAAATTACCTTCCGATAATAATACACTTTTTTGTCAGAATGCTATATAAGTATTTTGAATGAAGTAATTTCTCGGAATATACACTTAAAATCTCTATGCGAATGATACAGGTACTTTTTGTGAAGAAAAGCGTTAAATATTTATAAGGTAAATTACAATAACGTACCTCTAGCAAAGGAATAATAAATATTACTATGATAAAATAAATTACCTTTAGCAGTTGATACTTATAGTTGTTATAAGATTATATTAATTTAAATTCTCGTAATTTTACACTTGAAAGCATAATTTGATAGGCACAGCAACGATTTAAAAATAAAATGTTCACTCAATAGTTTTCGAATTTAAAGATAATTTGCATTATTTAGTACAATATATATATAATATATTGTACGGTGATATATACACGGTGTATGTTATTAAATCGTATTTGAAATACATCAATAAAATATAACAAAAGTTCAGAAGTTGGATAATGTTATTCGATCGTTGTTTTGGTCTTTGTACTACTCTCATCAACGTCACATTATTTTTCTTCGCGTTATCGTTTCAATATTATTTTCTACATATGGCGCTAGCTGTATAATACCGGTTGTTAAACATCCCGGTTATTACAGAAAAAGTTTACACCGGACAAAGTTGTTCGACACATATGTTGTGTAACCGTGGCCATCCGACGTATACGACGTAAGGGGGTGTGTATTATGTGTTGCGGTGACGCGTATGAAAGTTCGATAAGTGTTTGCTTCTTAAGCAGTCCAGAAACGAATCTATCAGTTGCGCCAAATGTTCTCACGTGGTGGTGGGGCGGGGGAGGAGAAAAACAAGAAACGGGATGATCAGTATGCTTCTGCAATAAATCAATCCCGGGCTGTGCGTGTACAACTTGTAAATTCTTTAAAACGTTTTGCGCCCTTGGTTATTGGCCAGTGTGAAACTTTATCCGGTAAGAAACTTTTTTTTCCTCACCGGCCGGCTGTTTCTCTTTCTTTTGCCCACACTTCCCGACTCTTTACTCACCTCGCAACCCCGCTTCCTGGCAAACTTTTATTCGACAGACTATTGCGACTATTCGATTGGTGAGAGGAGGGGGGGGCAAACCAGAGAAATTTCTCGGGATGTATTTGGGCACAGACGTCTGTAAAATCACCTTGAAGATAAGTCCCGCGAGAATAGAAAAGAAAAAGGAGAAAAGAGATTTAAACGTTTCGCGTTTCGTGTTTATGAAAACGTCATATCTTAAGAAGCAGATAGCAGTAGAGTTAATATTATTATACTTATTATACATCCAAACAGCAGTTATATTTCCAGCCAAAAATCACGGTATAATATAACAATTAATAAACAACGAATGTGCTACCAAGAAACAATTGAATATTATAATGTTTAGGTAATTTTTACTAAAATATCTTTACGCATGATTCGTTCATTTAAAAGTAAAAGCACCATAATAATTTCAAGGTATATCCCACTATTCTATGGTTTATTTTCATACATTTTTTTTAAGTTGGTCTTTACTACATAATATTGAATAAGTAAAATCAAATAAATTAGGACACATATTTTTATTTATTGTTAAACGTTAAAACTCTTCGTTTTGTAAAACTCCGTGTGAAAAAGCTAAATAAAAAAAAAAAAACTCTACATTTTGTGGTAGAATTTAATAGCCAAGTCTTTGAACTATTGATAAAAATGATCTGCTAATAATTGAACTTAACTTGGTGACCTAAGAACTTAGTTCAAATCAAAAAATAGGTAAAGCATTTCCGTTTTGTATAGAGTACTAATATGGAAAAAGTGTAATACGTCTCTAGTGATTTCAATTCGCCAAGCTAATTTAAAACGTGAAAAATAAGCAAACCATGTAATTGTTACATATAAACTGCCGACACGAAGTTTAAAACTATAAAATAGGTATGCTAATGGCTAATCCCATCAAACACGGCCGTGGCATAATTTTTCTGTTACCTCCAAAGTCTACATGTCAACACGTTTAGTATTTGACGGTACTTTATTCACTTCAAACGTGGTATACCATGAGTACGCCAAAAACTCTACCTTGTTATCTGTTAGTTGATTTTTCTTATTAAAAAATTCCTATAGAATTCACCTATTCAATTTTAATAAGCGAACTTTGTATACAAATATAGTTTACATATAATTTCATGGAATACGATTACGGTTTACCGATTTGTTATTATTCTCATCCATATATTAAAATAAACATTTTACTTCAACCGAATTCTGAATAACCATGTTCCTAGTTGCATAAACTTTAGTGTTTTACACGCAAATCTAATAATTCCAATAAATTGTCGTATATCCATTGCTTTATATAACAATGTTATCTCATGTTTATGGTGTTAAATTATCATATTATAGATATAATAATCTTGCTATACTATATGAATTACAAAAAAAAAGAAAAGAAGTTTCTAAGCTAACGGAAATTTGAATGTGTAAAATTTTTTTGGGTACAGTATTCCGAACTAATTTCAAATAAAAATTAAACTGTCGTAAGTATTTATAAATATATATTATATAATTATACATATACATACATGTAGGTGTGTCTGATTGTTTGAGAGAGTGTGAGTGGAGGTTGTGTTGGTGTGTGGGCACATTTTATTGAAACCATAGAGTACCTATAGGTTATATACGTTGAAGGATGTTAGATGATAATAAATATACGTCACGCACAGGTCTCAGACCTACACCGCTGGAATTACCTCGCGCACACCAGTAGCGGCTATGCGCGCACGTGGCACGGTTTTCCGGTTCGTTAAACGCGCAATGTTCTATACGTTATCGTTTGAACAAGGGTTGCACATAAGGGGTTAACAATCGAGGATATGATAGAATGGATATTGCTATTATTTATTTTTTTCTTGCACAGGTCGTTTCATTAATACTATTTCGTAACATTGTTCAGTACTTACTCTAACACAGTGGTAGAAAACATCCAGGTAGCAAATCGCCTCGTTTACCGCATGTAATTGGAAGTCTGAAACAAAAACAATATATATGGTAATTTTTATTGTAACGCGTTCGATTACATATAAGTACTAAATTATTATAACATAAATAATTTGAACAAAATGTAAAACGAAAACGGTCCTGTACATTTTATGTTACAAAATATGTGCTTAAACCACAATAAATCCGATGGTAAAAAAAACGAGGAAAATTTTAGTTTTAAAATTATTATTATTTTATTTTCTGTCACACATGTTAATTTTTTAATGTTACAACTTTTATAACTATCAACGATGTAATTTATTTTCGAACACGATTCCGTTTCCGCAGTATAACTTATCGAACACAGAAACATTAATTATCAGTAATAAAATTTAAATTTGGGAAATAACTTAAGTACTCACAGTCAAATTCATATCTAAAATGTACAACTTCAAATCCGGAATAAAATAAAGTGATAAATTGTATAAGGCTCCGTTAGCACTTATTCAATATAATAGGTGTCTGGTACTAAACAACTACAAAATACGTAAGCTGCCGACAACGATATTTCATACTCTAAAAAATATCCTTTCTTTTTCCTAACTTATTTCAAATGTATTTTTTACGACATTGATAGGTTAAACTTGAACTTTTTCAAAATCAAGTAGGTATAACATTTTTAATACATTTTAATTCCATACTTTCTTCATTTTTTAAAATTATTTTAATAACCGCACGCCTTATTGTGATTTTAATAAAGATATGAATGTGACCTAAAAAAATATGAATACAAACTTTTTTTTCGATCGGTTTTCCAACTTATTTCAAAAGTAAAACAGAACAAGGAAGATTTATCTAAAGCGAAAAAACCTCGACCATTAATCTAATCTGATCAAAACTTTTAACCTTCCCTTACCACACGATCCCTGTCAGTTTTTAGTATGTTTTATCGGTCGCCTTAATGTTTCAAGAACCCCCGGATGAAATGTTTTGAGTTATTGGCAATCGGGCGTCTTTGTTTAATACTATACAAGAGCCTTGTAGAAAACCCAAACATTTCTCTCTGATGTGACGTTATCTAAATTTTGTTATACTATAACCAGGTAAAAATTTAAAAACAGATATAAGTGTAGAAAATTGATTTGTTTTAAGAACCTAACATTAATATACGTTTTAAATTTAACATATAAAAATATGTGCAAACAATAGCCACTTTAACGCAAACATTTTTTTCATTCGAGTACATACCATCTTTTATACTTCTTTGATAAATAACTATTAGCCTAAAGCATCAAACACATTACTGGTCGACGACATTTCATAACAAAAATATAAACTGCTTGCACAACAATTCAATTTAACGTATTTCATAAAATTTTAAATCATAAAAAGTCGCACATAAAATAATTCATAAAAATAAAAATGTTTACGATAGTCAAACACCCAATAACAATTTGATGAATTTGTTAGAAAATTACGTTTATACAGCTTAATATATACATTAAACATTTGGTGTTTTAGGAATCCATTGCCATATATTATGTACATAATCGAGTCGTTTTACAAATCTTATATTTAAAATGCATCACATTTAATTAAATTCAAACTCAAATGCACGCGTTAATAAACGCATATTTGAGGTGTACTTTTTAATGAGTCTTAACTCACAACTATATATATATATGAACTGATATTTAAAAAAATGTTATCTTTACAAAAATTTCAAATATTGTCTATGATACCCTCAAAAATATCTAAATTGTAAACAATTAATTACAACTTATGGAAAAAAGAGAAAATTGATATTTTAAAAAATCAATACAGATTTGTTATCACACGTTGAAATACCAAATTATTTCACGCTATTTGAATATTGTATACTTACAAAATAAGTATAGTTTACTTTGGTAGCTAAATATATAGTAATACGATGCTTGACGATGTTAATTTTTTATATATTAAACTTGCACCTGCCCATTTTTAAACATGGTAAACACAACATATTTTTATTTTTTTAAAAAAGCACATTTTAATGTGAAACTGAACAAGATTCTTTTTCCATGAGCATTCCAGATTTTAGAAAACTTGAGAAACAAAATAAATAAAATTTAAAAAATACTTCATATTCTAGAAGCTTTTTTTGCATTCCGGACTTTTACCCTCAGTTAATTTACTACCTATTTCCACTCGTCTTATTTAGTATCTTCAGTTAATATTGAACATCGTTTCAGTTCTAACGATTAGACCGTAATTTTTGCCTTCATATCTATTTCCTGGTTAATTTAATATTGCACCAACAAGATATGTAAACAGCCTACAATCATACCGCATCAAAATAAAATTATTTTTATTTAATTTTTTCGTAAAAAAAAAAAAAATGTCATAAGTCATAACGCTAATAATACAATTATGATATTTATTGTTGGGCATGAAAAAAATAAAATAGTTTAATGATAGTTTAACAACCATTATTCTCATCTTTATAGTATGAAAAGTACACTGATCACGTATTAATAGTAAATTAAGAGTTCGGATGCAATATACTATTCTGAAAAAAAAATGCACCGATTTACATGAGATGGGGTCGGTATAAAACATAAATGTCTATAATATGCATTCGCCGTCCAACATAATATAATATATCGTTGAACACCGTATTATTTTATATGAAGGCACCGCACATATCATTATATTTAATATTTTATACTATGATAATGTTGTGTATATTATGGCTCACTATAACATAATACACGTAGTGTATGGACACAGCGTCATCGTTTTGTCACGGTTTTTCACGGGTCATTTCCGAATGCGGCAAAACCGATTTGAATATGAATTACTCCAACAATTCAACCCCGCCGGGCATTGTTAGGGTGAGAAAGATATAGATAGATAGACAAGAGATAAATAGAGAGAGAGAGAGAGAGAGAGAGAAAGAGAGAGAGAGAGAGAGAGCGAGGAGGAGGGAGTGAATTTAGTGAGGTAGAATTTTAGTGGATCCGGGAAGTGAGGAGAGGGTGTCGAGCACTAGAGAGTGATGATTTACAAGTGTCCCTGTTTTGACGAAAGGGTTAAGGACGGGGAATTCGTGGTGAAAAGGGCCATCAATCAATCCGACAGTCAGCAAAAGCCCATTAATCCTTTTTGATCGTAGTCGTGCGTGCAATTTAATTGTTCGCATAACAAATGACCCGTTTGTCCCTCAACACGGCGATGGCGCGCGGCATCGGTATACTGGCACACGAACGCTGTTTTCCCCAAAAAAAATATTACACACGACTATCGGTGGATGCCGATGTACCAGTTAAACTTAATTGCAGAATAAATTCGAACAAACAAGTCCGGTAGCCATTATTTAATATTATATACTGGATAAACGTATGTTCGCAGTTACATTTGTATAGGATAAATATAAAATAATTAATGCAAGTTCATTGACATTTTAATCATAACAATGAGTCATACCTATGTTTAACCATTAGATAAGTTAACTAATGTGTCATTATAAGATTATATTTTAAAACTTTTAACTAACAGAAAAGGTTATATACTTGTTTAACAAATACTATAAATTATTTATACATTTTCCCTAAAATTGAATACCTGATTTAGGAAAATATATCAATTTACACACAGTTAAAACGTAAACATTATATACATATTATATATTATAGGTTGTATATTTTGTGATAAATGTTACGTATGGGTACGTTTAATAAATCAAAATATTCAAATCAACCAATTAATCTCGAATTCAAGGATTAAAAATGTCTTCATATTAATATTACTTATCTATCATCGTATAATTATGTTACACAGTATAATTATTATTAATTATTTAACAAAATATATAGGAAAACAAAAATTTAACTCTTACGTAAAGTTTTTTTTTGTTTCGCAGTAAAAAGAAATTGAAATCCACGTCGTAAAAATTCAACATATGATTATAATAATTATGTCGAAGCAAACTTAATTTTAAACAAGTAAAAGTCAATAAAACCCAAACATAAATACAACAAACACGACGGTTAATAATATACATTATCTGATATCGTTAACTCTAAACGTGAAAATTTGAAAGCCTCGATGTGAAAATGTACGCACATACGATTTCACAACAGTTGGTTAAATTATTATCATTGTTCCAAAGGTACCATCAAATTTCAGACCAACGACGACGCATCTTCATAAATCTCTCTAAATAAATCCCTACCCACGAGCATTGTTTCACGTGATGTAAATAACAAGCGCGTTTATTTGTTTTTATTTCATACCACCGATTAATCGCAATTAATCACGATCGCGTAGGCCATAGGACATACTACAGTATAGAGTTACGCTATGAGACAAAATGTGGATAAACTAAATATATTAAGCAAAATGATAGTATAACATCTTTTAGCAATCATAGTTTTTAAAAAAATGTTATACTTCTATTAGAAAATATATTTGAGCCCAATGTTTATAATTTTTTATTTTTCAAATAGCCAATATAACGAATTAAAATATATTATCTGTACAGCAAATATTATAAATTAAGTGAACATTTATATAAAAAAGTCATCCATGAAAAAATATTGAGAGGATATGTGGGAAGTTGGTACAGACCTATGAATTACATTTTTTTATTACAAACTATTTTTTGGTACGGTAAACTAGGTCACATACCAGTTGTCCAGTTATTACTTATTATACTTATAACGAGTAAATGTTATAAAATTTAATTTATATATTATAAATGTTAGATTTTTTTGTAAACACCACTGAAAAAAATTATCCAAACATTTTTGGAGATTAACAGAATCAGAAATATCATTAACAACATTAAAAATGTTAAGGTAATCAGTTAGAAGAAGAAATTTATAGGTAGGGAAGCATTGAATGACATCATTGATAAATATGTTAAAAAGCCATGGTGAAAGATGACCACCTTGTGGCACACTAGAAGACTTATACCATTATATTACATATTCACGAATAATAAGTATAATAGTGTAACAAAATATAATTAATGATACTAATAACATCAGCTTTCGAAATAACAGTGCATTTTAAAAAGTCTACTGACTTTGGTCAATAAAAATATTGATATTTTAATAAAATGTAATTAATTAAAATACACTTGAATCGCGTTAGAATGATTTCAGAAATTAATTTAAATATTAACAAAAGTATGTGCACACATGTTATATATAAAAGAGAGTGTACACGGAAAGTCGAATAAAGAACACGCGTGGAAGATCCCAAGTTGTCTCAAGTAATAATTTATATCACGAGGGGGATTTCTTCTCATATTATCTTAAGGGAGTATAAAGAGATTACATGAGCCGCATACGTGGTTAATTAAGCTGCGGATAACCAATTAATCTTAGCCGCATCCTCCCAAATCGTGTAGACCTGTTGAAAATCACGACCACACATTTCCACACAATATAGGCTTATTATGGTTTGCAGAACGTAATAAGTAACTAAAGAATTTGATCGAACAAAAGTAGTTATAATTCACAACCATTTTATCGAAATCATAAAGAAAATTTTCAATGTTTATGAATAAGAAAAAATACGAACAACAACAGCTAGAATACTACCCCCGCCATAAATATTATAAAAGTTTATTCGAATTAAAGTATGTTTTTTAGCTAAGTGAAAAAAATTCTTAGGTTGTTACCGTTTCTCAAATGGAATTGTACAATTTTTGAAAAACATATTCAGTAACAACAAATTCCGCATTATCCAAGTAAGAGCAGTGCAGTCAATAGTATTCACGCATGGGTAAAAATATAGACTCGACTCAGGATAATTTATTTTTGGTTTAATTACCCAAGTTAAGAGGTAATGTGCTAATACCCATATATCTACCCAACTCCCAAAATGATTCCTATGATACATTTGCAGAATAGCTGAGATCAACAAAGTATTGTCTAAAACAACCAACGATAGAACTTTATATCATAACAACACTCCTTCGTATATTATGGTATATAACGAGTAGGTATAATGTAATAATAAACACTATATATTATATTTATGTATATAAATATAAAAATATAAATACATATAAATAAATAAATACATATAAATACATAAATATATATACATCATAAAAAAGTATAAAATTTACATTTGCTGTATTAATGTAGTTCACTGGCCTCTCGCTGTACTCGTATTAAACAGCCTCCGATGTATATTATAATTTATTCTGATAGATACCATTATTGCTGATCAACGAAATGATTTAAGTCTAATATGGTTTTAATTATGTCTGCTTTGATATCAAATTTTACAATATCCATGTACCGAAAAGCCCAAGTTAAATAAACAAACTAATGGCTTTTAACCAAAAATTATATTTGCATTTTTATTATATTATACAGATCAATATTGCGCTTTTTGCACCCCTTTGGTGCACCATACACACATACAACACGCGCTAGTAGGGAATATTGTGAACGTGATATTATTGGCTAAATATAATCATTTTCAACTGACTGATTTTAGTGTGATTGCTAACCATTGAATAAATTATGATAAAATATTATTATGTTATATGGTTAAAAATATCGTAAATTATTTTTTAAAACAACAAAAATAAATTAAAAATATTATGTATACAAATTATAGAGAATATAATTTTATTATAAAGAAAAAAAAGACATAATAACTCTAAAAAGTTTTTTTTTTCAAAAATAAGAGAAAACAAAAATTAAATGCTAAATAAATAAAAATTAATATACATTTATACAAACCACCAATAATACCATTATAATAATATATTTATATTTATTTCAAAATAAAATGGTTAACTTAAATTACAGCATAACTTTACTACATTTTTAAGTGACTCAAAACTAATTTATCCGACGTGCTCGGAATAGAAAAGTGCTACGTTAAAAACGGTCTCTAGAGAAATGTTCATCCGGAAGTTAAACTCGAGGTTCATTTTTTGTCTCTGTGGGACTCCTTAGAAGTATGTATATCGTTTGAAAAAGAAAACTTATCATAAAAAAATAAAATAATAAAAATAATAATAATAATAATAATAATAATATGCATTTTACACAAAGGTTGATGGAGAATTCCCAGCATGTAAATTATATTAGCAACGATATTGTTGTCAGTTCGTTTGCCTTTTAGAAAAAAGTTGAAAAATAAATCATGAACAAAAGATGAAACATCTGAAAAATAACGACAACCGGAAATACAATAAGCTCCTTTTTGAGTTTAAACACCAAGTTCAGTTTCATAATTATTCTCAAAATGTTAAAAACTTATTGTTATGAAACGTTTTTTTCTTTAAACGCAAACGATAGACTTTCTTGGATTTTTTTATTTACATAATTGTCAAAGGTAAAAATACCTACTACAAGGTATAAAGCACAATACGTCATACAAAAAAAGGAGATATATATATAAATATATGAAATAAATTAAAACGTTTTGATTTCAGTTTTATACAGTAGTAGTTATAACTGCATAGGTGACTGCTTATGATTTTGATTTGTTGTGGAAACGATATAAATATAATATAATTTCAACACTGATTAATTGTACAAAGGTATTCTGTTTTTGTATTGCTTGTCACTTTTATAATATTTTCTGTAAAAAGAAAAAAAGGAATATATTTCTAACTTCATTTTTCGATGCTTCCTAAACACCATACAGAAGCTAACTCATTGATGTCGAACATAACGAGATTCGAAAGTTAAATATAATTCGGTAAAGTACGCTTGGCACGGTGATAGAAAGAGTAAGAACGAGAGAGAAAGAGCGAGAGTGTTGGTAAACTTTTCGCATTATTGCTTGACACACACACACACACACACACACACACACACACACGTCCATCCGTGCACGCACCTTTTTGCACTACACAGACCTCTGGTTGTTCGCAATACTATCGCTGCGTCTACACCTTCTGCTGCTGCTGCTGCTGTTGCTGCAAGTTCAAGTATTTGTATACATCGGTGCGCACACATGTAATCAATTGGTTTTTATTTTTTCGCACCCTCTCTATCTCAAGGACCACCCGCAGCGGTGCACGTACGCTACGGGGGCTGGCGGGAGAAAGTAATAATTGAAAAAGTTCAAGAAAATCCAAAGTCGTTGCAGTGGTAATAACAGTATTATAGCGGGCACATTGCGTTATGTACGTAATATACGTCGAACACGAGAAGCGAAAGAGAGCGAAGAGTTTTAGTGGCGGGTGAAAACGACGATACTGCCGACCGACTGGTGCGCAGCGACAAGTGATAAGGTCGAGCGTGTTTTATACTAGTCGAGTATTTATATATGTGTGTGCGTGTGTGTATGGGCTTATATGCGCATGTTTATGGTACACAAAATCGGGATAATGTAGAAATTCTCGGTCCCGGAACACAAATGAGCAAACCGACAAACGACCATTTCGCAGTATCGTGTAATGTTTGATTTAATATTCTGGCAAATATTATTATGAACATTTTTAATATTAAGTTTGAAAATAAATGGGCCGTTCTTTGATTTTCGGTCTATCAAGAAATAATAATTAATAGTTGCGTTCTACTCGTATAAAAATGACCTGTTCGTATAATATTTTTATTGAAAAGAAATGTATTTGATAGTATTCATTTTTATTTTTCGTCATATCGGGATAATTTTAAAATTATTATTATTGACTATAATAGATTCGTTAGTAAATTCCAAGCTATAAAATAATATAATTTTATTTTATATTCATTGATCAACCTTTTCAATCAAAGAATTGCGTCCACATTTTACTGTCGTTCTTTTTCTTTTATATTAATGCATTTCCTTAGTGATTTTTATAAGTAATCTAGCATTGCATTAAAATATTTGTGGAATAATTGGTAGAACAAAATAAGGTTGCTTCCCAAAGTATAAAATATAGTGGAAGTTAATACAAATATAGTGTATATATTAAAAGATTTATTTTTTTTTTTACAATTCTTTAAATTGTTTTCGTTTTTTCTTCTTTAAAGTTTAAACATATAAGTGGCATATACTACATAAAGCGCTAAAATCTGTAGCACAAGATTTCGTCTAATTTTTCATTTAATTAATACTACATATTTCAGTAATTGTTTTAGAAAACAATTTGGAAACGAACACAACGTGCTGATGCTGATTTAATTTGAATTACCTATGTGATCCGATCGTCCAATGAGTAGTTATTTTTAATAAAATAGATTCCTTCGCAGTATTTTGTGATCACGTGATACTACAACGTGTTCTTGTTGTACATAACACGATACTCAAAAGCTTATGTGACGCCAGCACGTGGCCAAATTATAATAATTGTTATTATAGTATATATATACATGGGTTTTGGAGTACGACAAACATCTCAGTTTATCTACTCGGTGTTTCAACAAATCTAATACCAAGTGAAATAATAAATATACGTATGTAGCCACCGCGCGCTCTTATCACCGCTCCCCTTTTGGTTGTAGCATTTATAAAACGTGAATACATAGTATAATATATTTAACGTATAATATATTTACTATACGCGCGCGCCCCGTTCACCGGCGCAAGAGATAATTCGCGGAAAACGAACTGCAGGGATGCCGCCGCCGCGCCGCGGCCGACCTGCACGCGCACCCGTTGCGTCTCACGTATAAAATTACACAATCGGTGACAAAGTTTTGCCGGGGCATCGCAATAAAATCTAGACGTTGCACAGCTAATTATTGTTTCGACCCTTTGGCCGCCGGCTACCGTGGTGCAGTATCCAAACTTTTTCGCCGCGCGCCTCTCGCCACCTGCAAGTCCTGTGCGCGGGCGGCAGGACGCGTATCCTCCGCGCGACTGGGTCGTCGGCGAGGCGGTTGTGTCCTCTAAAAACAACAATGGCACAGGAGGTTTGCCAAATGAATTATGTACACTGTTTCTGTCCAGCCCTCTCCTGCCCGTAACGTCACACTACTATACACCACTGCCGTGCTTATGTATTGTAATACCCACCCGATCGTCGACGAGTTTCGTTGGATTTAAATATTTGCCAACTGTAACCTAACACAGAGCCCCGTGCGTATGCGGTGCAACTATACGTGTACGAACAGACGGGCTATAATGATACACGTCTTGATCTCCAGCAGTCAATAGTGTGTACAATATAATTACAACTGGGAGACGGAACTATATAGGTACACGCAAGACTCCCTTGAAATAAAGTTCCTAAAAATGCTTAAATTTGTTTCGAAATAGGTATTTTTTGAACATTGGCCTAAAATTTTATATGCCCAATAAAATTGAAAATAATTGATTTTAAAAGATATTTTTATATTTTTATGGCTCTCAATGTTATCAAGTCGCCTCTGTCAATAACAATATTCTTAATGTTTGCCTATAATCATATCGATCTGATAGTCAGTCGTCAAAAAATTGACCCACGTTTAAAACTGCTGTGAAAATAAAAATATTTTATATTCATCATAGAATCCGTTTTCAACAATTTACCTTATTATATTACACAAAAATATTATATGCTATTGACAAAATTATGTACTGTAAAATAAAAAACATGGGAAAAAAAATTTAAAAAGTTAAAAATATAGAAAACACTTAAAATAAAATTGGTGTAATTTTTACAGGATTTTATTTATGTTTGGTATCATGTAATTTTTATAAAAAATTTGTTTTTTGTGGGCATTTTTAATAACCTCCATAATTTAATTTAATATTCGTCGTAAAGTAAATAAATCAAATTGTTAATATGCTATATTAAGCAAACCAATAGTATAAAGTTATCAACAAATATCTTAAATAAATTTCCCAATATGTTCTTATGAACACATAAACTTTCAGTCAGAACCATCTTAATTTACTAAATTACTTGCAGACAACAGTAAATTATTTCTTTAAAATATCTTCCAGAGAAATTTTTAATTCTTAGTGGTACACATTTGAAGCTTAAACATATAAATAGGTGTTTATTACTTAAAAATTATTTGTTCTTCGTGTTAAAATTTAAAAAGTGCTAAGTAGATATACTTTTTGTATGATGAGCAATCAAAATTAGAAAACATCGTCAAAAGATAAAGCTCACACTAATAAAGTTATTAAAATAAACCTAAATAATAAAATAAATACTACGCATTAAGTTTTTCTTCCTGTTTGAACATCAAAAACAACTGTTTTTATAAAAAACATAATCCGTTTGTGACTTCGAAAAGTGTATTGTACAACCATGTTTCACAATCATACTCAAAATATTGGTAAAATAACAAGATATAATTTATCTTCAATTAAATTAAAATATGCTAAATATTTTTAGTTTTTAAAAACACGTTCTTTTTATTTTGAAAATAGTTTCTATTTCAATGCCTAAGTGACAAACCCACATGGTCAACCGGAAAATGTATGTACTCTATCATGGAAATTAATTTTGTGGAAACGTATCGTTGCAATTTACGATAAGTACAGTGGCTGTCGGATTCGGTTGGAAATATTACAACAATGTTAGAAAAACAGTCCTCAGAGCGCTTGGAATAAAATGAGAATATGTAATTTTTTTTCTTCTTCTGAATTTCGAAAGGAGTTTCTTTCCTCTCTTTTTTATGTTTGTTAGCAATCAGTTTAAACTGGAGAACGGACCCCAGCTTTTTGAATGAAGGCCGGAAAAAGGATGAAATCGAGGAAAACCGTCACTATAAACGAGATAAGACAAGATTTCGTCATACAGCCTAAAGGTGGTGGCAATGGCCGTACCCGACCGTGTATATAAATATATACCCTCGGGTATTTTATTTATAAGCCCCACAGTACCACTTACTAGTGACTATACACATTCGTATATGTGCCCCTTGTGCCCATACGTCTGTATACAGTTGTAATACCTTTTTTGGTTTTTCTATTATTTTGAATGGTGTCTTAAAGTATATTCGGGAAATAACCAACTCGTGGTTTCAGAATAATAAAATTGCAGCTGCCTTACTGTAAAACAAATGCGATATGACTCAATTCGATAGTTCAGAGTGACAATAGACCTTCAACTGTTGAGTTCCAAATTTTTTCTCATCAATTTGTAATTTCTTATTACAATTTACTTCGACGAATGTTCAACGTGTTATGTCTACATATTATATTTTTCTGTGGCTTGATCATATATTTATCTATTTTAAAAACCTACAATTTCATACATATAATGCAATATAAAAAATATAGGACAATTCTAACAATTGAAAATTAAACGAAAATTACTCGTTCGAAATAAATAACTATGACGTTTTAAATTTAAAATAAACAAGCGTTTGAACTTAGCAATCGAATGTCTCTCGTCCCGTCATGCCTTAAGAGTAGACTGTTTAAAATACGCGTAGCAAAAGCTGAGGACAAACACGGCTTTTAATTCACCATTGTATCACAAAATGTCAAATAATAATTGTTAGCGGGAGAAATACTGAAAAAAGAACATGCACTTATATGTACTCGTACTACGATAATTGTACATTGTTTAACTGACTTAAACCTCTCGTGGTCTCATTATATTCCGTACAACTCACATGCTCTACACCACCGTAGCTGTTTGTCAAGTTAACGTCTCGGCGTACTCGGACCGTGGCTGTGGTTTCATTAATAATTTATCTACACTCCCGGGCGACTTGTGCTGCAGTGGTTTATTTGTGCCGTCTTGCCTTCTCCATTAGTCTCCGGAATAAATCAAAACGCATTTTAAGGAAGAAGGGGGATAACCACGGAACTCAAATGTTTACGTTAACACTTGAAAACATTGTACAGCCGTTTAAACACGAGTTTCCCACCCCATTCCGTCCGCTTGGTCGGGGTATAACAGTGTAGCGTGGCTAATCTGACTTTGTAACAGTTCTAACCGGTAATCCGGAGTCACCACCCTAAACTAAATTGTTAGACGCATCAAGGTGGATTATATATATTACACCCACATCGATAACACTGTCGATATCGAGAGACATTTAATATTTTAAAAACGTATAAAATTTTCCGGGGCCAATTATTATTTTTTATTTCTTAAAAACAAGTTGTTAATTATTTTTTCAAAACATATTTACTTTAAATAAAATGCATCACATAGATGTTTATATATTTTTCATACAATAAGAATAATATTATACCGTTAAGTTTCACAAACATATTTATATGAATTACTGAAATTAAATGTACAATGAAACGAAAAAAAAAATTCAGTTAGAACCAAAAAATATATTTTGGAACAATTATTTTTACAATTCCATAGCATTTTGTTAAAATGAAAATTTTAGTTCAAAATACATAACTATAAAATAGTTAACGGTTCATTTGTTTGTAGTTATATTACATAATACAGCGTAATAACTATAAGCATAGACACAAATAGTAAATACGAAAAAAGTTCGTAATTATTATCAACAATACAATTATTGGAAATTGAACATTTTCATTATGAAACGTTTCCCACGAAATTTAAATCTCTTTAAAATAAAATATAAATCGTTTGTGGTGGTTTTATAAACAGTGTTGTTCGATGTCAACAGTCCCTCATTTTTTGTCATTCACTCTTGTAATTTTATCGTCACCACCCCGAAATCCATTCAGCTCAGACAACGATAGTTTTCTTAGAACGGTCGTTTCAAGTGCCATGATCGTCTCACTCCCTTTTCCTTTCTTTTTTTCTTCCTGTGGCTGAAGTAATTAGTACGAATCGTCTTAATTAATTCCTTTTTCTTTATACTTAAACATTCAGCAGTCATTGCACACTCTAGCTAGGGTATATACGACCCAGGACTTAATTGCTTGAGCAGACAATCCAAACCCCGGGGTACAATTTTTTTGTTGTTCATCCCACCCTTTCTATCACTGAAATACCGTTTTATCCTACCCATGAGTTGCTCGTGACGTGAGTCTTAAACATCCACGTCCCCGACTATAGTTTCGGTGTAGTTTCACGCATTTACCTTTGTTGGGGAGGGGGGAAGGGGAGACGGAAAATTCATCTAGAGAAAAAAACCCTAAAGGTCTTATCTCGTAAAATGTGCTTGTATAATTTATGCGAGTCGTAAAAAATATTGTTTATCCCTCCGCCTTTTTTAATTTAATTTGCGACCCCGGATATCATTCCAACGAATAATTGCGGAGACGATAAAGTTTTATCTGAGGTTTTTTTGTTTTGGATTTGTGCCCTTGGTAAACGACTGAACAATTTTTGGTGGCTTTCAAAAATTAATATTTTCTGACTATTTGGAAAACACGTAAAACATAAATATCCACTTTGTTTTTGCGAAACATTTCCAAAATTGAGAATAAAACTATAATTTAACAAAATTAAAACTTATTTTTGAGTTTCTCATTGTAGCGTTATCGTTTGAAAGAAACTGATTAAAAGTTATTAAATATTTATTCGGATGCATTTGTTATTAAAAACATTTAAAAATAATGATAATCTCGAGGCTTATTGGGATGAGAATTCATTTTATGCGAAAAATCATTAATTTGTGATACATGTTTTTCTATTACAATAAAAACGCAATCCTTCTATGTATAAATAATATTATAATCAAATAATTGAGTTTAGTATTAAAAGCTAAGCATAATAATATTATATCCTACGCAGGCGATAAGAAGACTAACGGCGGAGAGTTCTAAGAAAAAAGCCATTACGAAAAGCAAACTGGTGAAGGCGCCGGTTTTATTGAGTTCACCCGTTGTAAATGCGTCCTCTCTTTTGGCCATATAAACTTTTTTACACCAGTGCAGATGTTACCGACTAATGCCTTTCGCATCTTAACCCCCTTTGTCTTGGCATACATGGAAAGTATCCTTATATCCTCTAAAACATTACAGGTCGTATAAACACTATGACAACTAGGTACCATTTGTCTTATATTTTTGCAACTGCATACTCTTCAAGGCCAATTAAACGGGCCATTTTTATTCCCAAGTATTTCTTACACTATTTATTTTACCAGAATCCGACGGGCAAACATTTCTATGTTCGGTTTCCAGGGGTGAAAATATATAAGACATTTTTTATATTGATTGTCGAATAAATAAAAGTTTTGATATTTTCTATCGGTAAAACTTTTTAATAATAATTTACTGCCCATTTTAAATTTACAAACACAAACGTGAAATATTTACTTTTGTAGTTTTAAAGAAACAGTTATTTAACGAAATAAAAAAGCCAAACTTTTGCTTCTTCTTAAAAATGTTCACGTAATTTCAGCTTTGCGTAATATTTTTAATACACTATTAGAAAGATTGGTTAAATCATGTTCTATAATAATAAATTAAGTTAGGAAGATACATTGAATATTCTCTATTTATGACTCATTCAAAAATTAAAAGTTGCACAATTTATAAACAATTATTATTCTTGTATACTATTGTATTTGATACACAATAGTTAAATAAACAGTCAGGTAAATAGTTTCAATTTACTTATAACCTCAATTGAAAGTAATGTAAAACTATAGTAATCTATAGTAAACATAAATATTTTTACACAATAAATTATAAAAACATATAAACACCACAATCAATTCACAAGCTTAAGTTTAGTGTAAAAAGTTATATTACAATATATGAATACTATAAAAGAATATAAACTCAGACTTATCTTAAATACAGGATTTTTTGGTTTTTATTGCTAGATGCTTTTAACTTCGAAATGATCATGGAACAAGCCAATATTTTTTATTGCAACAAAGTGGAAACCTATAGTAACGCACACGATCATATCTGGTGTATAAGTATGCTGATATATAAGACTGCTGATAAACAGCTGATAAGCTAGTGAATTTGGATTCGAAATAAAATGAAAATGCAATTACTGTTTTGTATTGCCAATTCGGTTATGGGTTAAAGCAATCGGTATTCGGACTCTGACTGAGGAAATTCCTATTGATCCGTGGCATACAATCAAACATCCTTAATTTACCGTAAAATAATACAAAGAAAATAGTGCGTGGAAAACATTTTAAACCACAATTTACAATTAATTTTTCTTGTGCAAAATACCAACTATTTTCCCCAGATATAGCAGCTCCCGAGCTGTCCAAGGATTGGATGTTCATTCTCCCCCCCCCTATATGTAATGTGTGAGTGTATGTGACAATGACTACAGAATTTTCCGAGCCAAAGCATCCACCGCCACCACCGAAATTAACTTTAATTTAGTTCTGTCAAACACGGTTACGCACGTCTCGGTGGTTTCCAAAACATATACTAGCTCAGCGTGCACATCTTTCGCATATATATTATATACCCTTCCATTCATAAGTTATTTCTCTGAAAAAGAGTGTGTCCGCTTTGCCGTGAAATTTCTACGAAAATAGTTATTGAATACATAGATTCATGTTAGCGAGAACAATATTAAATAAGAATTTCTCGGTTATTATAGGAAACTTTTAATGGTTAACTCAAATATTGACAACACAACTTAAAGTATTAGTATAAGAATGCGTAAAAATGTTTAATGCACCCATCGCTATCATCAGCGTTATTAACTGTGACGTAAATCACTATAGAGTAAAAAATATGAGGATTTCGAAAATGTTTATTAATATTTAACAGTTATTTAAGACCATATATTTAAAACTTTTGAAAAAATGTGTAATAGGTAAAGTAAAATATTAATAATATATCTTATTAGTGATTATTGTTTTTAATAATTTTTTGTAACCTGAAACTTATACCATTAAATAAGAATTTTGTTTTTTTATTAGTGTGTAACACCACATTTCAATAAACTGATTTTCCACGGAGATAAACGTTATATTTTGAATTTCAAACATAATCTTTAAATATCAGAATATTACGGAATGTTGTGAATATAAAATTCTAAAAATTTGATTCTTGTTTTTTTTTTTTTTTGTTTACTAACGTCTTAACTTTTATTATATTTACAGACAGAGTAAATATAATATGATGAGAAACATATAGGTGGTGACGTTTACGTAGTAAGATATATTTTTTTTATGATGTTTTTTTTATTTGTTACTTTTTAACATAAAATACAAAAAGTAAAATGAAAGAGATAGGTACATTTTTGTTGAAGCCGTTATCGACATCTGTTTAAAACCCAAAGTAGTTGAATTCAGTGAAGAATATATTGTGAATCGGATAAGCTAATGCACGCATATAAGTATGGACACATTTTAGAATATCAAGCAATAAAAGTAAACCCAGGATTTTCGATTATACTAATATTTAGTAAAATATCTCACAAACGAATTATAATATATACTTTTGGGGTGGTTTATAAAAATATACCAATTATATTGTTTAAGTGGCATAAACAAAAATAAAAATTCGATTCTTTTTGTCATTTTAATAAAAAATTTTAATAATATAAGTGGTACATCAAAATATTTGATAAAAAATAAAAAATTTCGTCATCTAAAAAAAATTTAACACGTATTAATACCACAATATTAAGTACATATCAGTAGTACATTTTAAAATTTTAAAACGTTTATTTTTTATATAATTTATTATCCATAAATTATACAATTTTTGGGTTAGTGTGCACTTTTCAATAAAATTCATAAGTACCGTAAATAGTTGCGTAAGCGATTTTCATTTTCTTTCTGTCTCATGTTTTGTCTTGGATAGGTCGTGCATAATATATAGCCGGAGTTTTCTCCCGTATTAATGCGTTATAGAGGAGAAAGATAAAGAGTGAGGAGGAAAGAGAGAGGGAAGAGAACGAAAAAAAATCCATTCTAAAGAGAGTCTCGGCTTACGCGCATAGGCTACATAGTACGGCTTAAGTTGTTAACGATATCTGGAGCTCTTTTGGCGACGTTATGCAAATAGGAAACTATTAAAACGGTGCCATTACAGCGGGGAGTCGTAGAGATTCCACACGCCCAATGTTCTATCCTTTGCATGCTATTGCACCACCCCCTCATAACGTCCCTTACTGCGAATCGAATGGTCGGATTTTGAACGTCAAGCAAATAGAGTTAAGTCAAATTTTTAGCAGCTACAAGAAGGCTGTATTAAAAATACAAACTTTTCATTAGCGGGGTGTCATCGAGGGCAGCGATTTGAGATCATCAAATTATTTTTAAATTAATACGTCGTCAAAAAGACTTATCTACTTATAAATATAGATATTATTATTAAATAAAGACACGATATGCATTTATCTTGTATATTTTATTATAATCTAGAACGCTCTATAAATCCGTATTAAGACACACTTGGTTTTCGTTTACGTATATCACACAAGATACGATAATACAACTACCCTATAAATCGTAATTTACTAGTAAATAAAGTGAAAAGTTACCCGCGCGTATTACCTGTTTTAATTAGATATTTTTAAAACGCGCCCTTATCCGTATTGCACTATACGTGGAAATATAATAGCGAATATAAAACAACACAAAGAATGAAGATATTACACGCGAAGAGCATAATAAAGTATACAACAGAGATGTTGAATATTCTGAACCGTCGGCGGTGGTGGCAGTCGTGTTCAACACTTCCACAAAATGCCTTAGCGAGTATAAATTATAATACATTTTGCAGGCGCGAACGCGAATGAGATTGTTGTAAAGTAAAAAGTGAGAGACGGTCGACGCTTTTTCTCGTCGGCACATATAAATATATATTATATATATATATATATATACATAAAAATAGTTGTTAAACTTACAACCATATTTCACCAATGTTTAAAGTAAAGTTTTTCTCTGCGTCTTCTCGCGTGAATTCGAACCACTGAACCTGCTGCTGACCGTTATCGTGGGTAAAAAAAAACGAACAAGTTAAAATCGGCTCTCATTTTATGTATGCAACAGAATTATATATATATAGCATAGGTACTCCCCAACAGTGAGATTTAGGCTGTAAAGACTCAAATAAATGCGGCAGAACAATCACACCGTGGTATAAAAACTTAGCACGCCAAAAACTTCAGACACGCGTTGAAGAAACGTAGTTGTATACTGCATACGATGACTTTTGCGAAAGTTTCAATCCGATGACAACAATCGTGTCTTTGCTTCGAATATTATGAACCTTTCAGTAAGCTTCCCGTACACACAAACTACTCGCATGACAACAACGTGTTGTCATCGGTGTTGAACGTGTTAAACAATTATAAAAATGTTTCGATTTTTGCTTAATTAGTCAATCGAAGCATGTTTAATTTACCGTTTGTGCCTTCATGTAAGTTCACCACTATACACACATATACACACGCAGTCACACAAACACTTACTCGTACCCTTTTTATCGATCACGAGAGACTGCAATGGCAAAGCACGTCGTATGGGTGTATACGTCTGTGTGAGTATATACATATATATATATATATATTGAATAATAACGTTGCGGGCTTTACATCGAGTGGTCGTCGCATGAGATTCTCCTAGGCCTACTCATGCAGTATACCTACCCTTCTCGTATTTTCGTCCCACACCGTAACCGCGTTAAGACCACTACCGCGGCAGTCGTAGTACACGTATATGTGCGCAAGTATATAAATGTATGTGTGTGTATTCAGTATTGTAATCAATGCAAACGCGTGCGAATGCGACAAAAGTCCCGGGGGAGACGTTTTTAGGAATTCAAGTCGCGCAGTGGTGGTGGCGATAGCGGAGGCAGCGGAGGTGATGGCGGCGGCGACCGATCGGCCGAATCCGACGGCGTTTAAAAGACGTCGCCGCCGCCGCCGCCATCTCCTAATCAATATACCACCAGCTCCCACGTCGACCGCGACCGGTCGTCGGCAGATCGCCCAGACGCTGCCGCCGTTGTGGCGCCCCACTTTTCACCCTGCGCGCTCTTTACAGCCGCCGCGACCACACCACCGCGTTGTTACATATGTATATACACACACACACACACACATTTATAATATATACAGCGGTATACACTCGGATATAATAATATATACTGTTCCATACCGCTATGTAACCGCTGTATATGTTACCACTATTACCACTGTCGACAACTACGACGGCCGCCGCAACAATGTACTCGTACATGTTTATATCGGGCCGATACAGTACGCCCCCGCACCGATTTTAAACCCGTGCCCCCAACACCGGGAATTAGGATCCTATCCGCGCAACCCACCCGCCAACTGTATATATTATTATACTTATTCCGAAACCACAGCCGCCACGCCGAGTCCTATTAGCTTTATTACGCGAACCGACCACGACGAGCGGCAGTGCTTAAATTACATATATATATATATTCATACACCACATACAACACACACACACACACACACACACACACACACACACACACACACACACACACACACACACACACACACACACACACACATATATATAGCAAGCACTAGAGTGTGTAAGAACTGTGCAAATACTATGAGGGTTTACTAAGTTCGTTTTATATAGTAGCATCGTCATCGTCACCACCACCATAGTTTTACCGAGATAAAATTCTATACGGCGAAAAAATTAAAATTAAATAGCACGAGTAGAAGATCTATACAGGATTATGACGTGCTCGGCTTATGCGCCGTATATGACGGTCACGAGTTTCGCTTATCGTCGGGACGATGTTGGGTTTATTGTTACTTTTTTTCAAACAAATCTCCGAGATATATGGTTAAAAAAATCGTATCATCACACTGGGGTTTTGTTTTTTATAAATATTTTTGTGTTTGGTAATTTTTATTTTTTTTAGAAGACTCGAGCTAACGCCGTTATATTATACGATCCGCATGGAAAAAATAACGAAAATGCAATATAAATAAAAAATTAGCACGCCCTAAACGAATTAATTATGCATGTAAATTATGCCAAACAAGTTTTTTGTCTCGTGAAATTGAATTGTGTTTGGTCTTAAGCACTTGGTACGCAAGCAAAACGACACAACAATTATGCAGTTTCGCAGCGACGTAAAGCGTAATTTATTATAATCCCGAAAAGGAAATATTATGTAGTCCCTTAGAAGTATACACAAAAAACCTATTGACACAAAGTAATATAACGTAATGCAATACATATTATTATCACACTTAAAAAACACATAATAGCACTTACAAATATATTATTTTCCTGTACAACTTTACACATCGAATACAATTTTATATAATTTTATTAATTGGTAGTTTTTTCTGTCAACTGTTTCATTACTAAAAAAGAATTTATCTTATATAAAACCTCCGGTAGACAATGACATACGGTATTAGACAATTTGACCTAAGACCTTTAAATACGAACTAGTTAGTCACATGACTGATACTACAATCTAATAATTTATTAGCAAATATTCATCGTTTACGTCAAAAACACGTAAAACTTCCTTCGCACATATATTTGTACACATCATAAGACATTAATATGAAGTCTAAAACGCCAACACGGCTTCAGAGCACACATATGAACCTATAATAATTTATTAATAACATTTATTGTACGTAATACTGATACTTTTTTAAAACGCCATGAAAGCATTTATATATAAAAAAAAAAAACATTTAAATTTTTTTCCATCGTGCCGTTGCGCGTTAATGTGAAATTAACGAAAACGTTCCGGCAGAAAAATCGAGAATAATAAATCACCTTGGGAAAAAAATAAGCTGTATTTTTTTTTCACTTGAAAAAAAACCTTTGTCGTAACGAAATTATATAGCCCGGGACCGTAAAATATCATAAAATAATATATCCGACGGTAAAAACGGGCGAGACAATAAAAAAAAAAAATGACCAATAAAATTAGCCAAAGCTGCGAATTGCATAAAACAAAATAAATAAGCCCATAGTATAATAATAATAACCGTTGTGGCGGTAATATAAACGTTTTTACGACGATCACGTGTACCTCTCTGCCTACGACCATCTCGTGATATCGGAAATGTGCATTACGAAATATAATATAATAATATTGGTTTAAAAATATCCGACAAGGCGCCGAGAGTATGTAAAACGTCTTACCGTTGCGTCGTCGTGGTCTCGTCGCGGTTGCCGTCGTCAGCGAGTGCTCGCGGCTGATCGTGGCGGCACGCGCGTGTGGGGTGACGACACCGCGGCCGCCGGAGCATCACAAGTTGCCGGTCGGTGGATTGCAGGCGGACTGACGACAGCATCACGGCCTAGCGGACCGTTACGGATTCACGGTGGCGCGCTGCCGGTCCAGTCATGCCAACCCGGGGGACGCGGGCGGGCGCGCGCGTGCACCCTGCATGGCGTGTGGTGCGGCGGAGCGTGCGACAACGCGGCGACAATGGTGAACGGGTGGCGAGGGGCGGTGGCGGTCGTATGTACATAGAGAGAGAGAGAGTGAGTGCGAGACCCCGGTAGATACCAGAAATTTGTTTTACGAATTATATAAAACAACGACAACCGAATATATAAATATATATGTATTAATTTATATATATAAGGTGACCCGACATAGGTTCGGTCACCACTGAAGTACGTGATGAAATACGCTCCGAAAACCTATTGAGAACCTACATTATTAGCTATGTAATTTTTCGGAACCTTTGACTTACGTAAAGTTAGCGCCTGCACGCTTTAGCGAAACATCTCAAAACCCGAGCTAATAATATTCTGCTAGTTTTTCGCTAGATCTCGCTTGTTGGCCGGTTGCGAAATATAACAAAAAGTCAAAAAGGTGAGCCAACTGCAAGTAGGCTCCTACAAGTTGCCCTAAAATTCCAAAATTGATTCCATACAATGCGCCCTGATTTGCGAATTAAATTTGAAAATGCGTGAGTTAACCCCTTACCAAAAAAAGCATGTTTTCCATCCGTGATCTTGGACCACCCAAGTCGCCCTAGAATTCTTAAATTGATACCAAACTTAAGTTTTTAAAACGGACTTGCAATTTCTCACATTGTTTGGTATCAATTTTAAAATTCTAGAATATCTTGGAGCCTACGTAAAGTTAACCCACCTTTCTGTTTTTTAATTTTATCTTACAACGGCTCACTCAAAAATGTTGATGATGGACTCGAAAATTCTCGTAAATAATTTGCAAAATATTAGATTTGGTTTCAAGTTGATTCGTGAAAGTGGGTGGCCCAACTCCACGAACTTGATTTTTGATTTGTTACACTGCAGCTTTGGAGGCGAATTATTATTAGTTATTACCATGAAATGTGTACACTATAAATCGGATAGTAGATATTACTCTTTTAGTTATTGTTTAAATTATTTTAATATTTCCTCGGGTACACGGGGTTTATCGTTGAGCAGATAATTTTATAGTCATTATTATTATTTATTTTAATAACATTGTACTATCTCAAAACCATGACCAATTATTTTTCATAATGTAAAGCTATATGTTCGTGACGGCTTTCAGAAAGGAGAGTAGAAATAAATGTTACCTTTAGTGTTGAAAACCCCCACTTACACTGGTAGTAAAAGTATATGTTGTAGGGTTATTAGATCCCTCAAAGTAATAATTTCAAGTATCATAATTTTAGCATGTCAGTCGACCTGATAGACATGATTGACATGTTGTCAACGATGAACGGCTTTGAAATCCAAATAGTAATAATTATATTATTATAATTTACCCGGTGAACGAAATCGCGTTGCTGTGATATTATAGATAAAGTATTTGCATACGTCCACGTGAAAATAATTATACAAATCGGCGTCGTACTCATACAATAATGATAATAAACTAGTACAAGTGTAGTAATAGACGTATAATAGTGTACGATGTACACGAATCCACGTGCGATTGATGGGGACGTAAAAACAACGCATTTGAGTCTGTTTACGTTTTGCAAGTTTTTAACGGTTTTCGTATCATTATATTGCCGTGTGTTCACCAAAGAATGGTTTGCAGAGGTGTTTAAATTGCAGATAGTATAGTTGTAAATATCGTACTGGCGCCTATACGTATATTTATCGTACATGGAGTCTTAACGCGAGTAGATATAATTGTAATCACGTCTTACGTAGAGATGAAAACTATGCATCATTGTCGAATTTATTTTGTGTAACCAATATGTTTGTTGATTTGTGAAGACTGTCAACAGTGTCAATTCGAAGTGAAAAACGGTGATTTGCCTATAAGAACCAAGAAAGGGTATTACGGGTGTTAGTGAGTTACAATTCTACACCTAGAACAAACCCCCTCTAAATATGTCCTTGAGTGGACGAGCTCTATACTCGGGATTTATGTCGCTGCAGGATAAAATATTGACGTGTGGCTTACAGGCACCAAATGCGAGAATGTTTTATAAAATTCGTCCCCGGATCAGATCAGATCGCATAAGAATGAGAGCGCGACAAGATCGATGATGAGAGCACCTTTCGCAATCGGTCGGGTCGCCATGCTCGGTTATTGAACGGAAAACTATTCAGATTCGGTTTTTTATACATTATTCTCTTATTTTAAAATACCACACGTGATAACTTAAAACGATGATTTTTATTTTTTTTTTTGTTTTATACAGTTTTTACAATTTCTACACGCTCCGCTTGGTCTGAATAATATAATAAATAATAGTTATGCATTTAATATTGATAAAAAAAAAAATGTGACCCTCAAAGACAAATCAATCGACAAAAATTGCACCACTCGATTATGATTAGTTTGGGTATAAATTTAAAGTCTCTCCAAAGTGTTCGAAAAATTGAGTCAAGCGGTATTACGAATTTCGATTACAACCAAAATAACGTTTCAGGAATAGTATTCTTAAGTGTAACATAATGTATACAACAGTATAACTAAGTTCAAAATATCTTTAAAACAGATTACAAAATATCTGCATGTGTTTTCATACATTAATCTCATCATGAGTTTCATATACATAAAAACTCACGGACGGGAATAAATAGTTACTATAAACTATAATAACAATAGCAGCATCAAATATTTGGTGCGAAGATTTATTTTTTACGAAATCATGTGATAACATAATGAATTTATTGTAATATGTATCGAGGTTGTATACAGCACTATACGTATACAAATCTATGAAGGGAATGAGATAGCATATTTTGTTCTATATACAGTTTTATGAAATTATCGAGGCCTCGGAGAAAAAAAAACCATTATGACACCCTTATTTAAATCATATTCAACACTATCCGAAATGCATTTTATGTAACAATGCAAGATTTTGGTTTGCGTACATCATTCGTAAAAGATCATTCTGTATTGAGATTACGTATGCTGTGATTATTATTACGAAAATTATAATAAATGATAAATTGTATTGACGACTTCACCCTAAAAACGAACATGACAGTATTTTATTTTTATAATTCTTTATACTTATGAATTTATGATGAATGATAATATAGGGTAGATAATTAATTTTGTTATACATCCAGTTGTTGCCCGGGTTATAATTTGAAACGTATTTATTTTTTCCTTAGCTGAACATAACTTAAACACATTAACGACATAAGAGAAAATATAAATTATAACTTAAAAATTAAACAATTTAATTAAATACATTACTAAAATCTTAAAGTAAATTGCTAACGTGAGCATAAATATATTTCTCCAAGTTTTAAATTGAAATCTCCAAGTTAAAAAATCTGAATATTATGAATATTAATAGTAACATGTACGGCACTATTGCCTATCACTCATAGATCTCAATTTATAGAACTATAAATGGTATATAACAAAATATTTTGTCTGTGACGATTTTCAATATCATAGAGATGAACTTTTTTTTTTTATGGAATTATTATTAAAATAAATCATACATTTTCATAACTAATAAAAAAAATTAAATGCGTGTATCATGGTGTACAATATTTAAGAAAAATCAACTACCTAATTAAATACAACAATATCATGACACTATTAAAAAATTCTCATCTTGTATTTGAATTACATTAGTTATTCCATTGTTTAGATTATGTACTGCAAAAATAACTAGTATTGTGTATAAATAAATCTCTAATACGACAAAGATATTTTATCTATATTTTTATGATCCTAATTACACACTCAACGATAAAATTGAATCACTTGAAGTTGCTGATCAAGATAACTTCTATAATAATTACATGGCGGTATGTCTTGAAAAGTTTTCTGTGGCTATAAAAGTTATAATACTCGTATTATATCTATAGTGGTCGCTTAATATATTTTGATTGGTATAGTTTTTATAATAATCAAAAAGTTTTACACTCATAAAGGTCATTAGATATCATTCTAATTTTTTACGACTGCGTCCTCAAAAAAAGTTTTTCATAAATATTACAAATATTTGGTAAACTATATCTAACTATACTACATATATCAGCTATTTATAATAGTGTATTAATACAATTTAATACGTATTTAACCACCGTGTTATTCTTTCTTGGGTAATCTTATTTATCGAATGGATTTTGTGTTAATAACTTAAAACAGTTTAAATCAGGTAAGGAGCTATATCGAATAAATTATTACAAATGTAAATATTGAGGATCATCAATAATAATGTAATCAATGTATAGTCGTAGTATGATACCAACTAAATATAATTAATTTAGAACAGAAATATTTTCCTTCAAATTGATAATTAACTAATTTGCAATAAAACTATTTTAAAGTTAAAATTATTTATATCTAATTTTCAAAAATAAACGATGCCTACAATATTTTTTGAGTTCTCGAAAAACAAAAAAAATATTAATATCTTGCATAAAGCTACGTCATACGTCATATTTACTGTTAATAAGTCTTTAACTCGTATATCATATATTGAGTCGCTTGAATTTATAATGTATGTAGTATGTACATATAACATGTCCAATATTAAATCTATTGTTCGATTATAATATAAAAATAGTGGCTTTCCATAACTAAATATTTTAAGTTCTTCATATGAAATATTGTACTTTAAAATCATCTTAGTATATACTTTGATAAATATTTAACTCAGAATTCTTACCCGGAGATTCAGCAACAATAAAATATATACTAATGTTATATTAAAACCTTGTTATTATTAGTAAAAATACTGCCATTTTATGTTAACCGATAAAATGAGAAAAAAATGAAAATGATAAATAAACAACAATTAATTAAAAAATTCGAGACATTTGGCTGAAAGGAAAAAACGCCTTCACCATTATTTTTAAGGTTAGTTTCCGCTTCGAAACATCTTTATATAAATAACATTTCTCCTTTCGAGGACCGCCTTCTTTTCAAAACTCTTACGGCCGTCTAATCCGCGATTTTATGACGAAATGGTATCGTCGGAACCATGAGACAAATAATATCTGTCCGTATCAATCATCATTATCCGGTATCTGCCAACGCGGCTCCTCTTCGTCCCCTCACACCCTGTAGTCGTAGCGCTGTATCATTTATATTGCCAGACTTTAATAACGTTAAGATCGTCAGCCCTTTAGAGCTCTCTAATGGATAAATGTACAGTGAACGACTAAGACCGCAGTAGGAGACAGAGAGAAAGAGAGAGAGAGAGAGAAAGAGTACAAACTGAACATAATATCATCAATGGATGATCTCATTGGAGTTATGAGACAATGTCTGTTGAATACACATTAGTGATAAGACGAAGAGTAGAATAATAATAATAATAAAAAAAATGTCAATGTAGACAAACGTTTATTTACAAAAGGCGGATAAACGATTTCGTTTGTGATTTTTTTGGAATGGAATAGCTTATTGTGGTGCATGAAAAGTAATGTCATGGGAGGTCTATAACAACACGCATCGCGTCGCGGTGAAATTGCATTTGTCAAATGTGGATTTGTTTAAATATGCATGTACATTCGCTCATATTATGGGCTCTTTTGAAAATAACCTCGATAACAGTAATAACTAGAAAAGAGAAGAGTATATAGGGAAGAGTATATATTTTTTTTGAAATAATGCTATAACCGGAGAATATATGGCTTGCGAAGTGCAATGATCAACAATAATAATATCTCCTTTTGAATACTCTCCAAAATTGTGTGGTTGTGATGACAATAATATTAGACTTTCTATCTGAAATAATATAGGCAGCTGAACAATATTCATAATGATCGCATATATCGTGTATGGTGTAGCATATGGAATATTGTAAAGATAAATTACTTAAATAAATATATTTAAATAAATTACTTAAATAAATATATTTAAATAAATTACTTAAATAAATATATTTAAATAAATACAAATTGTCATAATATTTTCTTGGATCATAATAGTATAGATTTATTTTATGTTTATACTTAGAAGCTCTGATAATTAAACAGTGTTTTCTGGTCAATCTTAATGCTTTTTGTTCTGATCACAATGAGCATTAACGATTTTTTAAATATTGAATTCACACTCACAACATATCATTTCAAAATTAAAACCTTCTCTCCCATTTTAATAACCCATAGTAGGTTAACTGTCTGAGAACCTCGTTGAATTTCACGTTAACAATTATTTCGGTTAATTCGGTGGCTAACTCGGGATTCAGTATCCACTTGGAGTGTGTAGTTAGTTTATTTTAAATTGATCTTATCATTATTATTATTACAAAATTCAATATTGAGTGCATATTATATATTCTAATTTCAATACCAAAAATGTTACAAAATAATAAGATTTACTTAACAGTTCCTCAGTTAATGTATGGGCTTAATTTTAAATAATAAACATTTTTCTTATTTTACTACTATAGTTAAATATTAATCGATATTATGCATGTATTAATAAATATTAAATAAACCGCTACCTGAGCTAACTATTTAAACAAAAATAGTATCGTTCATTAACTCATTCATCTGTCAGGCTGTAACAGATAACATGTATTTTACGGATTCAAATAAAAATAAAAACTTTATTTTCGTTGCATCAATCGATGGCCGTCTAATAGTCTTCTAGTGACCTACGATTGATACTTCGCCGACCACGATCTGTAGACCATATCTATATGATATCATCGATCAACGTTTCAAATTATTTATCCCACAGCCAGGAGCGTATGTAGCCACGGGCCTAGAGCGACCTCGGCAACATTTCGGGTACGGCAAATTTTGGACTAATAAATAAAATAAATCACTCGGCCCCAAGGAATCGCTTCCATTTTTATTCGTGGTTGTTCAGTGAATACACCTAAACGGTATATTATATTCAATTCGTTTTCGACTATTTTTTTTAGAGCAACTATGATTTCTTCCGGAATACGGCTTATCGTCGAAGACGATGTAATAACCGTTAATAATATTTATTGCGAGACACTTGACGTTTCGAGCCTTTATCTTTTATTCCATTACACTACAAATTTCAATTCAAATTAGGTGTAAGCCGCAATACATGTGAATTAAACGTCTGATAAGCTGTAGTGACCTATTATCACGTACGACTGTCGATCCACAAGTGACAAAAATATTAAAGGTAGGTAATGTTTTTATTCACAATAATGTTATACTAAATTATTTCATTTGAACTATTATTGTTTAAAATAATCTCATATGTAATACACGTGCATGTGTTTAAATATACCCCAATATTTACATATTATTATATTTTGTTATTTATAGTAAAACTATTTAAATGATATTGAAAAAGCATTTTCAAAAAAACGTAACATATATTTAAAATGTTATTATCTTCAAAAATCAAAATTAAATTAATTTCTCCTCTACACAATAATACTAGATGGCTGAATTAGTTGCCCTGGTCGGGGAGATGTATTACTACGTATTTACGATTAGAGCGATTTCTATATCGATGTAAAAAAAATTAAAGGTTGAAAAAAGCGTACTACCGTCGTATGACTTTATGATATTTATTTTAATTTAACTATACTATGCATTAGTCTACGTACAACGTATACCACCCTCAATCAGTAATTATTGTTAAAATCAATATATTAAACAAAATAAAATATTTCCTAGGTAACGAAAAACAAAAGGTGGAGAAATGTATAAGTCCAGCCCGGAGACCAAAACCCTTTAGACCTAGAAAATGCGATTTTTGAAAAATTATTTCGACAATCGTGCCTACGTCATAATAGCTATATGTATGCCAATTTAAGTGTAAATGTACAAGAAAAGATTATCTGACGGATGGATATTCTAATAAAGACATCTTACTCAAAGTTTATACCTGGCCCATGATTAGTCGCTTGTTTTCTAGTTGTTTAGTTTGCACAATCTCGATGGCTTTTTTACCAACACACGTTGTGTACGCGAGTAGTAGTAATTTATTAAACTTGGTGTAGGATCTAATGAGCCTAGCGAGGGGTTTACCAAGATTTATTTATATACGTAAAAATTGTCAGCGTTAATTTATTTATGTGCTATATTTTTTTTGTGCATAATGTTGGCAACGTTTCAGATAGAGCCTAACTAAATTTATCGACTTCGACTGTTTATACAATAATGGATTTAAACAACTTTTCAAAGTCTCTAAAATGGAAAAATATAATTATAAATTAACTTCTTTGGTGATTAGTGATTACAAAGAAAAGATATAACCCGTTTCGACGATTGCATATTTTTATGTAATTGGTCACAAGAGTTAAATGTATCATAGTAGGATTTTACGACACTTTTCCGTAACGGTATTCCTAACAACTCTGTGTAGAACTCTTTAACTTTTCAATTAGAACGTACGTTTATATTTGTAATAATATACTCGAAAATATGCGATTTAATTTTTATACAAAACATTTTCGATTTATATTATAATAACAATTAAATTTATAACTAAATATTAGGTTCAAATAAATAGTACGTATATTAGAATCCCTTACAACAGATATATAATTGATTTTAACCAACACCATGAAATTCAACCAAAAAAAAAAACTAATAACCTTTGTTGTTGATGTTTTTAAAGGTCAAAAAAAAAAAAAAACCGGCATTCTTCACAAAAGCCACGGTCCACGGTTGTTATCTACGTGTTACAATCGTGGTTGTGACAGAAACTCATCAAATTTCTTATCAATCACCTACCATTATAACCACGATATATTAAAAGCCAATCAGAATCAATAATCACAGATGTTATGTTATCTGTGGTATAATGTTTAATATATTGATAGTAAATATTTTAAAATATTAGACATACTGATAGCTGTTTAAAATGTATAGTTCTAACCACTGTAGATTTTTAGCCAAAAGGCCATGAATTAAGTCACTGGGGAGGCCGGTGCCCACCCTGCCTCTCCCGTAGACACGCCTATGGTATTGAGAATAATGTACGTACAGGGTCATTTTTTAGACATGCTCACCCCTTTTTTTGGCTATAAAAATGCTTTAAACTAATTTTTTTTTTCAATATTCAAGTTACCATTAAAACTATGTTTTCCGTAATGTTTCTTTTCATGCCACCTTAAGTATATCCTGTGAAGATACAAAGTCTTGTTTCTCAAATGGAAACACTCCATTTTTACCGTGGTATTTCATTGGGGTCATTTCTATGAATTTGATGTACTGAAATCAAAATTCAAAAGAGTAGTTTTTTAATTATTCTAAATAAAGTATAATTTAAAATTGCATCGTAATACCGAATATCGTGTTATAATTTGTAACAAAATACTATCGGTAGTTGCTTCTAATTCGAGATAACGCAAATATTACACTTTTTATGCCCAAATTGTACAGCATTTTACAGCCAAAAAAGTGGTGAGCACGTCTAAAATGTCACCCTCTATATATAAATATGTATACACACAGCAGAGGAACATTCTACGGCGATTCAATGAAAAGCGTGTAATATCCATTTTATCGCACCCGGCCGTGATGACGGTCAAAAAGGTTAGGTCAAAAATAATACTCGATACCGTACCGCATAAATCTAAATTATATTATCTATCATTTCGCTTGTCGGTAACACAATGGCATGTATACCATTCTCTGTAAGCAGTTCCGTGCATAGCCTTTGTCAAATTCAACTTCTAGGGAACATTTTATTTCGCTACCTATATCACATTGCGCGTACGAAACCTTTTGACCTGAACATTACGTTTCGTTCGAAGACCTTGACTGTCGTCACTAGACGTGATATACTTTTCGGGGAAATGTTTTCCGAACCGGTTCCCGAGCACCACGCAACACGGTATTAGTCTTTGACCAGAACATTGTTTTACTTTTTCTTTTATGTTTTTCCACTACTCGCGCGGTCCATTATTAACGTGACGTCTGTACGCGTACACATTCGAATACTCGCGAGCGGTACAAGAGCCGATTAGACGAGTGTGTATCGCGCACAGTGTATACATATATATATGTATATATATGTAGAGAAGACATTATACGCACTCGACCCGTCTCCAGTGTGCATCATAATATGCACGAACGATATATAGGGATATAAATTCAATTTGCCGGCTCGTTTAACCCCTGAAACTCGTGTCATTCCTCGCCCGCGCCGTCGCCGAGGCCATTGCTCTGCCAATTATTATAAAGTCACCAAATGGATTCCGCCATCAGTACTAATTACCCGCGGGTGACAGTGCTCCCGCGCTCTCCGTCCGCTGATCGTCTTTCAATACCTCCTATACGTATTACTATAAATATATTGAATATCGGAAAATTGGTTTGTGTCGTACATCCTTTCTATCTGCTGCACACTGGGATGCGTGTGTCTTCATTGTGCTGCTTCTGGCACAGTATTGGCGATAGTAGGCAGGGGGAAATTTCGTCAGATTCTGCTGCTTAATCCTTTCCGCGCAGACACGTGAACCCACACGATACGCAAGACCGCCACACGCGATGGTCTTTTATCGTAGTATATAGTATTATGTAGAAGAAAAATTGACGTGAAATGATTTAAAACACAACGCTGACAACTCGCAGCACAAACTATAGTTTCCATCTTGTGTTTGTAATAATATCATCTTCTGTGATCAAACTATTGGGTAAATCTGCAAATTAACTTTAATGGATCCACTTTTTTAGACTAGAAATTGAATACAGATTGTATAAATATATAAATATAAGCTGGTTATTTTTCTCGTACCTATTACTTCTGATACACAGAGGAAAACCTGAAAACAATATTGGCTTTTTTCAAAATATATTTTAGACTAATTTCGAACACGTATCATAATACAGTATCGGGCTGTAATAATTTATTTTGAATGTGTTGATAAGAACTTGATTGCTTAAATTTTCCTCAAATAATCAAACGGTCAATTGAAATAAAATCCAATTCAAAGTTTCTTTCATTCTCCTCACATTTCCTAGTTATATCTGAAAAAGCGCACAGTACCTATCTTTATGTCGAATGTATATTGTACGTATAATGTCATCGTTTGGTAACTCTTTTAATGATGGTATACACGACGAACGAGGGGGGTGATACACCAGCCGCCGTAAAAGTCGAACGCAATTCCCGGTGACAAAGTTCGTAACAATAATAAAAAATGAAAATAAAAACGACGGCATCGGTGGCGAAGGCCGTCATAAACGCTCAAGTATTATATAGTTTCGAAAAGAGGATATCGCTTTTTATGCACAACGGCGACAAAGTGCGTCCCCTCTTGCACGTTCCTCTCGACCACTATTCTCTCTCTTCTCGTATTATTCGTTTTATTATACGCCCGTGAACATTCGCGGCACGTATGTTTATACGATTCCGCGCGCGACACGATTCTGAAGACGACGAGACGGAAACTTCGGCCTCAGCGGCGGCGGTCACATACGTATATACAGTGTATATTATACACGGCGTGACACATGCTAATCGAAATCCAAGGTGAATATGTTTTTTTTTTTTACCTACTTTTTTACCAGAATCTTTTCCGTCCGTTTTCGTCGCGCCGGCCCATAGGCACAACTAGAGCCCAAATACTTGGGGTGCTGAAATTATGTTATGCTCACAGATCCGTGGTGTTAATGATCCCACACCTTTAAATACCATTCCTGAACTTATGAACTACAATAAACACTTTTATTTATCTTAGGACTATGGACTGCATGCGATAAAAAACCTTAAAAATGTCATGAAATCATGTCCTTTAAATTGACCGTACATTATGCAAAAATATTTAAGTATGCTCTTAAAAACATTATTAATAGGTATAAAAATAACCTATTAATGGGTATAATTTATTTTTCTATCTCAATTTTTCTTCTATTTATGATTAGTTTTATAATTATTTTAATAGGTTTTTTTTCCAATGTCTGAAAAGTTCATATTACATATTGTATAACAAGTGTGAACAATTTACTTGTAATGGAAATATAACAAACTATGTTCTTATCGAGCCATCGGGGAAAGAACTAAAGAAGAGCTACAAATGCCAAATATGCGAGATGAAAAATTGCTTTGAACGCCTATTACCCTAGTACTATGAAAAAAATGTCTATATATTGCTATTAAAAAAATAAAACTGATGATATTTCACTATAATTATTAAAGTTGGAGCTAAAAATAATAAGGCGGGCTTAATTTGAGCTAAGGGGTTCTAAAGGTATTTTTGTCCCCTCCCCATAGTTGCGCCACCCCGGATCGAATCTTATGCCGTATTCGACTGCTCAAGAACTGAGGACCGCACGATTGTTGATTTTTTTTTCTGTTCTTTTACACTAAAAAACGCGTATATGTATGCATATGCACGCTTAAATATATACACACACACACACACAAACCGCAATGTACCATAATAATATATTGTTCGCCGTCGCCGTCGTCATCAAAGTTTTGCGAAAAACGACCGGCCGCAGCGGTGGGGTCGATGTTCTCATTCTGTTATTTATCCCTACACCACCGAGTCCGTCCTCCTCCCGCAGTCCACACCGTCATTTGTTTTACGATGAAAACGCATATATCCACTACAATACAGTCTGGGGGCTGTGCGATTCGCCTTAGACCACCCACCACCCCCCACCATCATCGTTGACATCGTATTATTGTTATCATCATCATCTGCAGGACGAGACTAATATTTCGCTTGACTACTATGAAATATGCTTTAAAGAATATCATCATATTATACGTATTAACATAAATCGTATAAGTATACACACATACACCACATGCATGTGATATAGCATATTCATTTACTCGTAAGCCCGGTGACGATGAAAATGTAATTAATTTACTTAGGAGAACACACAAACTTTCCACGCTCATCGTACGAGTATTATACTGTTTTATTTATTTTTCAACCAAGACATTTCGTGATAGTTGTTTATCTTGATTTAAATTTATTATAATATTATTTGGTATAATATTATCAATTTCAAATGCACATATCGCAAACACGGACTGCTGACCGTTTAAATAAAACATTCCACTCCGTCATAAATAACTACACAATATTGTTTCTTACCCAATTCGTTTGTTCGCTGTTATAATAACGTTTAAATGTCGTCAAATCACATGTCATAAACTTTGTTTTTTTTGATCACTCGCAAGCACTTAAATTTTTTTCAGCATACTTTCGTGTTAAAGTTGAATTTAATTTGACCTTAATAGTATACGAGTATAGTATACAGTGCAACTAAAGGACATATTGTAAAAGAAAAATTGTTTCAGTTGTCACTATTTAAAACTTTACTCGACATTAACCTTGTTTTAATTTTAAAAACTATTATTTGCTTCAGTAATTTAATATTGTGCATAGTTACTTATTAGTTATTTAAAAAAACAAAAGATTCCTATATGATTATAAGAATAGTTTACTTATTTAGGTACAGACAATATATTTTATAATAACCGTGCGGTATAGTTTTGACAATTGTTTATAAGCGTTGCATTATAATGACTACAAAAAAAAAAACAATTAAAATTACAATTATTAAGAGTATTTTAAAATTTAATTATTTCAACAGTACGAATATAATATTCATTAAGTTTTATTTTTTTAGTTAATAAGGACATTTTTCTCTCATTCGGTTCAACAACCAACTTATTTATTTTACACGACTATGAATTATTAACTACAATATCTCGCATAACTTACTTTTATACTAATTGTTGTTACATAATGTATTCCTTTGATTTGAATTTCACTCGAAGAGCCTTAGGAAATATCAACAATATTTTTACTAAATTACATAAATATTATACATTCCAATTATTTTCTTAACTTTTATACTTGAATTACTTTTAATATTATGTTAATGAATAGTTCGTTTTGAACAATCGGTCTTGATTCGTGTAAATAATGACTTTAGTGTCCATATATACAAGTATGTTGTCGATAGTAATTTGTTTACAATATTTAAACTTAATGTTTACTCGTATTACAACGGTATTGTTCAATTATGGTATTTCAATATCACTAAAAATAAAAATATTACAGATTGGAATGAAAATTGTATAAATTATGTCGATCTGATTACAATTTTAGTTGTACACAATACACGTGCACTCGCAAACATTTATACACGACATATATATTATTATGTATAAAGTCGAAACATTTATTTCGCTTTATTCAATATTCAAAAATACTTCAAAGAAAAAATAAATTTCATATTTATTTTAATTTACAATATCAAATGTACCATTAAAAAACTTTTCTTTAGAGTCCAATTTAGTTTTATATTTATAAAATACACAGAAATTAACATATATTACAATAAATTTCATTGGAGTGTTTCACAAACTGAAAGTGTTTATAAAACGTATCATCAATAATCACAAAAAAAAAAAAATTTAAAAATACATCGATAAATTAAATAAATTGAATACTGTTGAATATTTTAGCAAAGTTCAGGATACTATAAAAAAAACCTCTGGAATATCCAAAGTATTTAATACACAGTTATACATTTATAAAGTAATTACTTCATCCATTTCAAATGTTCCAGTGGTTCATCTTACTGGAATCATATCTAAAGGACTAAAAGGGTTGTACGAGCAAAATGTATATATACATATTTATTATCAACGGGAAATATCTGGTAACCGGATACTTGTTAATTGTCAGAGCCCATTCCAGCGATGTACGTAGCAATAATAACTGGGACATTTAGAACGTTGAATAAAATTGGAAAACGAAAATATATACGATGCAATATAATACACATCTATAGGAGCTATTATAGCCCCGAACCTTTATATTATGTAATATGTATCCCTTTTATTTCTGTGCCTTTCCACTCGAATCGAACGACCTGTTTCTGAAACGATGACAAGGCGACTTGCCTTTAACGCACCGGAAGTATCATCCGTCGAGTCACGGAAGTCATAAACACTGCTCTAGGAGGATTTTCGGCATTACATGGCCCTTTTATTTATACATATTTTTCTTCTTTTTTCCTTCTGCCCGCTCTGTTATTGCCAGATAAATCGTCAAACAGTTCTGCGTTCAGATTTTATGGCCTTCAAATGCGTTGAGTATGTACTTAAATCCGAGTCAATATAGTTGTCTTCTACGTGTAACCTCGAACGGCATGAAATCAGCGCGTTAAGTCGAAGATTAAATTTATGGGACATGCATGATCGAGTTATACGGTTTTCTTTTTGCATTAAGAATCTTGTTTTTTTTTTCTCGACGTTCAGTCTAATTTAAAACCAAATTATTACCACGAAACATGTCCATACATTTATCGTGTTCAGCCCGTTGCAGATCCTAAATGATGTATACGCGTACGGTAGTACACGCGCAGTCCACGTTTAGATCTGATTATCTATAGACAATCAAATAAACATCGGACGTATACTCTCACGTACACATGAAATTATATGCACGAACGGAAATGTTCTAAGCTTACGTTCTCGATTTTAACTCAGTATTTTATTCGTGCAAAACTAAAACGATGATTGTATACGTTTATTTAATGTGTTTTGAAAAAAAAACCTTTGACATTTCGGTGAGGTGAATTGGTGAAATCGGAAAAATAGATGTTACACAAGTCTACGCGTATTGTAATGATAATATAGTTATGTTAAGGAGCTCACTTTTACGTTCATTGTCAATATTTTTCAAACCACAATTCGTCAATCTCATTAATTTTATAAAACAGATATTAGTAAATACGGTTTTAATATTTATAATATGTATTTTTGGGTATGGGTGATTTTTGTTATTTCGAAATATAAAATATCAATTAGCTCAAATGATCTGAAATTCACTGGAAATAATAAGGTCTACGTGTCTCGAGGATCGATCACGATAAAACCGGCCAATAGTTCTGCACGATTTTCATGCGTGGAAGTGAAGATCCACTTGCTGATTTAAATAATATAATGGCCGTGGCGGTCGACCACGACCAGCAGCGCTTACCGGGAGTACACGATATTATTGATGCACCTAGGCCGCGACGCACACAGAAGGGTTCAGGGGTAGCAGCTGCTACTATGGGGTTAACGGATCACTGCCGACTAGGTGGTAAGTTTATGGTTATATTACAAAGGTAATTGAAATTGAGTGTTATATTTTTCATAGTAAATTTCGACGATGTGATGATTTGCACCCCGAAGATGTGGCGTATATAAACGTACAACTAGGGAAGCGCTAGAGGAACCTAAGAATACCCAGACTCGAGACCGACACCACCGAAAATTCAAACCCAAATCCTTGATGATGTCATGTTAATACGTTACCCATTCGGTGGCAGGTGATGGTAGACGGAAACCTTTCGAGTCGAGCTCGCCACCCTTGTTCGAATTTCAGTGTGCGCCACTGCCGCGTACATTATGTACAGTGTGTGTATTGGTGGTGGTGCCGGTACGTACCAAAGGTAACCGCGCGGTCACAGCGACAACAAATCGTTGGCCATCGCTCTGACGCGGCCGACGGACCCGAAGAAACCGTTACGCCGGTAACGACGGTGATGAACGAACAGACCGTTGCAGTGATCCGCGATCGGACCGCGACCCGCGCACAGCCACCGCATCCAGGGGGAAGTGGGCTTTTCGACTAGTGCCGTCCCCGGTATCGTCCCGGGTCGATCACCTCGTCCCGAGTCCGGCTCGTCTCTCGGTCCCGGTCCCGCTGCCCCGGTGGCGCCGGGCCCGCATCGCTGTTTCACCGTAACGCGGTCGCGGCCGCGCGGCCACGCCAGCGACCGGCCGGCCGGTCCGCGACGACGGTACACGTTCAGCACCAGCGCCATTAGTTGTTCCGCGGAGAGCGGCTGCTGTTGTCGGTGGTGGCCGCCGTGGCCGTCCACCGCCCGTCTCCCGGGCCGTGGCGGCCGTCTGCCACTGCCGCGGCCGCACGATGACCGGCGCCTCCGTTGAACCGAACCCCAGCGGCCGAAGCCCGCCGAGTCGTGGGCCCGATGCCGTTTGGTTCGCGGCGGTCGCTCGGGCGGCGGTTCCGTGTCCAGCCGCGTCAATATCACGTACCGCCACTTGTCGCCCTCCAGCCGGTCCGGGTCCACCGGATACGGTCCGCTGATGATCGGCTTCTTTCTCTTGCTCCTGAAACAACAACACGAACGAACAAAATAATAGTTGCCATCCCGTACGATATCCTGTCACGCCCATTCGGCTCTCGCGAAGTCTCGCTACGAATTCGTAGCCTGCACTTCAACGCGTCCCAATGAACGCAGTTTTTTGAAAATCAGTGATCATCCCGTGGGGCTATGGGTCTTAGCCTGATTCCCACAAATAACCAAGTCCTTCCGGCACGGTATCAAGGGTTTATGACATTAGGTACAGGGGTCTGCTTCAGGGCAACTTTCTTGTTTGAAACGTACCCCCTCTGACGAAAGTTATTCCGAAAACGGTGGGGTGTTGCTCATTATAAGGAATCCAACGAGGTGTTTTTTCGTGTAGGCGAAGTTCGACTAATTGACTAGAAAGGAGGCCAACTCAATGATATGATGGTTAAAACATAATGAATAAATACTTTAAAATATGTGTCTCTATACCATGAAAAAAATTAGAAAATCGATATCTCCTAAACTGTTTGTATTATTAATTTTTAAAGTTAACTAGTTTCCCTGCCACACCGTGCATAAAGCTATAGTATTCCTATCTCATATTGGTGCGAAGCTAGTGGTTCTCTGCACCCATTTTGAAAAATGCACAAAAATGTATTATCGATTTTTCTCCATCATTATAATCCCTTGCACATACGAATATATATGTGGAGCTAATATATCATAATTTTTCAATTAATCGATGGAGTCGATATATAAGCTCGGGCGCCATTGGGAATCACAGAGCTTAGAAAAAGTAATGACCATTTGGGAATCTTGAAACAAAGGACGGGAGCCGAACGGGCTATACGTTCAATCCAACAAGTACGTCACGACGTCCCTTTCAATTATATACAGGGTCAGTGACGTGCCGGAGATGGTTCAAAACGACTTATATGCAACGTGTGTCTAACATTGGTGGTTGGGTAAAAATATATAATAAATAATAATCATATCATGAAACTATATTGTATTTACATGAATAACAAACTTAATCGATTTTTCTAGTTTTACCACGTATTATGAAGGCGGGGTGTTATAGCGAACGAGGCTAGCTTGTCAAAATATTATAAGTCTAAATAAGGGTAATAATGTAATAACTACGATCGCTATGCAAATTGTTAAAACGTAAGTTTTCCGCGTAAACAAACTTTGAGAATGATGTCTCCGTCTTGTGTAACGAATGGACAATATTTTATACGACGTGTGTTCCACAACCGCCTTACTTGAAGGATGGTTTCTTTTATGTTAAACGCTCATTTCCCATCAATGTATGTGAGAATTCATGCTTTTCCTTTATTTTTCACGTTATTAACGTTTTTATACATCCCGACACATTATAATAATTATTTATTTCATATTCGTGATTAACGTTGAATAATAATCTTTATATTAACCATCTTATTGTGGCATTGTATATTGTTATTTAAATGGAAGTCTCATCTCGTATCCGGCTACTATTCCTACACTTTGAATACCGATTGATCGACAACAATCAATTGTTGGTCATTATTATTAACCTACATTTTTATCGATACATGTTTACCGGTAATTTTGGTAAATGATTTGTATGAACGTGGATTTTTTTTTTTTTGTTTTTTTATTTGTTGAACGACGTAGTTTCAGTGCAGACATATTTATGGGATGGTTGCACGCGGATATTAGGGCAGTAAAATTTAAATGTTGACAATTTATTTAGATATCTTGAAGTGCTTTTTTCTGCTATTTCCTATATTCACACACTCGGTTTTTTTCCAGCGCTTTATGATTATTATAGGTTATTCCCCTCACACAGTTAAAGCTGATTCGTTATAATTGGCATGTGATTTTATGTTTGTATGAACATTGAACCAAACACGTTGTTGCAATTTGATATTCTATTTATATCACCAGGGGAAAAAAATGAGAAAATTAATTAGCGGATATAAAGTGTTACCCACAATATACTATGGCACAAACAATATTTCAGTAGGTAGATAGAATTTGTGAAGGCGGATGAGGTGGCATCGCACAAGACAATTACCATAGTGCCTAAATAACAACAATAGTAAGACTAATTATACAGTCAAAATATATGTATCACGTATCATGCAATTAAATAATTAATATTCATTGATAATTGCATCATAATGTTTTTTTTCGTACAAGCAAAATAACTTTATTCATAATTCCATTATGCGTATGTATTATTATAATAGGGTATGGTCAATGTTAAGACTCAATCGTATTAAAAAACACTGTACTGGTTTCAGGCTCAATAAAAATGTGTGTAGGTCCCCTAACATATTATTTACAGTTAAATTATCAATCGATTACATAACATTACTGTTTCATTCTGTTATTGATTTTATTTGAAAATTCCATGTGGGTGTATAATTTTACATTCAGACCTCATTTTCTATAGCGAACTCGGGCGGGAAAATAATAGGGACGAATTAGTGATGGGTAATGATTTTGAACATTCGATATAATATTGATTTCGAATCATAGATTACAATATCACAATGTCGACATTTTTTGTTCATTTAACCGAACAATTTGAGATAACTGTTATGTGGACCCACTTGAATAGAGACAAAAAAATGTTAATTGCCCAAGTTGACTATTGTTTCATAAAAAAAGGGTTGCCCTTATTTATCACTATCACGAAATCATTTTTTTTAGTACGATTATGATCAGTAACAGTTACGAAACTTTAAGATATCTATGAATTTGATCTTTATTTGGATACATGGATGTTTTAAATTACATCGCTGCCCGGCACTATAATTTATATTACACTTATATGTACGACTGTGTACTGTATACTGTCACACTGCACTAATATTATCAGGAATTATGGATATGTTTGAAACAGTATCATAACGCATTTAACATTTTATAAAAACATTCAGATTCGTGTCCGTTGAACGTTTGAGCTTTGTATGATATTCACTGTGAACCAGTCCAATGTTTTATACGATTAAATGAATCATTCTAAGTTCTTACAATTGTTTCTCTATGTTATGGTTCGTACCACCAATTTCAAAGTTTATTTATTTTTGTAAAAAAAATGTTGCTTTAAAATGCATCAAATGTTTAAGTACATATATATGATGCATAACGTATACATTATGCACCGAAGATGAATAAACGCAAGTAAAAGTTTAGTTTTAAACCATCCCGTATTGTCTATGAATCAAATGAAGATTGAAAATTATTTTTCAAAACAGACGCACATATTTAGCATTAAAAGCTATTTGTAACATTATGATAAACTATAAAAATTGGTAACTAAACGTTGTGTTTATTTGCTTTAGACTGATGTATTGATATTTGAGGATAACCAAAATACGAATTCCCGGATGACGATAGTAGATGTAATTCATAACTAAAATACACATCTATAATATTTACATATTATTTACTTTGTGTTTTACGTTTTTTTAAACGAAAAAATCATTACAATAATAATTAAATTAATGAGATTAATAATTATATAAATTTATGATCATTTTTCAAAGCGTTTCTGTACCTAATCACAAAATTTTAAAACAACGTTTAAATACCGAGTAGCGATAAACGATAGAAAATCAATAACGTTCAAACGGTAAATTTTTCTACAGCTCTAGCCCGGCCACCGACCCACATACCCTGTTCTGCGCAGCCAATATGTGTAAGGTAAACCTATAATTTTGTTTCTATTGACGACCAAACGTGGACGTAGAGCAGCAACGCGGTTTGTATTACATACAATTTCATAATACATGTGATACACACATTCATGTACTACATAGTTAATTAATACTGTTTTGATACGAATGTATTGAAATAAATGTGCTGTAGAGAAGAACAGCGGTATTATATACCTATAGGACCTTTGGCATTCTAACACGACAGCTACTCTCGGAAAATGTACGAGGATATATAATTTTTTATTATTATTATTATTATTATTATGGTTGATAATTATTAATTACAGTCTACGACGCGAAGATACGTATATTATAGGAGATCCCCCGCGGCTTTACGTTTGTTCTATTTTTTTATATTTTTTTTTTTTGCTTTTTTTTTAATTGCCCAATAAACGGCCACTCCGTAAAGTTTTCGAGACGATCGTCGTCTATAATAAAATGCCCAGACGGGAGTTTCGCGAAAGCGTTCACAAGTTTATTAACTACACGGTATATTAAGTATACGCTACGTTATTATTGTTATGATTTGACGTCGCCCCGCGCGTTGTTTTATGAATTATTTAGTTTTGTCATGTCTCGCATTCGTACCGAGTTCCACGAATACCGACTCACACTTTGCCACCCAGGTGAAATGTGATTCGCGTCAAAGTACTTATTATTGTTGTAGGTCATTATTACGATCTAACCGTGTCTACTCGACTACATAAATTCCGGCCGTTGACAACTTATTCGGTATTTGACTGTTTACTCGTAAAAAATTAATTACAAAAATAGAATATGTAAAACCAGGTCATTGAGTAAGTAGAATAAGCAGGAACCGGTAAATTAGAAGGGGGGGATGTAAATGTAGCATTAGCATTTGGAAAATAAAGTGGAGAATCAACCCCGTCAACCCACCCCCTTTCCCGGGATACGCCACTGCATGATGACGGTGTACCGGATATTTAATTCCAATAATATTTGTCAGTATATTCGTTTTTGAAGAAAATCTTATTGATTATTGTTTTTTTTTTTTTATAGAAATAATAACCCTGCGTTTGCTCGTTCGATCGCATTCGCCGGCTAATAATACGTGTAATGTGTTATCCGACAAATTCATCAGTTTTAGCGCAATTTTTAATCGTCTGCATTCCATTACGATGTCGGCACAAGACATATTTTTATCGTAAAATGTCAATACGTTTTTGATTCACGCCCACCTTATACTTACACATTATCATAGCATTACGCTTACGCGTACTATATTTATCTTTAATCACTTATTATTGTTTTGTTTTATTCGCAGTTATACATATATTTATGTTATGTGATAATAATAAATAATGTTTGTTTCCAACGATAATGAAACAATAAATTATGCACCACGCAATTTTAGTGTACATAACGAGCATTTTATTATTTGAATATTAATTTAATAAAACAAATTAATTGCTCTTGAAAAATAAAGTCTTCAGTGTATTTAATTTATACGCTACGCTGTTCTATAAATATTTCATATTTTACTTAAATAATGTTCTTTTTACTTTTTATGCATAAATATGAGCACAAACATCAAATGTAGATAATTGCGTTTTAATATTAAACAGATCACATCTCATGAAACGTTAATTTATTTTAATATTATGTAGTACACTTAAAATTTTATAATTACGACCAGCTGCTGTTCAAGTTTAATTTTTGTACGCAAAGACCAAAAAGATGACATATGTTTCATTTTCATTATTATTTTTAATTTTACTCTATTATGAGTAGAGTGTTCGTATAATAAATGTAATTGCAATAATTTATTATTGCAAATTTTTTTTTCCTAAAATAATTATTATTTTATATAATACTAAATAAATTAATAATATTAATTTTGTTTTTATATCTTACTAAATACCTACTAGGAAAAAAAAATTTCAGAACATTTCACACTATTTGCGTTTTTTGCGTATGTTTTGTATATTTATTTGTATACATTTATGTTTTGGATATGCAACATACTTTATTTTAAATACTAACTCATTATGTATTTCAGAAGAAGAAATTGGACATGAGGAATAACTATCATTGACTAAACTCAATGATATTGACCTTATACCAAAATTGTATTACGTTTTGTTACCTTTTGTAGTAAATTTCAAAGAAAAGTCAAGTGAATCAAACGATTGCAAGCACAAGGTCTGTTTTATTTATTGTGTTAAATTACCTAAGTATATTAATTAACGGTTTCATATATTATACATATCTACGATCCACCCACGGTTTAAAGTTACTACTTCAAATTTAAGTTTTCCAATTGTATACTTTTAAGACAGTAGTTTTTGATCATTTTTCAATTATTTCAACACCATGTACGCATTTTTACTCTTATGCTTATTATGATAAAAATATATAAAAATTATTTGCAGATGGTCCGAACTTAACAGAAAAAAAAACATTTTTTTGTTTTTTTTTCTTGCATTTTCCCTTCTTTAAAAGATATTTAATTAGATTACTATTTAAAACTTAGCTTTTTCCCAGTTCGTTTGAAAAATAATCAGTTAAGTATAAAAATACATATTTTAATTTATACTTTGTATTTCATTATGTTAGAAATAAAAGGCCTAATTAATACGTGTATAATTATGTACTGCCATGTGCATAATTATTGCAAATAATTATAATTATATAAACAAGTATTGTTATATTAAATAAATGCATAAAAAATTAGTGCAAGAATTCAAAAGGACAAATTACTTTATGTTCTCTGGGTACTTATATACTCAACGTTTTGTCGGACCAAGTTAACTTAATATTTTTGCCTTTTCACTGTAAATATAATATATATTTTATGTTAGCTTAACTGTTATTATTTATCATACATTTTTTCCATTTTTGGTCCATTTTATAATGTTTGAGTTTTAGACATTATACCGTTGCAGAAAACCATTATTCCAAATGTATTCGTAAACATTGAAAATGTTGAAAAACATTCTGCTTCGAATATATCTGCATTGTTTTCTGTCAAATGTTCGACCATGGCGCCTAGCATATGCGTACTTTTAATACCGGAGAAAACGATGCGAAACGAGTACTCTTTACACCGACGATACGTGTGTTTGTAAATATAGCGTGAACACTGAAAAGTCGTGAGCGGGTAATTTTTTATAAACTCAAATTCGGGCACTTGTACGGATTTCGTTGACGTAAATGTATTTTTCACTTACCTATTGGGTTTCGTATCGTTTTTATCGCTCTTCGGGCGCTTGTTTGAACAACGCGTCCACTGAAAATCATACATACAACAGTAATTAATATCAATACAATTACCGGCCACCGATTGTATTACATCATGCGTGACATTACGTATGTTAACGTAGTATCACGTCGAGACATAATAGTAACAGTATAAACCAGTGGTTCTTAACGGGGGCGGTACCGCCCCCTTGGGGTCATTTTGATCTTTCTGGGGGGCGATAGTTTTGAAGGGGGCGTTGAGGGGGCGGTGAGCTTTTTCAAACTCGGAGATTAAAAATAATACAATTTATTAATATTATATAACAACACTACAAATTATTGGACGTGAAATCAGAATAGTTGTAATTGCGTACGCTACACAACGACATACATAATGTTATCTAATCGCATTTTACGTATCGGGAACGTCTTGTTTATAATCGTAATTTGCCTGGATCAAGATTAAAGACACTTATCCACAACTATGGCAACTAGTTAAATTGTTGCTTCTCTCTTTCCCGTCAACCTATCTAGTTGAAAAAGGATTCAGCGTTGTTCTTCAGCTTTTGACGAAACAAAGAAATCGGTTGGACATTTGTAACAAAGGTGATCTACGTTTAACTTTGACCAATATCGAACCAGACATCGCCACGTTAGCAGCAACTCATCAGGCTCATGGCAGTCATTGATGGGTATAATTTTTTTTTCCTAGTTAAATAATTATTTTTGTATAGTTAAGTAAAATTTTTTTGTTAAGTGGTACAAAATATAACCATTACTATCTAAAAATAAGAGTTTTTACTTTAATTATAATGTTATAAATTATAACTTATAATATACTGATGAATAAATAAATATGTATACATATATATTATATATATATATATATTTATTAGAAGAAATTTTGATTTTGCATGAGTGGGTGGGGGTGTTAGCAGTTAATTATTACGATAAAGGGGGCGCTGAACTAAAAAAGATTAAGAACACTAAAGTAACTGAACATAAAAACTGTAGACTTTTCACGCGCAAAGTAAATTATTTATTACAACGGTGTTTTGTGAAATTATCTCCGAACATTTTCGGAATACTTTATCCTTCGACAACGTACTGCTGTAGCACACCACCCCGCATCGGTCACATAAACACAATTTTTACAGGGACCTGTCTGACCGGTACGCGGCGGGTGTACAATGTACATCGCGCACGGGGCACTGATAATGTTCGCATTAGCTGTGATGCATGTGCAAAAATGTTCGACACGTTGAACGCTGTAAGTCACGATAACGACGCGTAAAACGACACGTATACCTAAATTATAATATGCGTCATTTACATAATATGTATTTATGATCAGACAACAGGATAATGCTGCTATGCGCTTTCGACAGCGTTGTTGTACACATTCATAATGTCATGTATTATGTCATGATAGCACAATAATTTAATGTGTTATGAATTACCGTACGGGTGCATGTATTAATATCACTTGACCTTGGGGATCGAATTAAAACACGTCACTGTAACGGGTATCTAAGCGGGAGACGAGTTGATTTTTGGCACATGTGCTATATTTCATTCTACAATCGCACCGAGGGGTTTTCGAAAACGCACATTTTATTAAAATATATTTACACAAGCGCGCGCACGTGTACATCACACACACACACACACACACACGCACATATACGTATCAGAGGCGTTTCTTTTTTCGGAAGTTCACGTGCGAGCGTCTAGAAACTTCAAGGTTCTTTCTCAAACTATTCATCACTCCGAAAATCGGTAAAACTATTTTTTTGTGTTCTTGTCAAATTTCATACGAGCGTAACAAATTTCAATAATTTAAACTGTATGGACCGAACGTATATAATATTATAGTAATATCACTTGCTAAACATATTCTTTTATCATTATATTTTTTTCTACTAAATAAAATTTTCATAAGATATATTAGGAACGATAATCGAAAACCTATTGGATCTAAATTAACACTCACAGCCCATTATAACACAAATACTTTTAATTACACCTTCTAAATGTCCAATACAATTCCTCGACATGTAATTATCGTAATATGATAAGTCACTGAAATGTATAGTACGCGTGTAGTACGCAATGCATTCTCATTTAAGAACTATTATTTAATATTGACCATTCAGCTATACCTCATACCTAACGCAATATACATACTTAATTTTTCTGAGAATTTGTTTTATGTTTTATTACCTATATATTATATCTAAAAGTTACGATGATTAATATTTCATAACAGTTCATGAATTGCGTAATTTTATGCCTCAGTAATATAAAGTGTTAAAAATATAGAAAAAATATGAACACGGTTTACCAATAATATCAATCAATAATGTTTCAACAGCTCCTGAACAATGTTCGAAGTATGCAATTTTAATTAATGGCATCAGCTACTCTTAATAAATTACGTTATTGTGTAAACCAAATATGTTGTTTTCAAAAGAAAACACAATGGTAAAATCGTAGTTATCAGTTTTTAATTTTTTTTCGTTACTTCATATTACTTCAAAGCAATTGATCATACTTTTATTGTGTTCTAATCGAAATTGTATCAACAATATTTCATTTTTGTAAAATTGAAAACTGAAATAGTTAGCTTAGTTTTCTTTACAACGCTTATTAATTACTATATTTTTATACAAGAAAAGCACCGTCAAAATCAATTAATATTAATTGTTCTTACAGCTTGTACGGTATGTATTTTCAAAGATAATTATTGTATTGTCTTATTTAAATCTCTGTTTGGTAATATAAAATATGTAAAATGACATCTGGGATGTTAAAAAAGAAAAAAATATTAAGAAATTATTTAGACTTTTTATATTTGTTTATAACTCAGTTGTATTGTTATTTGAATACACACAATAACTTAAGTGAATTACTGTATTTCTAAGCGAGCCAATTTCAATATAATTTTTAAGTAAATACCTTGACGTTTTTTTTTTTGAGTATGAACTTTATTCAATATGCCTAATATAAATGTAACATTTTAAAAATTAAATTTAGGTATATATTTGACATTTAAACGTTTTAAACTTTAAACACCAAAATTGCATAATAGTCGCTTAAATATATTACATGACAAATCTGCGTATAATACGTGAGTAGTAACTCACTGTTTTTATTAATTATGGTAATTTATATGTATGATATTTGTATACCTATAAGTAATAAATGTGATGCATATTTTATCTAAAACTGATACTTTGTATCGCACACGTATTTTATATCAATCTTATAGTTGGACATCTGTACTTCATTATTTTTTATTTATGTGTTTTGACCAATTATGTTTATGGTATAATTCATATTTATTACTTTATTTGATAAAATTAAAACACTTATACGTGTGAATTTCAGTTAACACAAATACAGTACCTATATATTGTTTACAAAGAGTTAAAAGTACAATCTCGATGTTAAGACAATAAATCAAAACTATCGTACATATAATACAAGGTATTGAGTCCAATAAAAGTTCAAGCTTTGTAGAACACGCAGGCTGTATTTCGAAATGTTCAACACTGCGTGACGATAAACATCATTGTATTATGAAATATTTTTCAAATTAATATAATTTAATAGCTGAAAATTAATTGGTAGATAAAATTGCGAAAAAAATGTTACGAAGTAATATAATTTATATATGTACAATGGACCTATACATTATATGTGTAGAAGAATAGCGATTTAAAAAAATTGAAAAAACATTTGATAACATGTTTATTTCTTTTTTAATAATAATTTCATTTGTCTTCCAGAAGCTAATGGTTTCAATTTGTATAGTACCATTTATATTTTAATTTGTTTATTTTATCAATCACTGTTTTGCATTTCGTCAGTTCTGTTTCAGAAAGTTGTGTTGACGTATTCAAACACAGCGGGATGGATTAAGAAGTTAAACAATTTGTTTTTACCTGTTTGGGGCAATTGAAAACGATCTTCCTGTACAATCCTTCAACCCCTAAGGCCCTGCGCTTTCCGTCCTTCCTTCTGCACAGACCGCTGCCCATCTCATGGGGAGAAGCAATCGACCGCCGTCACCACTGCACAGCTACACCGTCATCGTCGGCCAGAGAGTAAGCAATAATATTGTTTTCTCGAGAAACGTTAACTGTATACAAGTATATTATATGTATCTTATATAAATTTATCAATCAAGAGTGCGGATTTCCGGTACAAGCAACCGCGTGAAAAACCAAACGACTGCCACAACATTTACCGACAACCAACCGGACGGGCAATGCGGCGGTCGTGTGATTTGATAACTATTTTACGACGATGCACACGACGTCGTGGTCGCCCCCACCTTTTTGTTCTCGGCCGTAACCACCGATCGGACACACAGGATGCTGTTTTCTTTATTCACGTATATACATTATTTTTTATCCGCTGGTTTTTTTTTTCATACCGTCATAATATTATCATGACGGGCACAGGGCGATCATGCAACAATACTATTGCGATGAATAACCATAATGTTAATAATAAGAACTGAATAATATTAGTATCGATTTCTTAAGAAAGCTGAAAACAAATAGTGAATTAAATCCTTTACCAATATTTTATGATTCAGTGTTATGCGACAACTGTTGAAACAAAGTTTACGACCTTACTATCCGACTTAACCTATCCGCTACAACTATTGAAAAACTTAAGAATTATCACATCGTTTCGACAAGAGTGATTGGTATAGATCATTATGTTTCTATATATTGCATTATACAATATATAACGGCATGATGACAACTAAAGCTAGATGGTTTTGTTGGAAATTGTTATCAGTGTCGTATATTAAAAATACAAAACATGTACCTAGCACCTACTTATCAGTCTATGCCTACATTATTTCTATTCATTCAGCATTAATACAACCATTTTTTTTTTTAGAACATTTTCTGTTTAACTTAATAAAGAATGTATTATACTAACTTTACTTACGGGTTCAATAAAAATTTAGTTATACTAATATATCTAATAATTATTAATTAATTTTCACTTTTTTGAACTTAAGACGTGTCAATCCTTCTATATTCTCCTCCGTGCTTATATCTTCGTCCGTCAAAACGAATAATTTTTCTCTACACAATGGAATTTTAAATATTCCATAATCCGAACCGAAACGAAAAATAAGAGAATTTGGATTATTCTAATATTTTAAAAACAAAATTTCTCTGCACCGGGAGTTTAGTAATCATTTACAAATAAAAAATTATAAATATACTCTCTATTGATAATATCGTGATGATGATAATAAAAAAAAAACTGTTTAAATCGTAAAGCACGTGCTTCGTTGTGTAAATTGTGAGTATACCATAAGCTGAAAATTAGTTTAGAATAGCATTTATAGTTAAAATTTATATAAATTTGTATTTTTTTTTATTTAAACTTATATCCACGGTAAATAATTAATTAAAAAATATTGATTTTTGACCAGGTTTATTTGGAGTATTGGAACAGAGTTTTGCTCGCCGTCAACCGCACCCTGACTTCAAAATATTCATTTGGCGGGTAAGGATTTTATTATAAATGTCGAGCCTTCAATATTGGCATTGTTTCTAATTAGTAACTAATTTTTCATTGTGGTTTTAGTTGTTCTTTTTCGTTTTATTAATTTTCTGTCTTACCAATCTAGCTAAACAATTACAGATAAAGATAATAATATTTAGTGAGTATAATAATGTACGTAATAAAAATAATGGTAATGATAAGTATTATAGTAGAGCGTTGATTATATTATAACGCGATTTCATTAGAATAATATATAATGAGTTACGGTAAATAGGTAAAAATAATATATTATTAATAAGTAATTAATAAGTAAATTACGGTATTAGAAAAAAATATAATTAGGTATACATAAAGCATACATACGTATACAATTGATTTTGGAAGCATTGAAATAAATATTATTTTTCGTGGAAATTGTTAGTTAATTATGGCGGTGAGAAAATAATTTATACTACAATAAATATAAATTAGACAATATAAAATTATAAATATGTATAATTAAATAGCAGGTAGTTTATAATTTATCGTGATACATAATACTTTAAATACTTTTGGCATTATATTATATATATATTTATCAACAAACAATTATTTTTTTTATTCTAATAATAGAAGTTAAATTGGAAAGGAATTTGGAAAGCGCTAGTTCTATATGTGAATTTCACGAGGCATTATTTGAATTATTACCAAAAGTAAAGTATAGCAGTAGCACAGGGCGGATTTGGATGGAAAGGATAGTATTAGGGAGTGACTCCGAGGACTTATTGATAGGACGAAAAGTATTATTTAGAGAGTTTGTGGAGTTTTTTTTTGGTGCTTGAGAACGGTTTGGTATACTGTGTACCCCTTGAAGTTGGCTTTATGGTCCTCACAATAGAGGGCGCATTTTGCTGGGACATTGCGATCCTTTTAGAAGTCTTCGGATATGTGAGCCTCACCACATTTAGAACAGTAAGATTGATGCTGGCAATGGTTATGACTGTTGACAATAGTGACATCGAGGAGGACCGTGCCTGTTTTTATCAGATTTTTCTATTATTGTTGTACTTAATAATGAAGTGTTGTTGTATATTTCGTCGTTATTATCATTGACAACAATGTACACAAAGAAGACGACTATTGATTATATGACTATATGTCCTTTTTTGGATAAAGCAGCAGGAATGTCGGTACTTAGGGTAGTGCGGTTTCTGATAACGATCCTAATCGAACGTAGGGAACGTGGAAGGAATGTGTGATAACTGGCTTCGGCTTCTCTCAAATGGTCCATGATATACATAGTTGTAATTTGAAGGGCCGATAGGTCGAACACGAAAACACGATGCTGTAGACCTACATGTAAACCCGAATTATCACTAGTAATCTTGTTTAGAACATCGTTGAATGCGGATAAATGCGTAAAGCCTCATATGTAAAGATGCGGAACCAGTGGCACAACTTTGTGCTCGGAATGAGGTGTTTCGCTATATTACTATGATGTGGGTGTGTTTGGGGGCGCAATGAGTACGCTGCCATTGGTGTCACCGATCTGAAGTGAGAACGGTGAAACGGTTCGGCAAGGTAAGAGTTTTGGACTTTTTACCTTTTACGACGTGGTGAAAGAACTGAAGAATTATGAAAATATCAGCGCTCGGAAGACGTTGGCGAGTGAGGCGAACCATTACCGGTCGGTCGTACAGTGTCTTATTTAAAATAGTCGACGAGAGACTGGTACTGTGCGGCCCGTGATCACGTTGGTGGACTTGGTTTAAACTTAACAATCTTAAGCTCGGTGTGTCGGGCCGATAGAGGCGCTACACCATCATAGTCGACTGACGCAGAAGTTATATATACTCGCTCGTCCATCGCTCGACCATCATACGTACGAAAGATAGCTCTCAAACGTCCGTCCAGATCCAAACGAATTACCACCGTACTCTTCCACACGTGGGTGAGGGGGGGGATACACGTGTAAGCGTAAGTCCGTTATCTCCGCGGCGTAGTGCACAAGATAGATGTGTCCGAATAATTCGGGGTGAACCGTGTACGATGTACCTACACGCGTGTTAAGTTCGAGGGCTTCCGTCAACAATCGCGGGTGAATAAATCAAATTAAAAACTCAATGGAAACGCGCGACAGTTCTATTTTTGGACAATAGCCTGATAGAATTACTACACGTTTTCCCCTATGAAATGTGTACGCATCAATTAATTTATTGTTATTGCCAATATAATAACAATAACTCTTTAAAATGTTCCACACATTTCTGCTGAATGGTGATACGTATTCGATATTTGGCGCGCATAAATTAAATTTAAAAAACACTATCTTTTCCGTTGTGCCATCAACGTTTAGGTCTTGCAAGTTTTGCGCAGTATAAATCATGATTATTTGGTGACACGCGTGAAACTATGTACAGTGCACACTGCATTGGTTCGTAATTGTTACATATCTCTACTCGACGCAAATGTGTTGATAATATTTGATGCCTGTGTAAAATCACGGTCACCGAATTTAATTAAATGTTGGGTTTTTAAAAATAAATCAAAAGCTCCGATATCGTGCACAACAATTATTTATCAGAACCTTTAATATGATATAATTGTTAAATAATAACCCTTTGGTACGATAACATGCACGTGGTTCTAAAACGCATTCAAAATGTGACTTTTACCTTATAAAAATTAGATAAATGCAATAATTTAAACTACCTCACTCCACCCCCCCTCCTATACACCCATCACTGCTCAGAAGTAAAAGCCCAGAAGGGGCAATAACTTATATGAGAAACCGGGACGTCCGGGTGCGTCTGACCGCGGTTTCATCGAGCTCCGAGTCGTTATTTATTGGCAAATTTCTACAGAATGACGCCAAAAACACATCCGAAAAAAGCTGGAATTACTTGAATTTCATTAACATGCCAACCGGTAACAATTGATTACAGAAAAAAAAAACCGCTTATGAATTATTCAAAGCAGCAAACAAAATTGGAAACGCCAGCTTTTTTTCATTTTTATTCCTCGTCTCTTTATGCCGTCTCGTTCTGGCGAGCACCTTTTTGTTGGCCTTTGGCACGATACAAAGAAGAGGGATGAAAGAGGGTGGACTGTCAGATTAAATCATATAAGCGCCCTTTTCGATCCGACAGCTGCTAGAACGCCAACGAGAAAGATTCGCGAATTTCAAAATTACATTTGGAAAACATTGATTAAATTTAGAATGCTTGTGGTTGAAAATGTTTTTATTCGACCAAATTTGGATGTGAACCAGGAACCCACACAAAGTCTTCCCCATATAATTATTCATACGTCTACAGTATTAAAATTAAAATAATTGAACTAACTTTTCGTGACAACCTGTGTAACGAAATAGGTAGGTAATTACATTTTCATTCATGAACCTTCAACAAAAGTCAGTGTTAACTGAAGTTTCAGTATACAACATGAAGAAGCGGTATTTTGTTACAAATTCGAGTACTACAGCATTAAAAGAACAATATCGGATATTGAAATTGTTAGTCGATATTTTAGAGTAACGAACACATCATTATAATATTTGTTTTATACTAAGAATACTAAATTTCCTTCGAACTCGTGTAGATAAAATAACTGCAAGTATTAATATTGTTTACTACATTTAAAATGTAAAAGTGTATAAGGTACTAGGGTATATACAGCTATACGATTATAACTCATAGCGTATAAGTATAGCGTATATAATATATTGTACATAAATATATAAATTGTTGTATTATTGCAATAGACGCAAAGTTTACTACTGTTTTTAGTTTAGTATCTTTGTGTTAGTATATAATATACAATAGAAACTTTTTATCTTCTTCTGCAAAAACCCGCGTTGATCTATACATCAGGGGAAATATATCACCACGAAAAAACACATAAATATATCAATAAACATTTAAATTCGATTTTTATGAACGAAACATGCATTATAACTAATCCGAGTTCAACAAAATACCTATAATTATATATCATCATTATGGTTAAACATTAAAGTTTAAAACCATAACTCGTTAAACACAAATGCGATTTAATGCAACCAAACCTAGCAAAAATACACAAGATTGGAACAGTTATAATGTTTCGGCACAAGAACAAATCTGTATAGTTTACAATTTACACAATTATTAATATTTCTCATTTTACAATTCTACACTAAAACGCATCCGCTTGGTCGGCGTCGTTCGATAACTGTTCAGAGCGTGTTAAGCAATCGGTGAAAGATTGAAATAATATACAACACATTCGTATAGTCACCATTATTTATACTAAACGACTATGTTAGGATAGCAGTAGTTATCCATATTTGTAGGATAGAAGAAAGAAGTACAGGAAACAGAACTTATCGAATGTTTGCCAGGAGCCAGGGCTAATTATGGAAAACTTCGATAAGTTTTACCTAATAAATATCGAGTGATTCGCTTGAACTGTTAATGTTATTTGATTTTTGGCGATTTGTTTCAGGCAATAGTTTTGTTGACCTATTGTCGTTTATTTATTTATTTTTTATTTGTATATTACCTATTAGATCAGTGTATCCTATAAATATATTAAATGATTCGTCGGAATGTATTGATTTTGCTATATATCTATTTCACGGGTGGCTTCTATTTCGATTGTCATGACGTGCTCGCTGGACTGATAATACATTATTAGAACGTCGAGCAGCTTCATTTATAACCGCAGCTTGTTGATTTCCCTCGATTATCATTCGAAAAGAGAGTATGTATAAGATTGATTGGCATGGTTTATGCCGATTTTCCACGTGCGAATAATTTGTATTAGTTCTTTTTTTTCCATCCGGCAGCCTGACGGTCTTCGTACCTTAGGAGTTGATTAATATTCTACCATCACTTGTGCGTACAATATATATAATATATTATGTTTTTTGTTTGGGGGGGTTACATTCCTTACATTTCTGCGGTAACACATACGCCACAAAGACGTGATACATTTATTTTTATTTATTATTGTCATTTATTTTATCTCAAAACATTCGTATCTAATATTATCTATAAGACTATAACGTGTAAAGGTATTGCACGCGATGTATTTGACTTATGCTTTGTTTGAGAAACGTGTAATCAAGCAAAAAAATACATTTCAACATTGAACCATTTTACATGTGTACACATGATAATAATTATATTAGGAAAACGGCATTTACGAATTGATAAGGGTTGAAAGCATACCAAGTGTGTTTATCGAAACGAAGAGCCGTCGTTTGTAACGCCTCACGCACTAACTAAACAGTAAACACACGAAATAAATCGAAGTACATAATATATTTATGTGTTCGTGTGTGTGTGTGTGTATAACGTAAACGAATCAACGAAATGAATTTGTTGTGTACACGAAAAAACTAAATCCGCCTTTATCGTCCGTCCTACAATATGCCGCCGTGTACCTTCCCCCACACGACCGGCTACACTTTCGCATACCTGTACGACGATAAGAATGTCTTATCGATTTATTATTACAAAATATACGACGCGTATTGAGTCGATTTGTTTTCCACGCGACCCAGGAGAGAAAAAGCGAGCCGAGAACCGTTCGTCGGCCGCGGATAAGCGACACCGAATGGCGTGAAAAATTGACGGGACCGCCGACTACTGAATCCTACGGATGCTGCTGCGGCGTTCGTCGAGGTCAAAGTTGAGCAAACAACCGTGGGATGAAGGAAAAGATGTGGGATCGCGGCCCGGACACCATATGATTTCGATATATTAGGTGAGGTCAGGTTAGGTTAGGCGTCACATTATGTGCGCCTTGATATAAACCATCTGCGTTTTATGGATTAATGGTTTGTTTTTCGATTACCGTCGTGTCAGCTGAAGGTGAGAAATTCACTTCCGGTCAAAAACTGATAAGTCATTGGTAATATCACTTAACGTCGAAATTGATTTCGTACTTCTAGATACCTATGTTCTTTATGTAATTCCTGCACACACTACTATAATTATGAAATTAGGGTTTACGTGATTATTATTAGTAGTATTTTTCTTTATATACTAATTGTTTCTTATATTTATTCATTATAATTATAATTATATTATTCATAAATATGTGTACGTATGAAAGTGTATCATAGGGCTTAGTCCGTCAATAAAGATGAATAAACAAACAAATAAATTAATATAATATCTTCGTAGGTTTACGAAAACAATATAAATATAGGAGTTTCCCAGGCGCAATACGGCTTATTTTATTTTAAATTTTAATCGATTAAAAACGTTTGTCCCGTACTCAGCCGCCCGGCCAAAACGCATTCCTGAACAATAAGTCAAAAAAACGAGGTACATGCATAAACGCGGGTTGAATATAATCAACTGTGAAATAATTATACCATTAGTGTGTTATTTTGGCTATAGTTTACTCTCGTTGTTGTTATCCGAGAGTTTTCACGGCGGTACACTTTATAATAATACGCAAACGAGCTTTCACGCAAAGGTATCAAACCGGGGTAATAGTTTTATGGTATGTATAATAAAGACCCTGTTAAATAAGCAGGTATATGTGCTAAGTGCATGTATAACTTTTACACTTGCACACTTTATTTATACAAGTTATACGAGCTAGTATGTTAGTGTAATGATATGACAATCGTCACGTGTTGTCAACACTTTGCAGTAATTACAATCGAGAAAGATATAATATTAAAAATTAAATAATATAACTAGATCCGGTTATTATGTATATAAGGTATATGCGAGTAAGGAGGACGGATCCGTGCCGAGAAAATATGGTAAATGTATCTTTATAATAGATCCCCTGTTAAATATTAATGATTAATCTTGGTCACTTTTACGGGAAGTACAAATAAAAGAATTGGCAATCGGAAAGACGAATGGTCAATCGCCATGTCTTCTCACGGACTCCAAAAGTTTGTTTTAACTCACTGTTTGAATTAATCATTCGCGTATACTCCCAATAATTGATATTCGACCGCGGTGTAACGTGTAAGAAATGAGGTTTGACGGGTGAGTTTTTCGATTCATGTGATACGACCACCCGTTAGCGTATTGTTGTAACTCGTGTTATATGTCGTCGACATTATACAACATTGTAAGATTGTTAAATCCGACGACCGAGTTATATTACAAGATATTGCTGTGACGTCAAAAAATATGTATCATATAAAACGTAAACACTTTATGATACTCGTGCGACAGAGCGCGAATTCAAATCATTAGAAGTATATATTGTATATAGTATTGATATGAACGGATCGACGGAACGTCGAAACGATAATGTGAAACTTTATTGGTTAGAATGACGTATTTCGCGTTTGTAAAAGGTCGAAAATCGCGCAAACGTAATAGTAATCCATCGTATAATTATATATGCGTTTTTTTTCCTCCTGTCGTAAAAAATCTCTTTTGTCATGTCGTAAATCCTATTCGCCGACTTGCGCCCTATTAGATTTCTGCAGTGCAGGGTACCGTATTTTGACGTTTATACGATCAATCCTATCCCCGATGAAAACTTTATTCAACTTTTCGAATTAAAATTTTGCCGAAAACTTTTACCGCCCTGCTCCGCCGAATAATCGAAAGAGATTTTAATTGAACAGTAACTGCGATGGTCGTGCTGCACGCGCCACCTACGAAATAAACACAAATTTTCGGATTGTGCGTACATTATTATAGCACACCGGAGCGGAGCGCATGCGTAAACCGTTCGACGTAACCACGCAGATCGTAATCATACATCTATAGGGTGTCCCATAAAGTGCGCAACTTTTAAAAAATTAAAAACACAGTTATGTATTAATCAAAATGTATTTATTTTTATATATTTATATTCAACAACATCTCCGATTTAATGATGGAAAACAATATCTGGCATATGACCACCTCCACTGACTTGGCATGTGTTGACGCACTCGATGAAATTGAAAATAACCCGCTCACAGATTTCTGGTGTGACGTCGGCAATGTCGCGTAAGATTTCCGCTTTCAGTTGTTGAATGGTACGCGGTTTGTTAGCGTACACTTTAGATTTGACATAACCCCACATAAAGAAATTACAGGTGGTAAGGCCTCAGGACCTGGCAGGCCACTCCTGGTTACCTCGCAGTGAAATCAGTCTACACGGGAATTTCAATCCATTCACAAAATCGTCTTCTTTTTTTATGGTCCGCCGGCTTAAGCTGCTGCACCAATTGGATTTTGTATGCATACATATGGAGGTCTTTACTTAATATTATTTGCAATGAACTGCATGGAATACTCAACTGTTGTGACCGTCGGCGAATTGATTTCCCTGGACTCACTATTACACTTTGTTGCACAACAGCGATTTGTTGTGTATTGCGTTGAGTGCGATTTCGCCCAGGTGACTTCACAGTAACAACAGAAACAGTAGTTTTGAATTTTTTAATCAGTCGCAAAACTGTAGACTTTTTGGGTGCTTCATTCCTTCCAAAAATCGCCCGAAGTCGCCTAACCTTCTCAGCCCCACTTTCATGACTTTGATAATAAGTTTTCACGATCGAACACGTTGTTTATTTGTAAACCGCTCCATGACAACTGAACCAATACATAAAACAACAACTGATAATTAAATCGGAGTAATAGTAGATACTAGAAACGATAAAAACAGGGATGCAAACAAAATATTTAAAAAATGGCAGCATATTCAAAAGTTGCGCACTTTATGGGACACCCTATATTATTACCGTGATGAACTTTTTTCGGTTACATTTTCGATTTGACCGCTGAAAAGTAGTGATTAGATAGAATTCAGATGGATAGAACTGTACCGTGCCCGGGGGATAGATAACCGATAATTCCCACCGGTCGCATATAATATATTATATGATGTAATATAGTCTCTCCTCCGTCACCACGTATAATACATATTATGCGTACAAGTTTTCCGAGATCCGAACGTGTCGCAATGTATAGGTGCCAGTCAATAGTAATTTGACGAATACCGAAAATTCAAACGTTCTGGCCGAACGTGCGATGTAAATTTATATTGTTTTACGAAACCGACAGTTTGTTCGAACGCGACGAGGGGATATTTTTTTTAAATTCGTTAATGGTAAAGGCTCTATTACACGTTATTAAACCCACTACAATCGTCAGAAATGAAAATCGCAAGACTCAGGGGTACATTACACTTTCGGTTTCAATAGCACAATCAGCCATTTCAAATCGAAACAATGTCGTTGCCGGGTAAATCGTAGACATAACCGTCCAAGGTCGTAAATTGTATAGGTACTATACTGCCCCCGACCGCGGAGAAATAGTTTATCGTATTCAATTTCAACTGATATGTACTCCAATAATTGACCGTCGCGACATTTAACCATTTTTTTTTTTTAATGTCAGGATTAACCTGCTATATAGGTATATGCTGCGCAATATATAAGAACAAACACCATGGGTCAGCAAACTACAAGCTTCAGGAGAGCTTAAAAATCGAGTTTTTTTTCTATGTTTTGATTGTATAATACAATAAACCAACACTTCTATTCGAAATATGCTCTTTATTGAATAACCAAATCCTAATAAAACTTCATGGTTTTTTGTTTCCTATCTCATTTTACGGACCAGGCACTTGAATTAGTTTTAATTAGAGGAAGCGATGAACGACGACTAAAAACATAAGGGTTTGTTCGCACAAATACGGGGCCCATTGGACATCACGGTTTTGTAACTTTCTAGAAAAATGGTTCTTTCTTACGAAAAGTTTACCGACCTACAGTTGATATGTCATATTATAACCGTATTATTGTCGTGCGACTTACAGATATAAAGTCGGCCCCGTCGTCGGTGGCTTGGTAGGTACCTGGTACGCCGCGTTTCTCACCCTTCACCATTAATAATACGTAATAATGATAACCGTGTGATAATACACACTCTGACCATGACTTACCGATGGGCATAAAACACGAGTGAGAGTGATGATCCACCGGGTCTCCCAGGACATCTTCGTCGTCGTCGTCCAATTAGCGTGCGGTGGCGATGGATACTGTTATTAATATTGTTAGACGACTGGACGCGTCTACACCGCGGTCGCCTGCAGGACACCAGTGTAAATATAGCGAGTAGTACATGCGCTTCACGTGCAGGATAAACGACCGAATATTATGCGGGTGTACGTTCCAAATTCACTAGCCACCGAGAGGCAGTGGTCTTTTGCCGCGTGCGTCGACTTAATAATGCTGATGAGGAGGGGTCCGCCTGTGCGCAATAAACGATTTTCACGCGGAACAAACGAACGGCAATGAAAATAAATACACGCGATAAAATACACTCGACAACGTCGTGCGTACCTGTAATATTGGTGCTTTTTTTTTTTTTGTCCGAACAATTATTTATCGCTTTTTCCTCGCCTCCGATTGATTTCGAATGAATCATTTTCGCATAACTCTTGTACGTAGAACAATATTAATTATACTACCAGTATGCACACAATCGTTCACAGAAATATCGAACTTTTCACCGTTTACTTCCGCAACGATCTTTCGAACAGTCACGTTTCGTCACGAAATGATAAACATTGTTCAACGTGTAATGATAATTATAATTTTTTTTAATTTCGTATTCGAATACGCGTCGATAGTTAAGTGTCTACGAACCGTTTTGACGCGTCAAAAACGTCGAACCGGTAAACGCCTGAACGCGAGTGCGTACTCGCGAATTTTTAGGTTGTGTTACAGGTTACAAATAATGACGAAGACACTATTACTGTGGTATGGCTGTACGCGGAAGACTAAACTTGTACTGGTACACGGTATGGTTCGGAACTGGCACAAACGCACGTCAACGTTTATTAACAAGTGGACGTTTTCAAGTAAAAAATGAGCGGAAAGAGCATCCGACTGCACCACATAATCAATATCATCTCACACGTCACCCCTCGAAAAATGCACCCTGTACAATAAGCATACAGGTATGCGCGTGTTGCATTGTGTGACGCGAACGAACGGTTCTTTCTCCGAGCTTGTTGTTTTTTAAAAATTACAAATATCGCGGCGCTGCTTTGAACGCAAACACTTTTTATCGTTTTTCAACCGGCTCGTGTTGTTTTTTTTCTCACGCACATGACTGTCATGTTACGCATTACTCACTGCACTCGCGTGCGTACATGTATAAAACATAGACCCTACTCCCAGTGATTTGGTACTGGTCCGAAGACCCGCGGTTGCCGCGTTGAACTTCTTATCAACAAATTTGGTTTCACCCCGTCGTCGTCGTGGTTGGGTAACTGTAAAAATAATAACGTCGAGTCGGATGAAAATTACTAAACGGTTCGTCGTCGACTGCGAACACCGTACCCAGGGTGTCCTACCGAAATTTATACAGAGGCGATTTTGTCCACAATGGTTTGGTAAATATAAGTGTATTATTAAAGAAAATAAAATATTATGTTTTTTAATTTTATAAATTTATAAGATATCCGTTTTATAGACCTTATTTTCTGATAGTTTTGATGGTTCAACTTTCAATGTTAGTTAACATCTTGATTTTAAATCATTTTTCTAATGTATAAGAAAATAGTGATTTCCACCATTTTATATAATAATAACATTATTAGCAAACCTTATCGGAAAATGACTAGATGGTAATAATTTACATAATTTCCTTGTACACTAAAAAAATGATTAAAAATCATGAAAATCCAATGAAAACTGAAAGTTGAACCACCAAAATATTCAGAAAAAGCCCTATAAAATTGATAACTTCGAATTTTACAAAAGTTATGAACTAAAATGTTAATTTTATAACTTATTTAGTAATACACCTATATTTATCAAATTATTGTCAACAACATTGCCTTTGCCAAGTGATACTCTTAAAAAAAAAGATAGAATTTGATTGTCTATACTAACACGGGAGTTTTCGCTCAGTGTATGTCCCAGTGGATACCCTGTATATATAATAATAATAAAATCGTGAAACTGTAGTTGCACACGCTCCTGTAAAATATGATTGATGGCAAAACTCGTATAATATGTCGCTATGTTAAAACTTACAACTCGTATAATATGTCGCTATGTTAAAACTTACAACTCGTTTACTTGACATCGGTAAACCGTAATAATAATTATAGTCCAAGGCAGATACTATAGTTCCACCCGATACGAACAATTGATCGCTCACTTACAAAATAATGTCATGATACGCAATGGTTTTTTTTTTTGTTTTTCATGATTAAGTTTGTAATCTTCAAATTCGTGCAGTATTACATCCACTGATCATCCACTCCACCGATTTCGTACCCCGCACTAAATTATAATGCTGTTTGAGTAACAAATACATTTTAATTCAAAAACCTAGAACGTTCCAAAAATGGTATAGTAATATTTATACTTTCAAAAGAAACCACTCTTCAATTATTATTTATTTAATGAATTATAATCTTAAACCTTTATATTGCAAAACCCTCCGGTCTACGGAAATTAAAATTAAGAAAAAACGAAATTGTTGCCTCTTCATCGCTTTCCCGTTATTATTATTCTTACTAGAGACAAATATCGGAAACATATTTATAAATTCTTGTAAATTGGACAACCATCTCAGTTGACTTTTCATTAATAAATAAGCATGAAGCCCTAAAATATTTTTCCGATCGTCACTATGCACCCATCAATATGATTTCAGATATGATGCTAACAATTGTTCTTCGAAACGAGTTCATTAGACTTTTTTTTCGACAATTATACATGTTGACGATCGAATAGGTAAAAGTAAGAGCGAATAGGGCTTGACATTTTGGGGGAGGACTAAAGCTCTAGCTATACTCAATAAAGCAATTGTGAAAGTAAAAATAACAAATTCTTCTCTCTTCACTCGGTTTAAATATAACACATCCGTATTACGCATATACCAAATTATAATAAAAATGACTACACATTTTTTTTTGTTTATTATGTCATCTGATTTTAATAGTAATGTCAAAATTATATAATATATCATAATTTTATGATAAGACATATTTTAAATTATAAAATATACACTGCATAACATATAGGTATCATTATATATGGCTATAGAATAAAAATTAACAGAATAATATTAATAATAAATACATTTTATTTACTCTACAGTCAACAACCTATAAATACAGATCAACACTTATTATAGAAAAATATATTGGCCAATCTTAAAGGTGTATTCTTCGGTTACTTTTATTGTAACCAAGATGTGTCTATTATTATTTCAATTTCTACTGCCATATCTTTTCTGATGACTCAATGTTTAATGTTTTAAGCGATCCTGAACGATGTTATAACTCAGACATATGTGTTAATCTTTCTCGTAGATGAGAAATGCCCTTTGCACGTGATCGAGCTCACAGATAATGTGATTGTCACTTGCATATGAATTTTAATGAATTAGGAATTATTACTTCATCTAAATGTTATTTAATATTTTCGAAATTGACATCTTTAAATATTTTTTTCGTGACATTTATTTTACATTTTCAATTTTCACCAACGCTAAATGTATTGGCTTTAACTTCTGATCACAAAAAAATATTTTACCCTGCACTATAAACTATTAAACAATTTAGTATGAAGAAAATAATTTGTTTTGAGAGGGCTGTTGACATTTTTAGAGGGCTTAGTCCCTTAAGTTATATGCGCCTACGGTTACATTATAAACTAATTTCGCTTTTAAACCTATTCAGGCTCAGAATGTCACACCTTTACTGTATTATCAAAAGCATTGTGTTATTACATCTGGTTCTTACTGTAGTAGTTGCTGTCAAGAACATTCTCAACGCTATTTCAGTTAAAAAAATGTCGGATATCTCGGCGACTCTTACTGACTACAAACAATCATACGGACACTTCCACAGAATTGCAAATATTCAAATAAAATTACGCTACTCTTCGAGAACGTCCAACTTCAAATCGAAAACCATCTTAAAATCGGGAGCGGACTCGATAAACTGGTATCTCACGGGACCCATCGAAATTCAATTTTTCAATATATATTGTACGACCTCCGAGACCAATTCCAAATGTGAACCTGTCATAAATGCACATCTGTCAATTCTAGTTCTGAAACTTAGATTCCTAATATCGAATGACTATTAAGGTTTATTTCCGATTTAATTTCATAATTAAACAAAATGTCATCGTGTAATAGTTTCAAATTAGAGTACAATACTATTATGTTTTAATTACCTTTGACTGCACACTTAAAGATAAGATATTTAAATATTTAAAAGTTTAAATCTACAACTAGACTATAATAACTGTCCGCAAAAATCTCTTGAATAAATGAAAACGTTTTGGTTCCTACATAATTAGGCGGTATACATTATATATTTACATATTTGTAGAATTTATAAATGTATGTAACATCTTGTATAGGTTACGTAAACATCGGCTCTAAATCATAAACTGTTTTAAACATGTAAAGTTATTGTTTTAATCTGACTTAACTTTTTATTTATTCCATGAAACTAAGACGGTGACCATTCGGAGAGCAAACACATAACTATTATTGAGACTCATAACCGATTTCAGTATTACACTCGCGTATTACTCACACATTTAAAATGTCCATTAAGTTCTTGAACCGTACAGCTTATATATATTTACGGAGTATATAAAGATATCCGAACCAGAACGGCAGCGATGCCAGTGCCAATGTGAACATTTTTTCAACTATATTGTTTTTAATACCCGAATATAAAAGATTTTAAACCCCCTTTAGTAATCTAAAAATTGAATTATGAGAGAAAATATTCAATCGAATTTCGCTCGAGGCAACATAAAGTTTAATATTTTATTTTAACAACAATGAAATGCGGTGTATAAAGTTTTATTATACGTCTTTTTAGATTATCAATAGGAATAACTTTGCAAATAGTTCTTAAGTAAACATTAAAAATTTGATTCAATACGAAGCGAAAAATGTTTTGGTTTTACAATAAACAATGATGTTTTTTCTTTTCTATAAACCTTTATTTTTGAGATTTAAATCTGCACCAAAAGTATCGTACAAACAGAAATCGGACACACATGTAGGTAATATTTTAAAAAAGGCGAACTCTGATTTATCACATTTACATAGGTATTACTTTAAAGAATTCTACAAACTGAAAATGAATTCTTTAAGACAACGCTATTACATCCAGCAAGCGTTTACAACGATTATTTTGCTAAAAATACTGGCAATTAGATACATATTTCATATCGTCGTAAGTCGCTTTATATAGTGTTGGCAATTCAAAAGATTTGACTCACCAATTTTATTTCGTAGAGGTTTAAGAGTATGAAATATATCAAAATTAATTATTCTCACGAATAATGAAGATTATTATTCTCTTTAATTATTCAACTTTTGCCAACAATTTTCCAATTAAATAAGTACCTACCTTATTTTATGTTTTAAAACTTGTATTTAAATACAAACCTTTATTATCATTTCTTTATTGTGTGATAAATCTGAATTAAAGTTATAAAAGATATTACATATTTTATATTACTCGTATTACACCGATGGCCTTTGCTTCTATTGTTTTATAAACATTTTTTTTTTTAATATTTAAATACAACACAAATCTCCTTATTATATCTCCTGTATACTTGTTAATTGGTATATGTGGATTAGTGATATAAATACTTTGGATATTGGAATATAGTTGACTATTTTAACACTTCTAACCAATTATATTATCATATAGATATTATAATTTATTTAAGTAATAAATATATAATATATCGGTGTGAATTTATACTTTAATTCGAGTAGTAAATTGAATTATGTATTTTACATCACGTTTATAAACCATTTTTATAACCTTTCACTTTAGGTGTGGTAAACATTTTTAATACAATATATGAAAATTAACTATTACAATGTGACCAAAAATTTTAATGTGAGAACTAAATCTATAATATTCTAATGAATATACAGTAAAACCATGTTGCATATTGAGTTATAAATATAATGATAAAAATATAATTATTGTTATGCAATATTTTTTTGACTTATTTTAAATATATAAAGTTGCTAGTAATGCATACTAAATGTGTTACGCACTAGCAAAGAAAATTAACTTATATAGTTCATTGCCTCCAATTAACAGTTAATTAAATATCTTATTATATATATTTTACATCATAGTATTGTTGAATAATATATAAATATGTTACGATGTTTTTGAAATAAAAATTCGGTGTTTATGCTTTTAAAAAAATTAAATGTGCATATAGGTATAATCCCACGTGACGGAAATTACATTCAACCGTATTTTCGTTTTCTCATATTATTATACATGCGTAGTATGGAACTTTCATAAATAATTATAGTGAAATATTATCCCTTTGTAACGCATTACACAATGTGAACGTTAACATGACTTCATTATTTTGAACGTACCTATATCAAATAATTTTAATTATAATGTACATTTTGAACTTAGAAAAGTATAGGTTCCCATTAGTGATATTTACCCCAAAACAAAATAGAAATATCTAACAATTTTAACGACTTAAGGAAATAAATTATTATCGAGAATACTTTTATTTCAATGTATTTTCAATTCACAAAACGTAATAACAAGAATTATTATTTGTCCTCAAAAATAATTACAATTTTGGTTTCCTTTTTATGTAAACAAAAATCGATTTGGTTTCAAGCTTGACATTTTATCACATATTTTTACTCACCATTAATAATAATACTGTATAAAATGTCAGATATCATCGAAATATTAAATAAATTATAGCAATTTGTGATAAAGGATGCTCTTATTTTAAGTATCACATTAATAATAAGATATATAATAATAGAGGTGTGAAGAAAAACATGTTCTATTTTACAAAATGAGAAAATTAATTATAATATATATATATTAATCTGCACTATGATACGAATTGCTTTTGTATTTTTTTATCATCTGGTATACATAAGAACGTTATTTTGTCCGCATAATAAATATTACCGTGACCCCACTTACATCAAGATTAGTAATATCGCTGACATAAATATTAAATAATTTGTATGAAGAATTGTCGACCACCCCTGAAACGTTTTTTTATCAAATAGCATGATAAATACCCAATTATGAGTTACATATTTTTACAAATGCTTTATGTATTGTGTTATTTCATCTAAAAAAATATTCTCTCGACAATAAAAGCCAATTATTCCAAACCTCGGAGTTCCATTTAAGAACATAATATACGAAAAAAACCAGTATTATAAGTTCGCAGTACAAGGGCATTATAATGTTATGTATGACGTACGTATTCAATTTAATTATTAAACTAAATAATATATCTGATCACAATGTTTACAATTTTATATTACACAAAACCTACTTTCTTTATCGTAAAAAATAATTTAATCAATTCTCAAACACAGTAGGACATTTGACCGGGGCATGTTTTAATTTTAAAAAAAACTTTCAGCTGATGCCTGGTACTGTTTTACTGGATTTTAAATCGCCAGAATTTACGCTATAATTTCAATTCGGTACGTATTATTTTTTTTAAATGTTTCGTTATGTTAATTTTACCAGCTGCAGTCGTAGAAATGGTCTGGTATTATAGATTAACTATAATTTACTCGTTCTACTGACAATAAGCTCCTTTAAATAAATGAAAATTATATTACGTCCCATACATCTTGTATTAGTACCACATTTACATACTTATAAGTTATATTGTATGTATACATTCGAATAAAATCGAATGAGTTATGCTATCCCTGAATTCTCAAGCCAATTAAATATAATTTTAGAAAACGTAGTCAAATGCATCGTATCGACGAGCCATAAAATGCATCGTATCGACGAGCCATAAAATGCACGATCTGAACTTTAGATGAGTATTTAATACTTTTTTTAAAAAATAACCTACAAAATTTTACACGTGTTCAATCGTTGATACTTTACCGCAATGTGTGGTCGTGCGGAATACGTGTGTATTAATTGTGAGTGTTAGATTACATATGTAACAAAAACATTATATTATATTAAACTAATGTACGATACAATTTTTTAGTAATAATACCGTTATGACTGTCACTTTGAGCGAATTACATAAAATTGGTTTGTTTTGTATCTATAAAATAAAGCATGTTCTTGGCTCTGAGAGGGAAGGATATTTGTAGGATATAAGTACACTTTAATAATTTCTCTCTAAAGAAATACAAATATTTTTGAGAGTACGTACGGAAAAAACACAAACCGCATTAATTGTAGGATGATTTCAAGTCTAATAGTAATTAAAATTACAATACGAATTCAAAACGATTTTATGAAAATATTTCGCAGATTAATGTTTATAAGAAAACTAATTGTTTAAGTTCAAGTATAGTTAAATACTTCCACCATCGTAAAAAAACAACATTATGATTGTTATAATTGTACACGCGTTGTTTATGAAATTAGATTCAAACTTTAATGAATCTATACAACTGAATGTAATTATTAAATTCATTCCAATTAAAATTACAATACGGCTAAACTATTTGTTTACATGTACTATATATAATGCAAGAAAAACGGAAGTTCGTCGGTGAGACAAAGATCTGCGTCAAGTCTAGAGTTTAAAAATACAATAATAAAATATTATTTTTGGGTTTAAAATACGAGTATATAGTTCAACAATATAGTTTGATTAAGTTGCATAATGTATAATTGAAAATTCGAGAATTTTTTTTTACTTTACTCTTATGCTTGGTTTGTTATTAACTGCATAAATTATGTGCTTGTAAAAATGAAAAATATATCTCTACATTTATATTTATATAAATAAAATAATAATATATACATTGTACGTATTATCGTCTCTGCTGCAATGCCATGTCATTGTATGAGTGTTTACGTACGAGAACTTTTGCATAATTGCTATTTTTTCCCCATAAATATTTATGAAACATTTTTTTATTTTAATATGAAGGCTAATTATTTGCATTTAATTTATGAACTTTGTACACACATGTATTGTTTGGAAAAAAATTGTCTACAATGAGGGGGTTGAAAAATTCGCATAAAAAAAAGTGTACACAATTGATGAGCACACGTTTTGCCCCAGTGTGTTTTATATTTTTACTATAACAAAAAATAAAATGCTTAAATAAATTTTCCTATGCATGATTTCGACTGAAATATTGTGTTACTGAAGCAGTTTTTATTTTTAATAAAAACAAAAATATGCATTGCAAATACCCGTGACGTTTTACCTGACCCGACCGTGTTTATGCGCTACGAAAAAATTATAAATGCAATAATACTGTAGATGTACCTACTATCCGTTTCAGACACCCGTTTAAATCTGTCATGCCGTTAATATAATGTTCCAATATGGTATATTTGCTATTATAATACCTCCAACAATATAACGTCTACCTAATCATAATCACTGACGACGTTACTAGTGATTTATCGATTTCACGAGATTTTTGTGATTCGCTCATCGCACGTTTAATATTCCGAGTATTCACCTAAATTTCTAATATTCCAAAGCAGATAGAAAAGGGAATCAGCATTATAGGGTTTCTATCCGGCACTACAAGTTTTTTTTTTCTAATTTCTCTTATTGAAAAATTATGTAATTTAGGATATCATAAAAATCAATGTTCATTGTTAAACACTAGTTTACAAGGAGTTGATTTTTTAACTCTACAAGTACATATTCAATATCAATTAACGTGAAACTGAAAAGATAATTTTTACATATCATGTTGAAAATATAATAAGACAGTGAACAAAGTTCTACAAAAAAGAAAAACTAACGAACTCCTTAGTCCTTAAACCAATGTACCATTTTTCTCGGAGAAACGATTATGAGTGAAAGAGATCTTTATAGCGATTTTATATTATAATATAGTGTAGATAAACAAAAATTGGTTGAAATACCCAATTTCGTCAATATTATATTTTGATATATACGTCATGCCTACAGAAGTTGTTTGAGACTTCAATAAACATTTTATATCGACTACAAAGAAAATGTCGTGAGAAATATTGTATTCTAGAAATATAGACAAGTCGATTCACGATCTTGGTTGAAATTGTTTGAAGGACATTCTCTGTTTTTCTCAACTATTCGGAAAACTGTAGAGAAATTCAAAAAATAACCCCCACAAAGTACTAATAGACAACATTTCTTATAAGAAAAATATCTAATAGGTTTATTCATATCGCAATACATCTGGTCGAAATCGTCTACAAAGACACACAAAAAAACTGAGCACCAATCCTGATAAATAGATGAATGAAGTTTAAAATCTATTTAAACGGTAAACACTTAAAACAGCAGTATGCTATTAAAATAATATAATTTTGTAATAATTACTTAGAATTTATTGTAATCGTTTTTTCCAAAACAGGATATATTATGCAATTTCACGCTTGAAAATCATCTCGTGTAGGTAAAATGAATACTGAACATAATAAGCACATTATCGTTTGTTATATATATATTATACACTTATACATGTGTATTTGATAATTTTAAGTCTACACAATACACAGTAGATCACACTAGTCCACGCGTTGTTGTTGAAAATGTAGTCTTGAAAGTCTTTAAACACAATATGTATATTTGTGCGTGATAGCAACGGCGCGGTGATGTATACTGGTATTGATATAAAATAGAGTATATAGCTATAAATGTACATGTTATACATACACACACAGACGAATCCATAAACATGTTATGTACTTTGATTTATGTCGTGTATTTAGCGTGGGTGCAAGGCTTTATAGACGACGACACTTCGTTTCGAAAAACACACTCGGTACGCTTATTAATCCTATATCAATCCGTAAATGCCGTTTTCCTAATATTACTATTATCTATTATCATGTTTACAAGCGTTTCAATTCTGCTGGCTTTATTCGCTATATACTTCCGCAGAAGGAGATTTTGACGTAAGCATATAGCAACTGCGCGTGTATGTGTTTAAAATAAATAAATCCGTGATTATAAACGGAGAAGCAATTTTTTCATTTACTCGCGCACTCACGTTCGTCCGCAATATTACGCGTGTCCACTTTACACGGCTTTCTAGTTTTCGCTCTGTCGGGGAAAGGGGATGCACACGCGAATATATATCGTTGTATTATTATCGTGTCACCTGCATGGCGCAAAGACGACTCGCACGTTTCGAAACATTACCGTCCTCGACGGATACGTCACCCCCTGGCCCTTCGGCAGCCGCTACCACCAAAACTAATAACTATAATAAAACAGTTCCGGTGGAAACGTAACGTTTTATATGTACACTCTTCCGGAAGTTGCTTCCGGGCCCGGGCGCGGCGGCAAACGACGAGACGCGAAAAAGAATAATAGACGTACACGCGCCTGCCCTCGCGGCCCTTAAATGTTTGCCCATCTCAAATACCCCCTTCGTGCCGCAGTGTTCGTTCCTGGGGAGAAGCGAAAAATACGGTCGGGTAGAACGACAACACGAGATCGGCACGGGTGGTGGAGGTATGATGGGTAACGCGCACTCCAGTCGGGATAGAGGGCCATTCGGTTTATGGACAGTCGTTTGTATATAAGGACAAGCGCAGGATATTTAAAAAAAATACAACTCAACGGATAACGGGCGGAGTGGGGAGAGGGGATGCAGCGGGAATTGTCGCCGCGGGAACCAAAAATCCGGTTTTACGTGCTCAGAAATATTTATTATTTCGCCTCTTTTCCGCGGCAGTGTCCGTGCGTGCGTGTGTACAAGCACACAGCATACACTATATATATGCGTTACAGGGCTGATGTGTGTGTTCGTGTATATAATAACAAACATGCAGTATATACATCCATCGTCGCTGTTGTTTTATCGTCGTTAACCCCCCGAAGCAAACGGATTTTCATTTTTCTCGGTTCGCGTTAAAATACACGCGCGCAACGATATACATATAACGCGTCATCGCACGAGAACATCATGATAATAAAGAAATAAACCAGTGTATATATAATAATATATATAATACATATACAGTATACCAATATCGTAAACTCTCGTGATTGACCTTGTGCGGCTGCCCCCATGTTCCACGAGCAATGTGCGCTGCTCCATTTTTCTCGTCCGCGCGCGACGGTGAACGGGAAAACCGGAGGGAACGAGGGATTATGATAAAACCGTTGCGGCGGATATTCTTCTTTCCAGCGCCGTCGTTGTGTATTATATACGTCCCGCCGCCGCCACCGACTAAATGGTGTTTGAAAATATCTCTCGACCCACGTATAATATTATGCTTGTACGTAGATTGTTATCGATCTTCCGCTGTGAGTACCTGTATGTAATATAATGTTATGCGGGAACTCGTCGTGCGCCACCGGAAAATAGGAAAAATCGAATCACACGCGACGGTGAATACGGAGCGGTCACAGACGACTGGATTGACAAAACGCATTCGTAATCGTAATTGTATATATTTTTCTGAAATCAGCAACGTATATATGATAATATATACATAATACAACTCGCACTCGTAAATACATCATCCATAAATGTGCTCCATAAATATATAATACTGCGGTTGTCGCATTAGTAATAACCAAATAATGTATAGTAAATTATAATTATGTGCGCGTCGACACACTTTATACCTTCTGTTTAAAAAAAAATTCATTTTTAACCGTTTTTGCGAGTTCAAAAATAATTTGATTATCATTTTTTAGGATGATTATAACGATTTTCGAATTACAAGCCGTAATAATATCCATTTGGATATCATTATGACTGTTGAAAATGGTGTACAATACGTATGTCCACACATATATAATACTAGTAAAAATTTATTTCGGCCAAAATAGTGTTACAATCAATTCGAACGTTTCTTTCTTTTTCGAAAAACAATAATCTCGATCCCGTGCAGTGTTCACCGCCGAAAAAAACCTCATACTTGTGATACAGAAGAAACTTCAGAACTTTTAATGAGTATATATAGTTAAAAATAAAATATAATGGTGCGTGTTAAATCATTTGAATAATTCAGTATCATGTGTATACATTTGAGAGTTAGAACTATAAATACACAATTATTCTATTTCACGTAACAAAATAATACATAATAATACAAATTATATAAAGAGTCGATAACTACAATAATACATTTCGATACAACTCTATTCTATTATAATACTTTTTAATCTATAGAAGCCAGTAGAGCAATAAATGTGTTACATGTGTAACCATTTATTTTTATTAACTTTTTTTTTAATCATTATTTTAGGTATAATATATTAACATATCTCCAACAAGCGCTTTGTTGTCAACAAACGATAGTTTAAATATTCGAATAACTTAAATTTAAACGATAGGTCTGAGTACTATTACATACATCTTAACCGTACACATATGGCCGTGATTTCAGTGTTTGAACGACAAGCGAGCGGCGGCGGTGTAAGCACCCGGGGTACGTCGATTCGACCGCTTTTTGGTATCCGTGGAGTATAGCAGCAGCGTGACGGTATAATGTGTTAAGTACAACCGTTCCGGCGAGGTCGAAAATCGAATATTATGTGCTCTCGCGCAAAATCCCGTCTCGTCCCCTGATTGTACATAATATATATATATATATATATATATATATATATATATATATATATATACTATAAGTATACGTGTATAACTGCTGGAGAGTGTATATGTATGCGTATAAAAAACATTCGCGGCTCCTCCGGGGACGATTATATCTGCGGCGCGGTCAGCTTATAGGTCGTCGCGCGATAAAACTTTTCGCTTTTTCCCTGCGGATACGTTTGTCGCGGGAGCGCACGGATAACGGCAATAAAACGCGCGGCGTTAATCGACGATGCAATCGTAAAAAATTCGAATCGCAAAAAAAGGAACAAAAAAAAAAAATCGTCGAACGAAGAAAATAATACAATATGGTCGTCTTGCGAACTGAATAGTACCTCGTATACACTATACAGCATTATTATAGCGGGTCCGCTGCGCCTTTTGAACCACTGAAAAAGAGTGGGGGGGGGTACTGGATATACCGTATATATTATCTATCTATACTTGCCGAGCGGTTTTAGCCCCTCCCGAAAATAAACTAAAAGGTCGCCCGTAATTAACGGTATCGGAAAATCGTATCGCAACTCCTCCCCCACCCCCGCTCAACCCTATACATATACATATATATATATATACAGTAGCAGCAGCCAAGGCGACCATCGCCACCCCTGAGACCGGTGGCGTATAGATATTCACCGGTACGACATCAATGTAGCGCATTTTCCTGCGAGAAAATAATATATATTATTACATACGAGAACGCGTGCGAAGAAAACGCTAACCGGAATAACATTGTTCATCGTCCTCACTCTCTGGCTCGCCGTGCGCTGAAAACAATATATATACACACATGTAGCCGATCCCTATGATGCTCTGTATGTATAGGTATATATCTCAGTGACATTATGCAGTATAGTCTATAAAATATCTAAACTAAGTGAGTGTGCATACTGACCGAAGAGAAAATGTACTTGTATTACATAACGCATGTCGTACATAGGAAGTATGTACAAGAAAATCTCTTATATGTGCTTAGTCGAAATAATATTCGGAACCTCTGACTGATTTACATGCGGTTTCTTGTATTTCGTATATAGTAAACGATTGTAAGCCATGGATATAAGAGAACTCATTGCCATTGAATGTGCTACGCCGCAATTTTCTGACGACACTATTGAATATTTTCTCGAATTTTTTTTTGCTAATTTGTTTCAAACGCTCCCCCGGGACCTCGAACGTACTCACTACGTTATCTTTTTCTCAAATTTCGCGGGGCGATGCCTATTATTGTACTTGAATGCGTCGTTTTATTCCCTTGTGACAGGGAAACGTCCATGCATGCGTCACTCGTCTTAACTTTGAATACTCGTACGAATAGCTAACTGCTGATACAGTACATACATATTATTCCATGCTTTTTGCACAGCTGCTTCGACTAAAATTTTCCACTTGAAAATTGAAAAAAGGTCGAAAAATTAAAAAAAAAAAAAACGATAACAGTTTGCTATACATTTTTTGCAAAAATGTCTCACTACTATAATGACTAATTATGAGATTATCATTACACCGCAAACTGTTTCGAAAAACACATAAATTCTGCCGGTGTTACTCGAGCAATAAAATAAATCGCTCCACTACGTGTACACGACTGGTCGGTTATTTTCATTTCATTTTAACCCCGCGGACGATCTCGCCGAGCAAATCGGTTCGCATTATTACCATCGTCACCATCTGGACCGGCGCGGTGAAAGTTTTTTACCCACCGCCGCGCGGGACCGTCGGAATATTAATGCGCGTATAGGCTTTTTGCCGAGCCGCGACTTCACCGCGTGCCGGAATCGCGAAAAAAAAACACGTATCCCGCGCGATCACAAAGCGTTGTTGTGTGCTGTCGGCTAACGTCTAAAGTTTTGGTAATTTTTTACTATTATTATTATTATTATTATTATTATTATTATTATTATTATTATTATTATTATCATTATTATTTCAACTTTCCGTCGTCTCGGGCAAAGAAATAATAATATCGCGTCGTCCGGTGTGTGACGGCGTAAAAATCACGTGGGGAAAAAAAAAGGTCTTCGATTATATTATTATTACATATACGACGTAAATCTCGCAAATGCCCTGCGAAACACGTGCGGTCCGTGACGTGTTCGGTCGATCGACAAAACGGGCGCTGCTGTTACATGTCATGTTATATTATATATATATATATTATAAGTTATAACGTATGATGGTATTGTGTGCGTGTGATTGTACATTTTTTTTTTTTATTTTTCATTTTTTTTTTCACGGGCCGGATGGAATATTTCAAATAAAAAACGATTGACATCGTTATCGAAACTTGACAGCTATACCCTCGAGTCGTGTCTGCGCATTTAAATATGTATACGGTGAAATGTGCAGTTTATACGCGCGCAGCTAGTGCGATTTCAAACACATTTTTAGAAAAATAATAATGGACAATATAATTATTATTGTTATTATTGCACACAGTAAAGCGTATTGGAATATTGTATTTTCCTAAAATTGCGAACGAGTCTTCTTCGGCCGTCTTCACTGTTTATACGCACCCGTTGCATACAATTGAATAACAAATATTATACTCGCAAGAACAAAGAACTTTTAGTTTTTATTTATTTTCGTTTATTCGTATTGATATTGTAAGAAATATTTAATAATTTTTTTTTTAAATACGTTCGTTTGGATAGCGTACCAACTTTTACTACCTACTTTACCATAAGGTTCCAAACTTTTTATTGTACGATACAATTTGGAAGTTTTTAAAATGTTGATGACCTACAATTCACTGTCAATTTAGCTTTTTGCACTTTTGCGAATATGATAAAAAAAAATGTCGACGTCAACGAAAAGTAATAAATATAATATGAAATAGAAACACGTATCATAACATACTGCATTATATACTCTTATTAGTTATTTACATGTGTAAGGTGAATCTTTTCCTTTTTACCTAAACGTATATAATGCACGTGCATTTTTTAGTGATCTAACATTAAATATTTTATGTTTATATAATAAAAAAATACATCATAGTAACAATTTATTGGACATCAAATGGTACATTTAAATACGATTACAATATAACATGTATAATTTTTTAACTCACCACAGAGGATAACAGAGAATAACCTCTATTACTGGTGAATATATATTTTAAAATATAACGCGACCCACCAAAAACATCACGACCCACAGTTTGGGAACGTAGCTAGGAAAATCGTCTAAGGCTAGTTCGTGCAGGACCATAAAAACATTCTGTTTTATAAACAATCTTTTCCGGCTTATATCCTGAACAATATTCATGGAGTAATTAGTTTATAAGGATGATGGATATAAACGTTATATAAGACTAGAGAATTCCCGCGGTACCTTAACAACGTGTACTTTCTTCGCATTTTTTGTTTTTTCCAATCCATATTTAGTAGACTGTATCCCAACCATTCGGTGTGGGGGAAACTCTAAAAAGTCGAATGTTATCGAAATGAGCGTGTTTTTTATTCATTCCCCCGGGAGTTAGATCTCTTGGATTTGATCCTTGGTTTCACCGTGTGTATATCATAGCGCATGAAGTGTCTAATCATTATAATAACAGGTGTTGTTACGCCGACGAGCTCCTACGATTTACTCAATCGGTTAGCTCCACGACTTGCGCTCCGAACTTATTAGTATGGTTGTGAGTGATAAGGGAACAATTAAGAGAATACTAAGAAGGACATTTTATATACAATAAGTAACGCATAGTGCGCTTTATTCCTCTTAACAAAATGAGCAGTACCTATACATATATATCAACCATAAGAATAATAATAATAGTAATAGTATTAATGACAATTGCGGAACACCGCGTTACATAGAAATAATAATAAGTATTATAATATATTACAACGTTACATCACCGTGTGGTAGTTGTCGACATGTAACCGTGTCGGCCCACGTGCGTAAAAATGTAGCTCAGTCAGAATGGTTGGGTTCACCGCGCAAATCTGACGAGCTACGTCGTGTTAGCGAGTGCGTAAATGTGTGTGTATATGTTTTTGTGTTTTATGTGTACTTAAGACAATGAAAAAAATAGGAACTAAAATAATTGAACAATGGTAATAAAATAGTAACTATGATGCTATATAATAAAAATAATCGGCCCTTCTGGCCCAACAATTAATCGATACAATTATTATTTACCTAACATTGTAATTTTTTATATATATATATATATATATATATATATATATATATATATATATATATATATATTATAACCAGATACATTTTTTTTTCATATACATACTGCCATTTTAAAAGTATAAAGTTTGACAAAGATTTTTTTCACTGGACCTCTTTTACTTATTATTTTAATCCTCAGGACTCCAATAGAAATTACTTGCTGACCCCTGCTCTAGATTATCGCGCGACCCAGTACCGTGACAGGCGGCAATCCAAACGGCAATCTCTTGTTTCAACAGGTATTTGTTTAACAGGTAATTGTTGTTACCGCAATATTATTTATGCATCGTTCTCGCTTGAACTTTGAGCCGTCGGAAATCGACGACTGTGCGTGTTCTAACGTCGCCTATATTATTATGCGCGTAGCTTCATGACACGATTTCGGTGTTTATTGCCGAATCCGTGTATCCATAATACATACTACCACGGCGTGCACCGGTCGTATTTGCGAACGCGTACATAAAACATTCGGCTGGTCGTGTGACGTCCGTAAAACGTATAAATCATCGTTCACTGCACATCGACGCGCTATACGTTATAAACTATTATTTATTGTATTAATAGCCAGTTTATCGCAGACGACCGAAAAGCGAAAAAAAAAATACACAAATACATGACGTATTATACAGGAACGTATATGTATATAAATTATAATTTTTGCATTACGTTATTGATTTTGTAACAGCCAATGCACACATTTATACGCGCATTGTAGCGCGGCCGTAATTTAGAGGGAAATCCTTTGGCCGCGTACAATGCACACGTACTGTATAAAATGATATTTGTTCACGAAGAGACTACACTTTAATGTGTTCTGCGAATTTGCCCGGCATAAATTACATTTATAATTCGTTCGTTATTCACGGCTTAAGTGTGTTTTAATAACTATATATATAATATATTATATATATATATATACTATCGAGTGAGTTTAATGTTATACATACCCACGCGGAATAGGAACTATGTATTATTTTGTGTATACATTATTATTTCAGAGACAATATTCACGAATAGACGAAAATAATCCTGTACCACTTCCCCGTCCCCGCCTCCTGCCCACAACTCACCGGCTTTAACCAGAAGGAACGCTCGTGATTCGGTAATGACCATATTGTTTTGTACATACATACCAAAACTGTGGTGCTACGCGAATACAATATCCTGAAAAGATTGTGAAATCCAATTCAAATACAGAAATGTACATATTTTTAAATAATTGCTTTACCGGTACGAAAAGTAATGACATTAAACATATATTATATATATGGGTATATTGTTGTACTTCCGAAAGAATCGTAGTGACGTTACAACTCGCAAAATAGTAATACATCAGAAAAACGCTAAAATCGATTTATCATCGAGCAGAAATACATTGGACGTCACTACTGTTTACTTTTACACCATTATGTACACTATTTAATACTTAAAGTACAAGGTACCACAATTTATTATGAATATGGTTAAAGTTTTCAGGGATCGTATAATTATACTTTTTTCGGAGACATCCATATTATTGTATTCAATGGTCTGTTGATGTTCCAGACCTAAAGATGTACCATCGTCAGTATGACGTATTCCGAGTCGCTATTGTGAACAGACTGGTTTTTTACTTGTTTCTTACCTGTATTAATTATACAGCTATTGTCCCGCATCTATGTTATCTTTTGGAAGTTGCGCAAAAAATAAACCAGGTGGAAATTACAGCACTTGAAGGGGGGGGGGCTTACAGAAAATCTGACAGATATTTACACGCTGATTTACATCACTGTCCTTCGCAGAAAATTGGACTCCGCCGCACTAAGGTAAGTTGACTTATAGCTATTAGTAAAATAAAAAAAGATAGAAGGCAATCCCTCAAAAAAATTGCAACGGATATACACATAGATAACATTGACAAATCAATTAGATGAGTTGAAACTAGACACAAAGAAGAAAACTATTTAAATAAAGTTGGTGTCATTAGGAAGATGACGAGAAAGGAATAATATTATTATTCCCATATTATAATACATGCGCCTGTATTATGTATATACTCAAGGAGGAACAGATAGAACTTTCAGGGTTCTTAAAAAATGTGTTATATAAACAGTTTTAACAAGTATTGCATTGTGTTTATTTCCTGTTCTTTTGATGGCTTTGTTGATGTCTTTATACCTGCATATTATGTATAAATATAATTATTTTACACCCTTATGAAGAGTCATTATCTACCCGCGTTTGTTGGCTTTTAAATTTACGGGTACAGACAGACAAATGATGACAATACGAATATAACGATACGTCTGTAATAAGACTTGTAAATCAATTCCGTAATGCATACCGACGTACGTTATAAATTATATTACTATCAGTCACTCTCCGTTAAATGTGCACTCTGCGTACAGGGCGTTTCAAAAATAAAGTGGGTACATTGGATATAATATAATATACATCCATAATACCGGTGCAAAAAAAAATGCCCCACCATACGTCCATACTTGTTAATAATACATATCGTTCTATTTATTAATGTGTTCAGACAAAACTAATATATTTTTTTAAACCATAAAAAATTAAAACCAAAAAACAAAATAAATCGCATCGTACGAAGAGATGTAGAGTAGGACCATCAATTTATACGTCACATTTCTATTTTCAACACAGCTGTGACTAGTGATGGGTAAATACCCGATAAATAAATTTAGGGTAAATAACCAGGGTATTTACCCGGTATTTTGGGTATTTATTTTTATTGCGTTTTTCTATTTTATTTCAATGTTAAATAAATTGTAAAACCATTTACCAATATAATGTAACTAAAAAAATGTTAATTGCAATTTGTAATTAAATATTAAGATAAATCATGCTAAAAACTTATGTAGTGTTAAAGCTTTAATTATTTAAAATAAAATAATAACAAATTATAATTTTTATAACATACATTATCATGGTATAAAAGAATGAAACATAAAAAATTTACAAAATTCTCTTAGTAAAAATAAAAAATGCAATCCTTTGATTAATATTAAAATATATAGGTAAACCAACTTCAGCAGTGTGACGGCCGCCGGTGCGATAAAAAAAAATAAATACCCGATTTTGGAAAGGTATTTATGTCATGGGTATTTACCCGAAATAAATTTCTTACCCATCGGGTATTTACCCATTGCCCATCACTAGCTGTGACAAAAACGATATTACACCGATGAGTCCGTCAGAATTTCGCGAATACGTCAACGTGGTGTACCGTGTACGTATAGTATATTTTCGGTCGTAATGATGATAATCTCTAAAGTTATGAACGAAATAAACGCTGACGAATGGCGTATAGTGTTCGAAAATCTATAGTGGGAATGTTTTTTTGTTTCTTCTTTTTCCACGCCCTTGCATAAATCCATTGAAACTTTTTCTCCCCGAAACAACCCGTATCTGGAGAGCATAATAATATATAGGTGAACGCGTCACCACGGATTCGTGACCACAATATAATCTAGATTCTACTATAGGATATACGCACCATGTCTAAAACTCCAAACACGCTGTATAATATGCTATATATAGTATACCTACTCGATGACGTCTGTCAATTTGATTGATTACGATAATTATTTCTCTCGGGCGATATTCGATTAAGGCTAACATTCGTATAAATACACGAAACGGCGCATTACATCTGTTGTGTACTGCGTATACAATATGCAATATATTTTAATTAAAGACGGACGACCGCGCGTACCTATATATATATATATATATATAAATAATAGACATACCGTTACCGAGGAGACACAATTACGACGGCGAATTCTGCGGGCAAAGGGTTAATTAATTACCGATTATTAACTTCGGGATTTAATGTGCCCATACCTGTATAATATTATACGCTCCTAGAACACGTACACGGCGACTGGCGCGAAATGTATTATGCCACTTGGGTGGCGTTATTACGTAGCTGGTGAAAATGTCCGACGACACCGATTGTGCGCAGAGTTATGCGTTCTCTTGGCCGAAATTTATCACGGTTCATTATAACTACAGGTAGGCACAACACTTATCGCGGACACAAGACGTTTACTTCGGATACGGTCGAAATACATATATTATATTATTAATTATATATTTTCCACGGATTGTGTATATTTGTGGAAAAAAAATTAAGTATATACGTTACGTTGAATAATTATAGATATTTTCCATGGAATAACGTTTTTTCGTATTTCAGCTAAATCGAAATGAACAACAGTTTTTCAATAAAATCAAAAAAAAAAAGAATTTGGCTAAACGCGAGGTCCAACACCACGGCACCGCCATGTTAAATACTCGTATTACATAAATCGGTGAAGCGTAATTTTTTATTTTTGACACGGTGATGACGCGGAGACGGACCTCTCGATTCAATTTAAGAAGTAGGTATATATATCCATTTCATATTTTGTTCTTGAAAATTAGTCATCTATAGTTGAGATGCAATAGGTAAATATATTATGCTAGTCTTAAATTTATATTTTCTGACTAACAACAAGACACGTTGTTGGATGTATAATGTACATCTCGACCGTACATATTTTCCTCCGTGATGTGTGTAAATTAGAATTATAATATAATAATATTACACTCGTGTACAGCTGAGATTTACTTTTATAAGCTCGTTTAAAAAACGTATCATTGTGTTCGTAAAAACTAAATGAGAAAAAAAGTTTAATATCGAATCAGGCCCACTCGGACTGAGGATGAAGGCCACTTAAAATGTTAATTTCATAAAATGCACGTCTGCCTTTATAACTCGCTGACGTATGTGTAAACTGTAAAGGTATGTATATTAAATCCTCCTTGGAAAATAAAAAGGATCCTTTTGCTTAGCCAATTAACGTAACAAAAATAATGTGACTAATCTTTATTCTTCGTGTAAATGTTGTACCGTTGTGAACCCGTATTTATTAATTCAGAAAACGTCATACGATTACGACAAAGAGTCACGTGCCTATTTATTAATTCATGTATTGTACAAAGATCAATATTATTTTAGCACTTTACTATACGTTTACAACAAAACGTTATAACTTATGTCAGTGTCTGCGAAATGAGTCGTTTATATTATAAAATATATTCTACAGTTATATATATATATGTGTATTTGTGCAAAACGAATATTTAGAAAATGTATCGCTTATCATTTTCTAATAAAGTCATAAATAATTTTTATTGTTATTTATTTCAACGTATATTTAACATCACAGTCATATGTTAACTCATTGGTAGGAAATAATAATGAAAGTACACAACGATTTTTCATCGTATATTTTATGGGTTATATAAGTATATGTATAATATACATTGTATATCTATATATTTTATCATAAATTTATTTTGAAAAAATATTAAGAAAAGTTTTATTTTATTAACCTAATTTTGTTTTTTATATGTACATGTATTTATACTCGTATATATATATATATATATATAATATATATATACGTGTACTGCGTTAGTGGAAGAAACGAAGCGAATCGTTTTCGTTTCCAACAATATACTATATTTTACGACTTGGTGTTTTGACTGTATTTGGCTAAACCAATATCTAGAATAACTTGTCCGCGAATTTCATTTAAAATAACAAATAATAATATATTCTTGAAGAAAATACTATATTTCACTGCATCGAGTTGAATATTACTATTTACAAAAATTAAAACCAATCAAATGATTCATGCTATTTCATCGGAGAAATAATAATATGATTGAATGAAGTTTTTTTCATTTTTCGAAACAATTCAGTTTTGTTCCTCGCTCCGACCTACGCCGAAACGGTAATATACACGAAATGTACAGTGAACATGTGTTAAACAACAGTTCCATGTGTAATATACATATTCCGTTTTTCTGCAAACGTATATGGTTCTACTTATAACTACGCGGCGGACGAATAGGATAGAATGACGTTATATAGAAAGTAAAATTAAAAATTTAACGAAAACTTTCATCGATAAGAAATACTTGCGCATGGATACCGCTACGTATATATAATATTATATATATTTCACGGTTTGCCTTCGGCTGTCAAACAAAACAAATAAGAGTAGTTTATTATTTTTAATAAATCCAAAAAGATTAATCGAATAGTATATCATTTCCATTTGTTTTCTTAGAAATTAATAACAATATTACTATACACAATAATATGCAATATATATATATACCTATATATATACATATTTACTGTCTCTCTTTAATTTTCTCTCTATCTCTCTCTCTTAACTGCCGGTCTTCGCGAATTGTCGGTCGAAAACATGCTCGACGTTTATTAAAATTAAAATATCGTGTTTGAGCTCGTAAACGATTTGCAGGGCCAAGGAGGGGACGACGAAAGGAAAACAATCATTGAGCAATATTTACTCTCCGTATTATTGCATTCCTTATACTGGGAAATTATATTATATTACAAAAAAAAGAAAAATAATCCATACCCATCGTTGGAAATAATATAAACGTCCGGAATCACCACCGCCGCCGCCAAGTCTGCACGCGCTCGCGGTACAACATGTATATAAATATACGAGTATACAGTGCGCACAATATGTGCCCGGAAACCGTATAATAATGTACAAAGGACGCAGAACGCCACCTCCGCGCGATACGAATACTCGATATTCGGTTGTCCCTATCAACGTTTCGGGTTGTTATTATTATTAGAAGTATTTGTTTTTTTTTCTTCCTTGCCCACCACCCACCACCCTCTCTCTTCTTGGATATTATACCAGGCTCTTATAGTTTGACCCCCATCCTCGTCATCCCCGAGAATACATATACACGTATAATATATATATATATATATATATATATATATACATATAATTATACTGCACGATGTTGGGGTATTGCAGCGTTGCTTGCAAAGTTTAACCCCGTTGGGGTCGTATTTGCCGAGTGAATAGTAATGAGCTCATGATGCCGCTATTGCTGCTTCTGGTACACTTCCGCCGCGTGTTGGCTGTGGATACATATGTATAACTACTACAAATACTTTACTCGTGCCGTATACTGTACACTAGTACGTAACGCGTAATGCTATACTGCTCTATACTAACTCTGCGAACTTCAACTCCTTTGCTTGTGCGTTTTGGTTTCAATTTTTTTCGACTCTTGTTGTTTTTTTAATATATATACATAATAAATATATATATTATATATATATTTTTTTAAATATATATATATATTTTTTTTTTTTAATATATATATATATATTTTTTTTTAATATATATATATTATATATACACGTGAGTTTTGAACCCTGATTTTTTGCCGCTAAGTTGCTTAAATTTAAAATGTTTGTTTATTCAACGTTCAAATTACCATAAAAGCTTATGTTTTCCATACATTTTTATTTTCATGTCACCCAAAGGATCTAGTATTGCTAAATTTTTTTCAAACAGTAACACCCTTTTTCACTGCAGTATTTCGTTGGAGTTATTTTTCTGTGAAATTGTTTGTATCAAAATCAAAATTTGAAAGAGTTGTTTTCGAATTATTCTAATATAAGTATTGAAGAAAATATAGTCATGTAAAAACATGAAATCGCTAATTACATCTGATTCGAGACAATTTTAAATTTGAACAAGTCCGAAAGTAACAAAGTAACAAAAAATTATGTTATAGAAAACATCGAATAAGGTCACTTCGACATAAAATCATCCAAATTTAAGCATTTTTACGGCCAAAAAAGGGGATGAACATCGGATCACGTAAATTATATTATATTCTCTAAAACTCCGCAGTCGATATTATGCGTACAAATATTGAGGAATCAAAAGACTACAACAGTCGCCAAAGTGTACAAAGTACAATACCAAATGCAAGTAAACGTGTATGTACGTGTTAATATTTTGTATATTTTAAAACCGAACATCACTGTTGGTTATTAGGGGAAAAACATTTTAGTTAATATCGTGTTATTTCAAGCGGCTAGAACTGGCAGTCGAACAGCGTTCGGAGCCGGTGTCGGTAGCTGCTGATGGACTGGGTGCTGCTGACCAGATCCTTGGCCAGACCGTTAACGTGAGACGCGATATCCGCGGCCGCCGAAGACGGTTCGCGATGTTGCTGCTGCTGCTGCTGCTGCTGCTGGTACGGTTGCTGCACCGGGTACAGTTGTTGTTGGTACGGGTAGAATGCCGCGTACGGGTCGGCCGCGCACGGTCTCAACGCGTCCACGCGACCGCCGCTGGGCATGCAGTTCTTGGGCACTAGCGTGGCCGTGACCCGGTCGTCCACCACCTTGTTCACCCGCGTCACGAACACGGTCACCTGCCGCCGACCACCTCCGCCGGCCGCGACCGCCACGTTGGCCACGGGCACTCCAGCCGCGCCGGCCACGTTGGCCAGGGCACCGGCCAGCACGCCGCCGCCCACGTTCGACACGATGCCGTTCAAGCCGGCCGACACGGCTGTGTTCAACGCGTTCTGCAAAAACTGTCGCTGGTCGGCGTCCCTCTCTTGTTCGGCCCCCGTCGCCGACCGCATGGCATGCAGCGGCGGTGTCTCGTGTCCCGTCCCGGCCGCTTGCCCGTCGTCCAGCTCGTCCGTCGCGCCCGTCAACAGGAACGCCCCTCTGAACGGTATTTCAGTTATCCTGTAAAACGGATAAGTATACGACGGTGTTATTATGTATAGTAGTAGTATAGGGCGGTGAACAAGTAAAAAGCCCAAACATTCGTATCGTTTACCACACGGGTGGAAACATTTTCGACAATCACAATAAGATCCGAATAAAAACAGTCGTGCGTGTGAACTCGGGATTATTTTCGGGCTCAAATTCATTTAACTATATACAGTCGAGTCGCGATAACTCGAAGTTAAAGGGGGATAAAAATACACTTCGAGATATGTAATATTCGAGATACCTAACTCGAATTTATCAAAATTAAATAAAAACTTCGAGTTATGTAATGAAATATAATAAAATACGTAGAAAAATTATAAAAATGTATGATAAATATATGTACATAAATGTTATACAAAAATTAAAACACACACAGATACAATGGTATTGTAAGTATGTATATATGTATTATTTATTAGATACAGTAGAAAAATAATTTGTAATTATTTTTTGGGTTTCCGGCTGTTTATTGCCAAAATCTTCTAATTTTCCTATGGCTTCAAATATAGAAGTATCCACGCCCGTGACAGATTCAACAAATTGCCTAAACTTTGTCAGCTATAGTTAAATGATTTCATTTTTGTTTTTGAGACATATTTAAAAACACAAAAACACGACAGGTAAACCACATACATACTAACCAATACATTCTTACTGTTATTGTGCATACGCTAATAATCAGTTTCTATCTATTCGTTTAATCTTTATTATACAGTACTCAAGTAGGTAAAACATAATATGTTTACAAAAATATCCAGGTATAACAGATATAATACTTCGACTAAGCTATTTATCACAGTTTTATATTCGAGTTATCGAGATTTATAATATATTGAGTGTTATGAGAATTTCTAGGGGAATAAAAAAAAATTCGAGTTGTCAAGTTTTTCGAGCTATCAAGGTTCGAGTTATCGCGACTCGACTGTATAACATACTTTGAGTGTGCTTAGGTCTAAAAATGAGTCTTCAGATAACTATAAATATTTATAGTAGTTACACTAACTATAATGCGCAATTATTGAAAAAAAAAACATAATTTCGTGATACAGTTACATTTTGTATAGCTTTAAATTTTAAAATCACATTATATATTGTACTTGGTAAAAAATTAACGATCAAATCCAATTCGCATAAGTTCTTATCAATCTCTTTGTTAAATAATTTAAATCGTCTTATATATACATCGATAAACACTGTGTGTACTGTTTATTATATGACCTTATTGAACATGACATGTCCAGGATTTTTTTTTATCAATTCCATATTGAACCAAAGTGATCAGTTACGAAAACATACTGTCATAAAAATGTATTCGATTTTTAAACATACACCGTCTTTTTGAAGGACCCACCCACCAATTTATTGGTCCTTAATTTCTACCGTTCGAACGTTTGATTTATTCAATTTTACTAATCTCATTAATAATCATTCTAAAAATAATACGAATATTTCGATATCTGTCATATTTTTAGTATAATGATGTTATTACGTAAAATTATCATCGCGAAAAATTATCAAAAAATATGTATGTTTCGTACAACGCGAAATCATTAGTATCCGGTGTTCAGCAGGCGGAAACCCGGTAAACCGCGTATAATTAATACCGTTAAAATATAATTATATTTTAAAGGTATTCATAACGTTATCTATTCGTGGCTTTATTTCTGGGCCCGTTTAGTCCAATTTAATGGCAATAATAATTACAGAAAGTTCGAACGGTTCATTTCGTATCTCTATTTTAAGACTCCGCGGCCATGTACGCAGTGTGATAATATAATTAAAACATCCGATTAAAAATTCGTCCGGAATTTACTGATAGATACTTAAAAGAGAGAGAGAGAGAGAAAGAGAGAATTTCACGTTTGCATTGATTACACAAATTAAATTTCGTAAAACTCACTTTTTGCTCGAAACATTTCAGTTTCAAGAGTGGACGGGAAACGGTACTTTTTTGTCTCGGTCTATAACACGCATAGGGACTCAGACATTTTATATTTCCAATAGGTACGAGTATACCGATTGATCCATCGATGCGATTTCGAAAACTGATTTAAATTTGTCATCAAGTGTTACGTAAACGGCTTGATTTTACACTTGGTAGTTTATATGTATATTGATAAAATTAAAAAAGTGTTTGAAATAAAAAAACGTCTAAATCCCTACTACATGTTGTGATATACAGAGAAAAAAAAGATCGTCTCCAGTCCCCTATTATAAGTTCAAAGCGGTACATAATATTATCTAAATAAAAACTTATGAGTTATGACGAGCATATCGAGTAATTTTATAGGTATCCTGGTCTTAATCGTTGACAGCACAAGCCGCGAAAAACCGGTCGAGTTGATTCGGTCCGTATTAAAAGAGTGTAAAACGTATCGATTGTTTTTTATTTAAGTTGGTAAAATTGTTATTTTTTTCTACCAGATAACTTATTTTTAATTGCTCCTAATTGAGGGTTACGACGCGTGCGTATATTATTTTACGATACCGGGTATACAAAGAGAAATTCGGTTCTGACCACTCGCGGCGTGCGCACTGCGTTGCACGGTTTTGGTCATTTCCCCGTGGTTTCCGCATCGAATTCGCACACATGTATAGTCGACGGAAAAGTGGGAGGGTGGTCGTCTCTCTTCTGGTACAAATGATGTCGACCCGAACGCCGCGCCACTACCGCGCGAATGATAATTTACTCTCGCGTGTACATCACGTCTGCCCACAAGCTGTGCTCCCTTATACCTCACCCTCAGCCCACTCTATATATATATATATACGTATATACACAATATCATGGTTTTATCGTTACACACATTAATTCGTTTTTAACTTTTTGATTAAAAGTTAATGTCACGTATAAAATATACATTTAGACGATACGTTATTTCAAATATATGTGAAGCATGTACAACACGCGCGCCACGTGCTACAAGTTTGATGCTACTTTTTAAAGAGCTGACACTGCGATCGCATATAAAAAAGTCTATGATTTTGATGAATTCCATTATAAAAACCGTGTTGTAACCACGAAAAAAAAATCAGATTTCACCGAAGAATTAGTAGTGAACAACTCTTCGAGTCATCGACCTTACACCGCCGCAAACCAAATTAAACGACCGTTTCGACTTCACGTACCGATTTTTTTTGTTTTATCCCTAAATCATGCTACACGACGTGTGCGAACCTTCGATAATATTTTTATGTGCTTAGTATATTTTATGTAAAGGTCGCGTGGGACAGTATATTTATACGTTCGTGTACCTGCAATCGACTGTATTAAATTACGCTGTTATTGTATACTCACTCGATTTTCTCCTTTGGCCTGTCGGGTTCGATGAAATACGATTCGTAATCAATGATCGACGGTCGCCGTCGGTTCCCCGTCATCGGACGGTTATTGTAATTATGAAAATGATCGCAGGACGGCACGTTCCCGTCCACGTACAAGCACACCGGACGCACGGTTTCTTTGACGATAATCTGAAATTCCCATTATTATAATGTATCGTTATGTCAACAAATTATTAGTTACATAACCGACGGCTATAATAATATACGATCACGGTCCACCGAGACCGAATCAATCACGTTTTTTGATTATTCAATTTTGTGGGTCATCCGGATCGACCTTGATCCTTGGACACGAAAGTGAAATCATCCCGCGCGCGTACCGTAACCAATCGAGAACCACCGCCCGCCGACTCTTCCTCCGCGTTTCGTATATAATGTGTCGTTTTCGAATTCTTGTCTGAAAGCGGATTTCCGAAGCTAACGCGCGGTCGAGATCACAAACGTGAGTCAGTCCGCATCACGATTATATTTTTAGTCTCTTATTTTCTATACTAGTGGAACAACTCCGCTATACGCATCCAACGACTGTAGGAAACTACAGCTATAGTCTCCGTACGGACGATATTCTACGTGCGCCTCAATAAAGTAAACTCGGCCAAAGGTTTTTTCAGGTAAAAATGATTATCGGATTTTATTTGAGTATTCAGAGCAAAAATTATAAATAAAATGCATTTATGTAAAACCGTAAGTACGAAAAAGGATACAAATATAAAATTGTTGTGTAATCATATAAAATTATAATATAAATTAAATTTTTTAAGTAAAAAGTCATATTTTTTACGTATTCACTCACCGATATTTCCTTATTTTTATATTTTTTTATTGTTTTTTCTAAGATTTTTTTTATTTTTTTAGTTTTTGTATTTTGAAATTGAAATTGTGCATTTAAACTGTAAATTTTTTAATTTTTAACAATAAATTGTTCATGATAAGATACAAAAATAATCGGGACGAGTTTACAACCGACCTTTTTTATTATCTTAAATGTCCGGGCCGAGTTTACAATCTACCTATTTTATTACCTAAAATTTCCGGGCCAAGTTTACAACAAAAAGGTAACCGCGGGCCCAGTTTACATTTGCCCGCTGCACAAAGTATTTACACGAATCTATAGTCGCGAAGTTTGCGATTCGAAATGACTATTTATACGCCCAAGATGATGATATTCCGTCCGTTCAAAAACGCATCGCGGATGTTCAGCGCAACGCTATTGGTTAGGGGTACGCGTATAGTGTTCACTTACGATGCGAAAACGTGAGATTCTTAAAAACACACGGTCATGCGAACGAGAGGATTTCTCCGTCGTCCGAGCGAGGTACTTACGGTCTCGTATTTGGTCGCGGCCACGTGCCCGAACATTTTACCGTCCTGTTCGAGTATGTCGACGTCGTACCACCGAGGTAACATCGGCAAGTCCACCGGCGGTGGGTACGGGCGGAGAGGTGCAAAATAATCGTGGCCTCGATGGTCGTCCTGTGCCGCGGCTATGGTCGTGCACGCCGCGAAAACGACTAGGTAAATTGCCGCCGGCATGGTTCACGTACGGTTCACTCGTTCGCCTCGTCACTACTGCACGTAAGCCGCCCTATATACTCCTCCGTTCGGCGATAGTCATTGGCGAATTACCCAAAGGCGCGTCGTGATTGCAAGGAACCGTTCGAAATGTCCAACGTCGCAATTAACTCGATCGTTAGGCCGACCAATGTTGTACCGTACACAATAATCGCAGACAGCGTGTACGGGTGTAACTCGATTAGAAAATCGTTTACGTGTAATATCGTTAATTCGTCGCGATGGTCTTACAACGTCGGCACTTAACCAAATGCTAACGGCACATACGCCGACCAATATTATATAGTATACATCGTCCTGGACGGAAATAAATTGTTGAAAAAGCTTACTTTTGTATATCGAAATGTTTTCCGATGATGATTTTTTCGCGCACCACGTACAAATAAAAACAAATAAACTACAAATGTATACGATAATAACAATATTCGTTAATTTACCTCTCACCAAGAATAACTGGTGAGAATACTAAATAGCGAAACGAAAATATACAAAGTCGTATGATAGTCGCCGGCTAATATTTTTGGAACTCGCCCCTCACTGGCTTTACCGTATCTAATATAACGATATATTATATGGTCGCATAGACACATGGTATACTGTTTAATAAAATAATCATCTGTATTCGGTCGTCAAAATAACTATTCAACTATTTTACTTATCAGCTAAACATAGTATTCGTAGTTGTACCATAAATATTAATCCAGTTAACTTTGGATTTTCTCAGATAGAAAACAGTTGCGTTTTCGTCACGTTTTGTAATTATATTTTATTAGAATTAAAAAAAATCATTATCATAGCCTTAGAAATAAAAAAGGGCGAAATTTCTAGGTCAAGTAAGACTACAAGGGACTACAATGGTGAGATACAGGGATGGGTTGGTCGCTGTATTTTTCATTTAAGCTTGAAACCAATATGTACCATTGCTTTCAAAAAAAAAAAAAAAAAGTAATAGACGTCGAGTGCATCAGTTTTAATTCTTAAAGATAGTTGATATAATAGAAGAACCAAGTATCTCAATAAGATAGATTTATATTTTATACAATGAGTACCTATTTAAGACCAGGCAAATTAATAAACGATGTATGTAATATGGTATTGTTTTATATTAATTTTGCCCTTTAATTTAATTTATGTACTCTACTGTAATTTTTATAATTATTAAAATAAAGTTAACTTTTAATTCCCGAGACCTTTCTCATATATTAGTTGATTCGCGGTCATTATGAGGTACATACGAGTTGATTCCCAGGTCATTAGATATTTTATTCAATATTTAGTAAAATATACAGCATATTAGCATAACCCCAGAAACACCACGAGGAGGTTAGCTGACAAGTTTCTCAAAAATGTAGTTTTTTCATATTTTGAAGGTAAAAAATTATTATTAAAAACATTTAGTAGTAATTAGGTAACACTTATTATTAAAAACATTTGGTAGTAACTAGGTAAAAAAATATAAAAAAATTTAGTAATTTGGTAAAAATTTGTAACACATTGTTTTTATAAATTGGTATCCGGTAATGAGATACTGGATACCGTGACATCACTTCTATTAAAAAAATTTGTTTTTCTTGTTGTTTTTTAGATTTCTTAGTTCCATTACTCCTGCATTTAATATACGTTTCTGATTGTACATACTTCTAACAGCTCATTTATAAATACAAAAATATTTGGGTGCCCACTATAGAAACAACTGTTGAGCTTAGAATGAAAACTCTCACAACTATTCGTAGTTCTATTTAAAGTAGTTGAGAATTGAGCCCATATACTGGGTGGAAAACTAGCTTCTGGAGAAATATAATCATCAAATACGTAGTCCATAAACTCTTCAATTCTTTCGTAACCTGTTGGTCGAATTGTCATCAACTCGTCTGTAAAGCAATCAATAACTTATATTGGCCTTAAAAAAGGTAGGCCAAAAAATAATTTCAAAAAATTACCGGTCTCGTTTTCTGAACTAGTGCAACCTATTCATAATTGATATACAACAATAGGGAATCAACTCGTACGTACCCTCTAATGACTGGGAATCAACTCAACTGTGTCGGTGCAGGTAAACAGGTACCCGGGAATCAACTCGTACGCAGCCCTGTAATCGAGACCCCATCATAATATATATCTCATAGATACATAAGGGTTATACTATTCGAGACTTAACGGTTGGACAATATTAAAAGATCTTATTGCTGTAAGTATCAATATTTCTTAAAAGTTTGCATTTGAAATGTAGTTTGATTCGAAAAACAAAGTAATATTATGAGACCCCCGAGAGCTATTTTATGACAATAACCATACGAACCTAAAAGTCCAAAGTGCACTTAATTTAATACTATTATTACCTATATGTGAGCTTACTGAACCTTTGAAAAATCTTAATATATCTCGTACACAATCATGCACATACATGAATCAAAAATTATGAGATTTCTATTAAATGTTTATATCGATATCGTTTCGATATATGGATAATAAAGGTATATTTCAAGCATCTACGATTAATTTTTATAGCATAACAACCAAACATCTTATACACATGAAAAATATACAAGTGAATTGTGCGTGGTGTCGAAAATCCTAGACGGTGCAGGATTCGATTTTAGATGTCGGTCGCAGTATTTTGCATTTTGTTACTCTGTTTTTCTTAATTCATCGAAAAACTGATGAGCAATTTAAAAATGCACCTCCCCAAAATACAATTAAACAAAATTTTCTTTCAGAAAACTACTAGGTCTGTATACAAAAAGGATTTTGGTCGAAATATTGTGCACGGGTCACTCAGATACAAAAAAAATAAAAAAAAACACACATCATGATGAAACCAATACATTTTTTATTACATTCAGAATATAAAATAGATGCCAAGATGCGTATTGATGGAAAAGTTTCTTTTTTTTAAATGTAACAGAAAGTTGGTTATATTCGATTTTGATGTACACTGACGACACGTGGATGTGGATTCAAAACTTTAAGGAAAACTTTTTTCAGTACATATTATTATATAACATAATTGTACTTCTATATTATATATACATATTCACATCTTCCTAAATCCGTAGAGTAAATAGCACGAGTTGTATCAACAGATTTATTTATCAAAACCCATTGACAGTCGTTAATGAACTAATAAACATTCGTTGTTTATACACATATATAATATGGGGAAAGTTTGCGAACGCTCTACGGATACAAATATATACTTTACTATTCGTACGTATAATACGTTTCCAAACTTTCTAGACACCAACACCCCCAGTAAAATATATTGTATACTTTATATATAGGCGCACATTATAATACTTACCAGTATATATGAAGGGAGAAAAATGCGTTATTTTGTTTGATATTACTGTGCGCTGTGTAGACATAAAAAAATAATATTTGTTCAATAAAACAAACAGACACGGAATATTACAAAAAAATTAATATAATGCGCTGTTAACAAAGAAATATGTTAACATTTTCATTTTTTGATACAACATTTTCGTCATAATTTTCATAGTTCTCATTTTAATTTTTTTTTTTTGTAAGCACTGTTAAAATGTTAAAAGCAATAACGGTAAAAATTGAACCTAACCGTGCTTCTAGTTGAACATGTTACGAGTGCGCGAACAATATGTACTAGATGTGCTCTGTCATGAAGTTTTTCAGCAGTCCGGCCGACCGCGCAAAAACGTGTTCACAAACGAAACGAGAATCGAATTGATGCTACATTAAAAATAAAATAAATATTTACCTTAATGCACATGTTAAGTAACTGTATTTATAGCAAACCACAATCGAGAAGTATTGACGTTATAATATTCCAACTTACAAGACACTCATCCCGAAGTACACCTAATCCGACACATTTTTGTATACAAAACATTACATTTTGTATCATTACGGTCGAAAACACCAAAGACTTAATACACAACGCGAAAGCTTAACGGTTTTAAAAATCCAAGCACATTACATACGTAACTTTCAAATTCAAACGTCATCGCGAGGCGTTTATATTATTTCCAACAAACACAATGGGAAACCCTGGACTTTTAACTAGTGATCTTTTCAAATCATATCCATGTTAATTGATAAAACTATGTACGGCCGCGTATTATCTAAACAATGTGCAACGTGTAGATTTAATTTATGTTTAGAATATAATTATATATTAATTGAGTTTATTTATATAGCAGGGGTGGCCAGCGATACGAGAGTCGTGAGCCGCACAATATAAAGAAAAATATGTTAGAGCCCAGAGTTGATTTCAATGGGTATGTTTAATGGCTCGAAAAAGACTTTATAAATTAAGAATTAAAAAATAATTTAACATTTATAAAATAACCACTCATTATATTTATTTATTTATTTATTTATTTATTTATGAACGGGCTAAGAGCCCAATAGTACAATACAATTTGTAGTAATGAAAATGAATAAACGCCAAACAACACACGGCGATTATATACAAGTAAAAATAAAACAATAATTAAACAAAGGTAAAAACAGTCATAAGTTATAACAGATTAAGTATCAAAATTAAAATCAACAACAAAATAGAACTTACTAAGAGAAGCATAGGTGCTCATTACAAATGCGCATCATACGATGAATTGGATTATTTCTACCATAGTTGGTCCTGTGGAAAGGAACAGCAAAAGGAGAATTAGACCTTATTAAGCGAGGGGGAACTTTAAAATTAATTAGAGAAAGGAGAGAGGGAGCATCCACACGTCCGTCAATCAGCTTATGCAAAAATACCATGTTAGCATCAACTCTTCTATCTGCCAGGGACAAAAGTCCAAGTTTATTCATCACTGGCCAATAATCATGTATTGGATGAAGAATTTGTAGAACAAAAACGCCTCTGGACCCTCTCAATGCAAGAAGAGTCAGCTGCCGTAAAAGGGTCCCACAAAATGGAAGAATATTCTAAAAGAGGCCGTACAAGGGAGCAATATAAAGCTTTGAGAGAATTATCATATTATATCAGAAACACTATATTTTTTTTAAAATGCTTGCCACTAAAAATATTTTACGTCTTACGGTCAGCCGCGAGCCGCACGAGTGTATGACGAGAGCCTCAATTTGGCCACCCCTGATGTATATTTTATATACGAGTATATACAGGTATTATGTGGCAGCAATAATTACTGCAATCTTGATTTCGCGTAATTGATTTGGAAATACATTTGATTACTCTCATTTGTAATGCTAATTGACGTGTACAATAAATTCACCGTTATTAATAATACGGTACTTTTTAAATCAACGAAAATATTAATTATTTTATATTGTTGTCTAAAATCCGAACGTCAAGTCAACACCTTATAATTACAATTTTGCGTGGGGCATAAATCGTCGGCATTCATTCGGGAAATCGACGTTGAATTTGATGCATATAATATATATATTCCAGTCGTATTTTATTAAAATATATTCTTCTATTTCGTTGTGTTCTCGTGCAGTTTACGCTCAAGCGTATATAGTATGATTTTTTAGAAGTGCTCATAGGGCGTACAGGTAGCATGAAAAAAATTGTGAAAAAAATAGTTTTTATGGTAACTTGAATATTGTAACAAAAAAAAATTCAAATTAAAGCATTTTTACGACCAAAAAAGGGGGAGAGCACGACTAAAACATCACGCTGTATGTATAATGACATAGCGGGCTGCGTTAACTTTTCGCAGACGACGATAATCATATACAATATTATTATTTGAGCTCGCGGAGTGTGCAGCGCGAGATCTGTATGTGTCACGCGGTTTCTTGCTCCCTAGCCGCTGCACGTTCACGTCATATAATTTAAACGGCCAGTAGACCTCTGCTTCGTAGAGGAGCTGTATATCACGTGGGATGAAAAAAAGAATAACGAACCGATTACAACACGGTAATGCGCATGATTTATGCAATCCTGCGCAAGATTATCATTACACGCGTACATGGTAATACCTATGCCTAACGGTCGATCGCGATCTACCTTCAGTCGACCGCGTATACAACTTGAAAGTCGATCTTTGGTATTTTGTAAGCTTGTGGTTGAATACATTGGTCTGATCACTGGCGTTATGTGAATTGAGTCCCATTATTCGGCCCATAAGCGTAACACAGAAGATACCATGAGGAGGTTTGCCGTATAGTCTTCCGAAAATTTGGTTTTATTTTTAATTTCTGGATGAATTTGTGGGTTTTATCAATTTGTATGGTAAGTATTTTTTTTTGGTCAGTTATTCAATTATTCGTCAATCGTTTTCATAAAATATAGTAAAATTATAAAAATATATTATGTATTTAAAACTGGTAAAAATGTAAATAAAACGGTTTCGACCTATTCTAATCTGGTCGATAGTTTATTGATACACTCGAAATTATTTTTAAAAATATCGGGAACGCAATTCACCTAGTTGTGTGTTATTTTCAGGGGGGGGACGCAATTCATCAAACCCATTATCATTAATGATTTTGAATCGTTTGTCATTATTGTTATCATCATTAAAATTCTTGCCAACGTTCTCTGCTGAAGTGAACCATCTTAAATTAATTTTCTAGGTCGATCTCTACTCGAAAAGGTTTGACTATCCCTGTAGTGGTAATATTTATGTTTCTAGGTATGTATAATATATACATGTGCGTGACGTTATCGTGTGGGTATTATGTCCAGGAACAATAACGTTCAGATGCTAACACATGTATATATTATATAAATATTGATTGAGTGATTCACATTTCCAAAGCGATTGTTTCGCATTAACGAGTTGATACGAGAATGCTCAATCGTTATATAAACGCTGCAGCGCCGAAGATTTTAAACTATAGTTTGAATCGGAAATCCTATACCGTCCGCGGATAGCTTAGTAAACTGAAATCGCTCTAACATATAATCAACCGTTAAGTTTTATTGTCTTTGGATAATTCCGTTTTCCCGTTTCCAGAATACCGTTTATGCGTCAATGGTGATTCGTGCAATTTAGTACGACCGGTATAACTACAGTGCACATGAATAAAATAAAGCTAACAACATTTTAATTTGTTTGCTTTCGTTGAACCGATACACAAAGACAATACGTTCTTTTATTTTTACATAAAATAAATTAGGCGCCCGTGCCCTGTTCAAACAAAATGTTAATACAAAGCTTTTATTTTAAGAGTACTACGAACTATGATGGTTAACGAGTTTTCAGATTCTAGAAACCAGGAATGTATAGATATCGGTCTATCATGATGTGTGCTTAGTTTTTTTTTTGTGTTTGTGTACAAAATTTTGACCAGAAAGAGTGCTGCTATACATACAAATCTAGTGATTTTCTGATAGATAATTTAGTCTAGTTAGTACTGAGGAGATCATTCTTTGAATTTTAATTGTTTTCCGAATAATGACTGAGAAAAACAGAGAACAAATTGCAAAAAATGTCAACTGATATAGAGAATAGACTTGTTTATTTATTTTCATACATGTACAAAAATGTTCATAAGATTTTCTTTGTAGCCAATAAAAAAAATATTTAATGGAAAAGTGCAAACAACTTTTACAAGCGTTAGAAAATGAAATTCTTACGATATTGGGTATTCCAACGAATTTTGAGTGTATTATATTAAAATATAAACGCGTCCACTGCAACCTATTTCACTCAGAATCGTTTTTTCGATAGCAACGATACATTGGTTTCAAGTTTAAAAGACCTATTTCCACAGATCTCACCCGACCTAGGAGTTTCATCATCTTATATTTTCTTTTTTTTACTAGTGCCCTGTACAGAACACAAAAATATTTTAATTTCAAAAATTTCGATACGCATATGTAAAATAATACGTTTTTTCTTTTTTGGAATGTTTTATGCGCGTTTCCGCGACGCACACATTGTATATACCCGTTTAATCGATATTGTGATTTAACATAAATCTGTACATTTTGGGAATGCATCGAAAACAATCAAAAAATGATTTTCTTAAAACACCGTCCTTGTCTGCGTAGTTTCCCGGACAAAAAGTTATTGGACAGCTATTTGGACTAAGGGATTTTATGAAAAAATTGGTTAAAGATTTATCGCCTGAAAAGGTTTTTTTTACGGAAAATGGAAAAAAAACTTCGAAACACCGTCGATTGATTTCGCTAAATCGGTGTTCAAAAGCTAGAAAAATCGTACATAAATCAATGAATACTACTGTAATATACGTCTTCGAGCGTTCCATAATTCTATATCATTCCCGAAGCAGATACGAATAGTGATCAATAATACGTTAAAGCTGACTAAATACGTTCCTGAGGAGATATTGTTGCAGCTTCATTTCTCCACGGGTTCAAATCGACTCGACCTCGGCTGGAAGTGAACACGATTTTATTTGTTGCTTTTCTTAAATCCATAGTATGTACGAGTATACACGTTTAAAATATAAACAAGTGTGTCGATAAAACGGTCGTCGTCACATGTTATGGCGCACAATAGTGGTACCACACTCTAATAGTAATAGTCCACACTCTATCGGTGTGCATGCGGTTGACAAACGGTCGAAGGCACGTCAACACCATGAGTAATGACAAATTACTAATAAAATCACAACGTAACGAATAAAATATGTATTATCAAACGGACGTATTCCAGACGCTAGTCGGGAAAATCGGACGGAAACTCTGGCAGAAATGCGCGCGCACCTGTATTCTATTGTGTAACATATATTATTAAATACACATAATATAGAGCGAATTCTTGAAACGGGAATACAGTAGTGCGGGGAGAAGTAAAAAGAAACGCACCAAAAAAAATTAACATGGATGTAAAATTTTAAGTTTTGCGTACATTTATCGTTTGTATATTAATTTATATAATATAATTTTGCACGGGCGGCGGTGGCACTTTTGACATTTCGCGTTCTACAGCAAAACAGATCTGAGGATAAGCCCGTGCCCGCACTTAAACGTGTTGACGACATATTCAACCTATAAATACTGTATAGAGTCTATACTATAGATCATGCACTAGCCCTACCGAACGTCATTGAGTGCCTTTACCGTGGTTTTGTAGACGACTAACCCCAGGCTCCGAATGGCTGAATAGACCGCGAAAAGAGACAGTTTTCCGGCCATCTGAAACGTATGGGTACTGCAGTAATCGGTGTGCAGGGCACTGGGTTCATGTAATATTTTACATTGCCGCACGTACGTTGAAGATGTTACAACGAAGACTTTGGTTTGAAAAGATAGGTATACAAAAGATTTAGCTTGATAAAAACTATGACTTTATTTTTTATTAACATTTTTTTAGACATTTAATTTAGTTTACCAAGAAAAACTTCGTTAACAGCATAAGTGCGAGCTAACGATTTTCTAACAAAATATTCGATACTCTATCTGTATTTATTTTCAGGTCAATTCCCGGTCCTGTCGTACATCGATGGTGGTGTACCGATCTATTAATATATTAAAATAGCTTATTCGGTCTTTGGGCCGTGTTTTTGACCTGTTGGTCTCCTAGGTAGCAATATTCATGTATGCCTCCCGCAGTCAAAATTATATTCATATTAATTTTTATTATAATTATTAAAAATTCATATTATGCATAGATTATAATGTACTTCACCCTTTGCCCTATAAGTAGCAATAGTAATAAAACCGATTTTTATGCCTACTACCCGATGTTCAAAATAGAATATATCAATTAAGTAGAACCTCTGATCGGCACCATAATACCGAATTTCCCAATAGGTTTTATTTACTGTATGAGATTACTACAGCACTCCGTGCAGAGAGCCATGAATAACCACGGTGTAAGATCGCCCCGTCACGGTTTTGTAAATCAATTACTCGAGTTTTAATATTTCCCCTCCATATTATCCTTTTGACAAGCCGCTTTTCCGTTGTAAAAACTGTTGTCGCAACGCAATCGTTGTGTAATGCCGAGCAAACAATCATAAAATTGTATTTCATCGGTTCACATTTTAGCACAATTTAATTATCACTAAACCTTCCGCGTGATTGTTAAAATGTACATACTTCACGAGCAATAGATGCGTGGGCCTATGCCTAATAGCCATTTATATACTTATCTATACTCAATTATACTATTGCGTGCCGGATTTGAAACCAGCAATAACAACACTCAAGTGTTAAGATATCGAATGGTTTTAAAATTACTACAGTATACTTATAATAGTATTACCTTTTATTAACACTTTATAAGCAAATAAACATAGAAAACCATTGATAATAATAAGACGTTGATGATGGTAACTGGAAGAGCTTCTGTACTGGATGGCTGGATACGTCTGACTTTGGTGTCGATTCGGAGGCGTTATAGATGCTGCTTCAACTGATCCCCTTCTGGTCTATCCTTTTTTTCACGTTTTTCGTAATTGTGCATCGGGTTGGATTGATGAGTTTAAATATATATTTATTCTAGCTGACCAAGTAGCTTAAGCGTTAATCAGATACATTTTCTATAAGATCTCTTAGATCTATTTCTAAGTCATTGCGTATTTGTTTTCATCATTAATTTTAAATATAGATGATCCCTAGTATATTACATTACTGAAATCGTAAACATTGGAAAAAAATAGCAAATCGAAGATCTTCTGTGTGTACACCCGTGACGTATATTATATTAATTTTACATAAAGAAAGTAATACGTACATTACAATACGTACACGAAGCGACTGTTTCTCGCTCAAAACAGTTTTGCCATATCGACGTATAAATCACGATGCTCGTGAACCAGAATAGTTTTCTCGCGTATGCTTCTCTCTCTCTCTCTCTCTCTCTCTCGAATGGCGATACCCAAAGAATAAAAACATCGAACACCGTGGTGGCCGTACACGGATGAACAACAATGATCGGAGTTCATTCTTTAATCGAAATATTATTATACTAAACACCCGTGTTCCGGTGCGCATCGGGTTGCTGCGAGACGCGATTAGTCGACGATGAGCTTTTGACCCCGCGCCGTGTGTGCGTATAACATAATATTATATGCATACGAATCGCGTTTGATCTTGTTCGCGGGAGGTTACACAACATGTCTCGTTATTTTTATTTCGATTAAAAATAATTGACTGCAGACGGCTCTATGTACTGCACTCGTCCTCTGCGTGCCTAACCGATATATACGCGTATACACGTACCACGGCCTTTGAAGGGATTTATTTTTGCCATTGTACGTTTGTTTCGCCCCCCCCCCCCACTTCTCTTACCAATCTCTCGAACAGTGCAAAAGAAGGGCAGGGAATAAAACCGGAAACAAAAATAGTGATTAACCCGAGTATTCGAATTTCTCACCGTTCGAACGTAGGACAATAGATGCGCTTGCGAGTCGTCTCTCGCCCCGCTCCTTTCACGCTATAATAATAATAATAATAATAATAGTGATAATAACACGTGGCCCTCCAGACGGACGCGATTCACGTCGTTTTCAAAGAAGAGTGCCGGAGAGAAGAATCTATGTGCGGTTTCTCTCGAAATAAATTAAAACGTTGACATGAGACGTATATTATATATAGTCGTTGTATTTGCCGTAAGTAAAACGCGCGATGGTTGTTGTTGTTGTACAGTAAGCACCGTAACCTGTATGAGGTGACACGAAGACTCTTGTTGTGCAGTAGACCGTATCCCTGTGACGAACGTGCGTGTATCCCTGTTTGCGTGTAAAAATTACGCGTGTGTGCTCTGCTGCAGAAGTCCTTATTGTTTTCGCCCCGGGTACGAAGCGCCGGACGGTTTTTGCTCCGATCGCGAGCCGTGCACGCCACAATACCCAAGACCTGATGACATATTAATTAACGCGGGTTTTATACATCCGCTTCGCCCGTGACGATCGCCGGTTCTCAAAAACACTCGCAACTGCACCCGCGTCCCATCTATACAATATATGCTCACATAAATATATTATGCTCTTGCAGTACTTGTACCGATCTGCAGGACCGTGTGCGCAGCTTGCGTCTCACTTCAGTACCGTCTCTAACTTAAATTCGGTAATATTCGAACAAATTTTTTGACACCGTTCAATTCAATCACTATGGGATTTTATTATTATGATTTTTATTCTTATTATCCCTACTGATACTGTGGCAGAAACCAATCGTTTCATTGGCCACTATACGGAACAGAAAACAAAAAATTAAAATAATAAACTCCCGACCTGAATTCGATCCTCATTCCGACCCTGGAATAGGTGTTGTTTATCAATAAATGCCACATGTGTCCTCCACCACTTCAATTAAAATGACCACTAACCCAATATAAAATATACTAATGAAAATTACCGATGTATAATTAATTTTGGACACGTATCACAGATCAAACGTATTTTAACACATGTATTTTAATTGTTTAACGGCCACCGGCAATTAATATGTTCAGTTTTAGTTTACAGCGAATAAAATATATTTTATATTTATCGAAAATCCGATTTTATGTTTTATTTTTGTTTTATATTATTTATTGTTATATATATTTTCGAGCAAAATTACGGGTGGCTCGTACGGAACAGTCTAGGCTTTACCAGAAATTACGAACACAAAAATAAATTAGCGTTCCAGTCATTTTCAATTGATGATTTTCCATACATGTGGAATCGATTGTAGAATATAATTATAGTTACCCGTCGCTACCATGTCAGCTTAAATGTTTGTTATATAAGTTTAAAATATGTAAAAATTTCAGTAAAAACTATTTTTAACACTATATTATCGAAAACGCTTATTACACAATCAAAATAAAAATACAAGGTAAGTTGTCACTATGGAAAATGTATTGATCATTTTATTGTTTTTGTAATTTGCACCAATATTCGAAAACACTTCGTGATCAATTCTTCTTTTGACGATGTGTATTGACAAATATGATGTGGAAACGGAGTGAGGCCAATGTAAGCGTCAATCAATTTTTTTTCGTTGCGAATGTCGAATAATTGCTTAGAAAATACTTCCACCAATTCATCATTTCGTAGAGTGACTCGCATATTCGTTGATAACTTGAAAGTTTTCACGTACGCCCACAAATTCGATGATTACGAATGTGCGTTTATTTCATCAGCAGCTGTTGATCTTGGAACTATTGGCAGCGTTTGGCGAAAATCACCGGCCAGCAGAATGATCTTACATCCACTAAAGTCCCGATTATTTCGCAAATTTTTAAACTTTTTATCGAGTACCTCCAACGATTATTTGTGCCCCAATGTACGCTCAATCCAAATTATTACTTTGAAATTCTACAGTTCTTTTGCCATTGCTGATCTTTTGTCATATTACCGTTGTCGTTTAAATTCTCAATTATATATGGAAATCTACAAAGTTGCAACTGACTCCCGTCCAAATTTTCATTAAATTTACTGTTTCTGTAGAAACGTTACATTTTATTTTATTCTATAATATTACAGGTGGTGGTTGTCTTTAGAAATTGGCATTGTCTTTTCTTTTTTTTTGTCCATGTCACCAAGGTAAACCATGAATCAACAAATAAATTTTATTATTTTTTCAAAATCATGGATATTTTTTTTGTTTTTTGCCCATTTCAACACTTTAAAATCAAAAATTTTCAAAATCATTTCTTATAGCACACACAGATTATGATACAAACATATCCTGAAAATGTCAAGTCCCTAGCTATCATCGTTTATGATGTACGTTAATTACGAATCAGTCCGTCAGTCTTATTTATTATAATAATTTATCTATATATATAAAAATAAGTGTACATTTTGAATAAATCTTATAGCTCAAGATCCACCAAACCGATTTCGATAAAAATTTCAGGGCATATTAAGATTGATATGTAGATGGTTTCTGTGAAGTTTGTACGCTGTGCGATATGTGGTTCCGGAGTTATGGCCTCTTAAGTGCACAATATTAATCACACACGCACGCACGATATTCAACAATATTATTGTGTTGCCGTGGAGAGATATATACACTCTATGTGGTTATTTTTTATTATTTGTTTCCGTGGCACGCGAGTCTATGGAATTAAAAGTTACGTTTTACGTAAAATTACTTACATGTAAAATTTAATCTTTTCTTTCTTTTCAGTGTGGTGTTTTTTCATGTGTTTTTTTCGTCGCATTTTAATACGATTGTGAAATTTATATTGTTTTTTTAGTGACAAAAAGTTAAAATTGCAGTACGGCTCATTGCAGTACATTGAAAGCATTTGGATATTCGCTATATTGAATCCATAGGTAGGTGTGACTTTTGTTGTTGTTGTTGTCAGTGTTTTTTAACACGTTGGATTGTAAAATTCATATTGTTTTTTTACGAAGGAAATTAATTCGTTTTTTTTTTCATTTTTTTTTTCATCAAATCGTGTGCCACATTCGATTTCATTTCGCATTGCGCAGTAATCGTTCGGCTCATTGCAGTACATTGAAAGCTTTAAAAAATTAAGATTGAGAACAATTTAATAATAAGAAAATAATTATTAAATAATAATAAATTTATAGAAAATTTAATAAACTTTATTAATAAATTTATAGAAAATTTAATAAACATGAGAATTTTTAAATGATTAGGTTTCCATTTCCCAAATAATAATAACACTTTTCGAATTTTGATGTTTATTAATACATTTTTGAATTTTGAGTGTGAAGAATTTTGATTAAATATATTGAACAGCTGCACATACATAATGACAACAACAATTCTATTTTCTATTAATTGGTTTGAGATTAATGATATTGATTTTTACTCAATTTCAATGTTTTGGTACTGCGAAGCGCACAGGGGCTATTAATTATTATTATAAAACTAACTCTAACTGTACAACTTACGTGCTATTTATTTATTTAAGGAATGTGGCTAGGGGACGGAAAAAAGAAAGAAGGTAAATAATTAACATCTGATTTAAGAATTTCATTTAGAGAAAGCAATAACTGCACACGAGCGAAGCCGGGTTATTCAGCTAGTATTATATATATTTTTATAAATTATTATATACACCAATAAAATTGGACATTATGAAAATTGAATTTTGTAAAACTTTTTCATGTTAGATAACATTATGGTTTTCAAAAAATATAAATAAAATATAAATTCATTCCGTGGGTATCGTCAGTGATGCGTTTTAACAAATTTTTTTTCGGTTGTTCAAGTGTTTTGAAATACAATGTACATGTTTTCGAATCTCAAATCTTTTTCATTTACGAGTAAGAAATGTATCGAGTTGGTTTCGCCACATTCTGAATGACTGTTCGATAAGTTTTTTGATAATACGATGATTTTTGTACTGACTCCTCGTTTGCTGCTTTAGCGAAATCGGAAATCCGAAGACCCTGTGTTATTTTTGTCATTATTGTTTGTACCTATATGTGTGTCATCCCAATATTTATTTACGCGATGAGTGATTTTCACCAAATAGTTGAAAGGAAATATTATTATGAATGACGACAAAACGAGACAAGGGACGAATTAACCTTATTTTATAATACTACACCGACATGTCCCTATTAAGTTTTCTCTTTGATCCGCCACTGCACCGTCAAAACAGTGCGTATAATATGAGGACGTATTAAAAAAACATTAATTGCAGTGTTATATAATCAGCAAAAAAATATAATTTACGTGTTTGATACAGACCGTTTCGGTGTAACAACTTCGTTTAGAAAACTGAACAACGATGTTATAAATAATTATGTAGGTATACTTGCCGTCCTTAAAAAGTGCGATTTAAATACAATTACAGTACGAGGATACAAGTGATCCGGGATAAAATGACCAAACCACTTTTTCAGTGACACGACAAATATGTGATAGCAGTGAAAATACCGCGGTATCTGTTCCATTAATGAAGTTCCAATCATAACGCTATACTTTTCTTTATAAATCGGTTCCGAATTCACTCCAGCGAGTATAATACGTGTACGTGTTATAAGCAACGATTCCATCAACGTCTCCTATAATAGGAACCCATTGCAGACGTCACTCATCGAATATTGATCTATTCGCACACCTCGAGAATTCCGATACATGATGGCTATATAGCAGTGGTCGGCAACCTTTTTGAACTCTCGGGCCACATTTGCAAATTAAAAAAAGTTCACGGGCCAGATAAAAATAAAAACATTTTATTCTTTAATTATTTATTATACAAAAAAATGATATCTAATACTTAAAATAATAAAATGTATAAAATAAAAATTACAGTCTTTTATATAATTATAATAATAAATGAAAGTATGGATTTAATGTACTGGTAAAATGCAAAATGTGATTTTTGTGGTTTGATATTGTTAATTAATTTTTCGATTTCCACATTAAAATTACTTGTACCCGCTCTAAGAACATGGTGGATATGGTCATAAGTTAAACGTGATCTGTATTGGTTTTTAATTTTTTTCAAGTGAGAAAAAGCCTGTTCACATACGTAAGTGGATCCAAACATATTAAAGTATTTTGCAGCTATATTTTTAATTTTTGAAAATGATTCAGGAAGTTCAGCGAAAAAAAGTTCTAGAATTTAAAGCGGGCCGTAATCAATAGCCACGTGGGCCGGATGCGCATTATCCGCCAGTACAATGTGTGTACGATGCATTACTAAAATATTATTATGTTCTAAAAACGTAACTCGTTTACCAACATAGTTATATCTTTTGAAAACGTATTTTTAAACTGTTTTATGTTATTCTAGTAATCTAGTACATCGTAGTAGCAATATTATGATACGAAACTAAATAAACATGTAATGTGCATTGTGGCTTGAACGTTTGGTTTTAATACAACAATATCCGTCGGTCCGACTATTTGTGTGCTCTTGTAATTGTCAATTAGCATTTATTGCGTTCGGCTGAATGACGAATGACACCGACAAGTGGATATCGAAAAGGAGCCCACTCGTATTCTTTTATACTCGGATATGATAAAGTATTCGATGGGTTTATAAGAGCAGTCAGCAACAACTATAAACTATCTCAAAAAACCAAATTCTCACTTGTTAAGAACATAATATTATATAGATTTATGGTATACAAATTTAAACAATTTATTACATTTAAATGAGTATGTATGCCACGTTCCTAACGCGTAATTGATTTTTTTTATTTACAACAGTGATTGTTGGGATATTAAATAAATATAGGTACACCCTTGGATTGTATTATATTCATTTTTTATTTAATCAATGGTTGTAAGTGCAGTGCAAACGTTTCTGTTTGTGATGCTAGTGAGAAATAACCTGAATCTAAAATTAATATGAATCATAAAATCAAATTATGCCGTATAAAACGTAAAATGATAATTAATTTTTTTCTTTGTGTATAGGCTTTTACTAAATTATTTTGTAACAATATTTTATAAAATTGAAAACGTATAAATACTGTGAAAAGGAAAAAAACTAATAATATGCTGCATAGCATGACGTATTGAAATGAATTAACTTTAAAAGCGAATAATATTTTTTTCAAATTAAATTAGTTTTACGTCGTCTACGATATTATAGTTACAAAAAATTAATATTAATTCGATTAAAACCGCATTACGGTTTCCGTATATTTCAATCAATGAAAATCTCGGTTTTTCTATGAAACGAACGAAACTTCGATGTAATAAAATATATCGTTATTCGTTTTTATCTCCATTAATATGACGACGTCCAAATGAATTAACGTTTAATGGATGTTTCCAAGTTCGCTAAATTATGCCGACAGGCGAATATCGACGTGGACACGCTATCGTCAAACATTGAATAATTCAAAACTAATATAAGCATCACTATATCAACATTAAGCGAAATAAATTCACACTGTTGTATTGTTCCGACGGCTGTACAACATAATTGAACATAATTTAATTTTGATTGTCTTAGTAAAATAATGGTCCAATAATTCCCAACGCCGTAGTACCTAACGGCGTATACATTACGATGATGAGCGATGTACGATGTTTTAAGAGAATGCTACTAACTAGGTTGACAGTTTAAGTCGTCTTAGGTCTAGTCGATTGTCGCAGTAGCTGTACAATATTGATTAAATTAATTTAATTTAATTTCTCTGTTTTCTACTGTACAAATTACTGAAATTACGCATTTTTTCCATCTTATTGAATAAGTTGTGTGGTAGTGCGAGTTATTTTTAATTTACGAACAATTCTAATCTTTGTTATATTTACAGAAAAATAAAAAGGAAATAGTACAGCATTGTAGAATCAATAATAATTAATACATTATAATTTCCTCGCTACACTATACGCTCCAAATTTAATATCCAGGATTATATCGATAGAATACAGTGTCATTTCTGAGACAATTGTCATCGTCTTATACCGCTAAATGTACAATTATTTTTTCGTGAACTCTAATCGTTCATCTAATAATTACTATAATATACGAATTTTTTGATCATTAAATCGTTAATGTCAAGTTTTTATTATATTAACGTATAGGTATGTCACATAATTTGAATTAAAGTCTTCAATACATTACAGCTATAATAAAATAATCAGTATATATCTTATGTTTGTTCTAACTTATCATAATATTAAATAAATTTAAGTTAAAAAAATGATTTAACGTGAATGAGGTCTGCAATCTGCATTTTGTACTTTATGTAGCGAGTAATTATTGTACATTTATAAAATAATTGTATTGTCAATTAATTATAAGTTATATTATATCTAAAATAAATTAAAATACTTATTAACAGTTTGTAAAAGTTGAACAAATCAGCAGAAATTGAATTATACAATCAATCACAATAAAATTAACGATGTAATCTTTATTATTACAAGCAATTACACATTTGAGTCTACGTTTATTACACGTATATTATAGACATACAGTTCTGACAAAATATAATTAGTAATTACCATTTACAAAATTAAATACAAACGAATGATAAAAATGTTTTGTATTGTACTTAGTAAGTATATGTTATTAGTCTTATAGCTAATTAGTGATGTGATAAAATAAATTTATTTGTAACTTTGTAATTACAAAACATATTTTTCATTATTAAAAATAGGAATAGCTGTTAAATATGCATTTGGAAGTATTAACAAATTAGTGTTTAAATTAGTTAAATTATCTGCGTTGCTTATAAATGTTTTGACTTAAAAGCTATTTATTTTATTAGATTAAAACATGTGTTAAAACTTAGAAGTAAATTCTAAATTATTTCAAACTTTATATAGAGCTCAGCTACACATTAACTATTAAATTAAAACAAAAATATCTTATGGTACTTATTTAAACTTATTAATAGTGAATTCTTACTATTTGAGATTTTATAAGCACAAAAAACTAACGTATTTTACGAATTAAAAGGAGTAACTTAGGGATTTAGAGTGGGTATACGTTCTACGCTATCCCTTAAATAATTTTGCAATGTTAACAATAGTAAAACCCACAATTTTTATTGTAAATATATTTATTTTTTAATGGTCGAAACTATAGACCCCTACATGCATTTTAATTTATTTTATACTTGTACTATAAAAGCAACATAAATAACAATTTTTATAAAACGGTGGTGATAAAAACCTAGTCCAATAAATATTTTTTTTGATTTGAAGAAATATAATTAATTTAAATACAGTGGTATTATTTCCACGACAAGAATGTATGAACAACAGTTAATTTTACCCCCAGAATAAATAAATTTAAATAAAATATTATAATACTTGAACCTAGTTTACATAAATGTAAGTAAATTGCCATCTGTCTATATTAATCATAATTATTTTATTATTTAAATATTTAATTTGCACGTCGTGTAATCTGATTACACTCCATTAGTATCCTTTAAAAGATGTTTTTTGATGTGTATGTATTATGCAAATTGGCCGAAGACTTTTTATTACTGTTATTAGGCTGGTGTTTTATTTATATTTTCAGCGAATATTTATTCGTAATGGCTTTTTGATTTTTCGTTCATAGTTTTATTAATAAATACTGAATATTTCACGTACGCATTATTTATGAATAATAAAAATATGAATTTGTACTGTTATAATATATTATACAGCGTAAAATTCCCTTACTATAACAACTGATACAAATCGTCTGCTGTCTTATTGTTTGTGCGGGTACACTCTGTCAGTTCGAAGAAAATACTTCGTGTTGCGTACATAAGTATGTAATTGAGATTTTATGGTTTTACGTGTGTTTCAAACGATCTCCTCGTCATTTTAATAATACTCATCAACGATCGTGCCTACCGATATGTGTGAGCTTTGACTGCGTATCAGCGTTTAAGCTTTCAATCATCCGTATTAGTGGCCATGTACAATGCGAGTCCTGTTACAACTGTAATAGTTATGGCTACATTGTTCAGTCGACATTTGGAAAGTAAAAACTAAAAACCAACAAATATAAATTTAAACTTCCCGATCTCCAATTTTTTCGTCTACATTGGTAAGGGTGATGAAACGAATCCATCGGTATCGGAAAAGTTTGACAGGAGCCAACTTTTCGCGGCCCCAGAAGTCTCAAAAGCTCAGCGATTCGTTCAAGCGTGGTACCTACACCTTCGGCTGGACAAGACGAAATCAAAGGTACCTCCCAAGAGTTGATAGCTGCAGGACAAGGTACGTTATCGATATAATAAGTGTGAAAAAAACAGACGCTTGTTATTAAACAATAGACAGTCGGTGAGAGCAAAGCGCTTTCCTGGAACAGCCGCAACCGACGAATTCTCCAAAACCTGGCTACCCACCGTAGACCACCGCCACGCTGCTATCCCTCTGGTCCTGATCGCGAGAATGATATCCGAGAAGCGGCCAACAGAATCAGGTGAGCATTCATCAGCACAATCGATTCCATCCTCCAAGAAAAGGAGGACGACGAACGTACGGCCCAGGCTCACCCACAGGGATAACCACGAGGACGAGTCACTCGGTCAATACAAACACAGCGAACAATGTAGCGCGGTCGCGGCCATGTCAGGAGGCACCATTGGAAGACAACTCTGACGCGGCCTGTATGTATATTATCTACCTAGGTCCTAGACTAATAAGCGATGGGGGTCGAGTGAAAGTATTGTGATAAACTGTTCTCGCCTGATCCTCGGTTCAAACAAGAAAAAAAAAAAGGTATTGTTTTAATATTTTAAACATCGGATCTATAAACATAACTAGAAAGAAATAAAAATTGGAAAATTGTATTTTTAATTTTTGAGAAATACTTTTACTCCAACACAAAATGACTGAAATGTTAAATTATTTATAATTTTAAAGTTTATGGAACACATAAATATATAAGGCCTAAATCGTAAATTATCACTGATATTGATATAAATCAATTGTTTGTTAATAATTTAGAAGAATAGGTTATAGTTCAAGAAAATAAAGTTTTGTGTCAAGATCAATAACCAATGATTAAATATCAAAATGCCTTACCTTTAGATTGCAAATAATTGCACTAAAACAAGGTAAAAATAATGTTCACATTTTAAGTATTTGCACATCTAACAGTTTTCGAGAATACTTCGAAGTATAACTAAAAATGTGTAAAACAATTAATGTAAGAGAACGTTATCTCGTTTTATCTTGACCATTTTCGGGTAAGCCGAGCACTGCCTGGAATCTCTTCTCGGACTCATTGATAAACTAGTGCTTCTTTTTTTTTATTTATACTTAATTAACAATTCACACAGAGTTTAAATTAAATGCGATTGACAAAAAATATATACGTTTTAACCGTTTGTAACTAAAGGTTGTTTTCCGTTAGGAATTCGTTTTGACTAAAAAACTTCATGAAATAGCAATCGAGGGTTGTACATTATTGTAATTAAGAAAAACACACATAATCTAACGTGGTAGTTAAGAATGCAGTAGAGGTTTTGGAATACGCGTAAACCATCCTTTTTTGCTTAATTAAACTTAATTAAACTGAATTAAACTAATTTACTTAAAAACTAAATTTAACAAACGAAATGAATGTTTAATTGCTTAAACATTTTTTTAACTTTTGCTAATAATATTAAAAAACAAAATTAAGAAACTACTCGTATATAATTTCAATTTGTTTCCTTAGATTCTGAACGGTTCATAGGAACTATTTTTTTCCACATGATTTGGTTTTGACATGGTTTGTATGATAATTTTATTTATTTTGGAAATGTATAATAAAACAATCCAGCAAAATTTCAATATAGGTTTTGTTTTTACAACTAAAACAGTTTCTTTAAGTTTATATTAATCCAATCAATAAGGGTTACAGACGTTAGTTAAGACTCGAACAATTTAGTATTTTATTTGTACAGCAATAACATAAAAATATTACGCTGATAAGTTCGTAATATACGAATTAGCAAACATATTTATACAAGTAACTAATTATTGATATGTAACATAAAAGTTTGAGTTTGTAATTCGTATGCCCAACAAATATTCGCAAAAAATGCACGTATCGTGAATGTTACAAAAATTAATTTAAAATATCAGTAATGAACTTACTGTAGAGTATTTAGTACATAAATTAATTTACTTTATATGGCTTGCAGCAATGTAAAATAATCATATATTAATTATTATTGGAAATATTGTGTTTTGAGATTTTGTTTTATAGTTAAACCAAAATACGTAATGTGATTCAAATAATCGGAAAAAATCTAGCTTAGCCGAATAATTAGCAAAAGTATATATTTTTAGTTTTTTTTATTAAATAATTGATGTTGCTCTGCATTAAATGCTAATTAAAATATCCGAATAAAATTCATCAACGAATACAATTAAATTTTCAGTTTTCTAATTAAATTTTCAATACTAAAATGTGTAGTAAAAATTAAATTAAATCATCAGTATTACATGAAATACATTTATCTCTTACAGAACGACGTAAGTATACGAAAAAAAAAATTAAAATGCAGAAAATACTAAGCCCAATCACAATAATATTATAGTCTTTATGGCAAGGGTGGCCAAAATACGGCTTAATCTTATCGTAAAATGCAAAACATTTTTTAAACATTTTAAACAAACATTGTGTTTGGAATTTATTATATATTTTCGATGTAGTATTTAAATACATAATTATTATTTAAACTTGAACTGTTTTTTAATTACGAGGTCATTTTTGTCCTACTCAACCTAACTTTTTTATTGCTTTGTATTTTTTTTTGTAAGTTTTAGAAGTCTGGATTTTGTGTTGTTTAAGTAGTCAAATTCAACAATTCTCAATAATTCCGCTGGATCATTATCCGTAACATCTTAGCGAGGTTTAGATCTCATTATTTTTATTTTTGAGTACAAATACTCGGATAAATATGTAATGCCACAAATGTATTTACTAATTTTTGAGCGCAAAGTTTAATTTTTGGATATTTTATAGCAAATAGCCGGCTCATATTAATGTTTCCCAAGTGCCGAAAAAGAATAAAATGTTATTTGAACTGTTCCATTCATTAATCTTCCAATAGTTCTAAGAGTTCAATTTATTGAGTTGCTATAACTGATGTTTAAAATAGTCTCGTGACTCTTAAATTTTTTTCATTATATTTTGCCGCTCGCGATGACAATGTTATTTTATTTAACAACTTGGAAGCTACTATTAATTAGGTATTATTTAGGTAAATATTTCGGCCAAAGTGTAAAATGAAATGCAGAAAACTACAGGTAATTCATCTAGTTATTCCACAGAATCTCTAGCAATGACATACAATTTTGACTTTAATTTCCGTTAAAGTATAAAAACCATTTGAACCGTTTATAATACAATAACAATACTTAGATTGAAAAAAAGTAAACGAAAATCAGTGATATTACAATGATTTACACCCTCTACACATAATATACGTGCGTGATGTGCGTGTGATTGTATTTGTGCTTTTATCAATTGAATTAGATTTTGTTGACTAGTGATAAAAATATATTTTATTATTTCTTTAAATTGATAGACTCTTTTTTTTGTATCCAATTATTATCAAGAATGTTTATCGTTTAGATTCTGAGCGAAACTAGATAACTATATAGGTTTTACGACATCATATACGTTTTCTTTGTTCGCAAATGCTTTTTCGTACAGTATAATAGATATACTGAAATATGATAAATCGTATTTTATCTATCTTTAAAACATAGTATTTATAATGAAGTTGTCTTACCAAATACATGAAGTTCTTAATCATCTTTTTACATGAAAACATAACAATAATGTTCAAATACACACCTCTAGTTCCTACCATAAACACTGATTGAACACATATCCATCCAAAGCATCCAAGTATCTCAAAGGCAATAACAATTAAAGTAAGTAATCTTATTAAAATTAGTTGAAATCCGTTTACTTTTTAGTTTGGTTCAATTAAAAATAGTGTTGTTCTTTTTAGTCAAGATATATTTATTGGAGATACGAAGAAATGTTTTAAAAGTAATGTGACATTAAAATGTAAGCAAAATATAATAAGATTATAATCTTAGTTTTCATTTATCACTCCCTACAGCCACATTCGGTGTTTTGTTATTTAAACGGCTTTCATAGAAATCCGTCAATAACTTTACTGTGAATTCTTCATCACTGCAACTACATCTAATGAAATATCTTATGTGTTCTGTAAATTTATTCAGTTTTTCTTGCTATGAAAGCAAATCAAAATACTATTGTTATACAATAGAAATGATATAATGTTATCCAGAAAAATATCGAAGCGCATACGTCATTTGTTTTGTAACACTTGGTGTAGGGGGCGTGTTAAATTCTCGCTTCGAAACCCATAAATATCGTTACATTCCGTAGAATTGCCCTCCAGGAAGGATAGATAAAGGTAAATAATATCCATTGAGCTCAACAATGGTATACCACGGTCATGGTAGACGCACCGCGTGATTCGGATGAAAACCTGCTCTTGGGAATACCCTTCGAAACGAAATTACGAATCGCGGAAAATGTTTAGGATTATACCCGCTTCGTTTTATCCGAAAACCATCCAAGGAGAAATATTTAACTATGTCTTTCAATAGTAGATAACGGTAATGGTTTTTGATTTAACAGTTTATTTCAAAAGCCCGAAGAATTGATTATTATTGCAATTTTCTGCCTAGTATTCACGAAAGATATTTTTTAATACAACTCGTTACCTCACATTCAAATATTTCATTGAGCGTTTATCAAACACTCGTATTTTAGAAATTATATATCTATATAATATTTATAATATGTGTTTTTGATCGCTTTTGAATTGTAGCAGAACACTGTATTACGTTATGTTAGATTGCGCACCGTAGAGTAAAACGATAAACATAATCGTCTAAAACGCACACGAACAATAGCCTAAAAAAATAAAAACCGGTTAAATTCAAAACAATGCGTATTATATCACACGATAAATTCGATAGCGTTTTATGCTCGACGATCATCATTGACTACCATTTCAGTTTTATCTAAAAATCTTTCATATCTGATCTAGCAACTTTTAAGCATGCCCAAGATCATCGTTCCAGTCTGCTTCCAGGCCCGTACTGGTTGCTCTTATTTCGGTTTATTTCTGTAGTCTGCGAGGGTGCCCAATTTTTTTTTCTCGCTCAGCTCGATTTAAATTTTATTGGGGTGAATATTTTATCTGATTTTTAATTTACAGATCACTATTTATTATAAATAAATTATAACTACTTAGTAGCATTATGTTATTTATTATATATATATATATATATATATATATATATTATTATTACAATTAAGTGAATATGCATATGCTTTCATTATAAAAAAAAAATTAACAAAATAAGGTACATATATGATTAGAGTGAAAGCTTTTGATTTCTTGACTTGAATACATTTTTTCAATTATCTTATTTTCGTCGACTTGATTTAGAATATCATGTTTCCGAAACACAATTATGTGGAAAATGCGCACGAAACAAATGGATTTCGGCCGATGTACTCGACTGTGTATTCCACCGTGAAACCTCTGGTCAAAGGTTCGATTTTCTCATATAATGTAATAAACGGCTATTTAATAATGACTGTTTTTGGATACGTCGTGAAGTCAGAGGACCGACTATGAATAAGATGGCCAAAGCTGCATCGGCACTGCAACAGCCTCTCGGAGTATCCCACGGTGACCAAAAGAGTGAAAAAAAGGCATAATTTATTTTTAGAAAATGTTTTTCTCGCTGAAATCATATTAGTTTCTAATGTTTGTACCTTAATTTATAATTTGCATATGTCAAGTCTTCGGCGGTGTAATTTGAATTTTATTTTTTTTCTCGATGACTAAGTTCATTAGCTGTACAGCACAGGTATACAATCAAAATATTTTCCCTTATTCTTAGGTTAGGTAACAAAATAAAGTACTTACATACATTTAACTATTAAAGTATACACTTGTTCAATGTGGAAACACAAATACTATGTAAACAAATATGACGGCAGGTAAAATAAATTGTAGTTGTATGATTAATTGTGAACACAATTTTGCTTATTTCAAAAACACTCATTGATTATTTAACGATATTATTTAATAGATATTTATGATTGTGAAAATAAATGGGCTCTATTTAGATTATAAGTGTTTTACTTGAAGTATGGATATTTAAATTCAGCTTTTGATTAAAGATTATAATTTAAGTGTACACCAGATAAACTTAATTTTATTTTAGGTATATAATAATATATAGAAAATTATATTTTAAGAGTAGACTAATACAATGTTTAAGGTATTTATTTAATTTTGAATAATAAACGACTTGTAAATATGGAGTGTCAATATAAATGTAAAGGTGAATAATATAAAATGCAAGCTATTTAATAATTACTAAACAATAGTACAAGCGTTATTTGAACATAAAAGTAATTATGATATGTACAAATCGCAGCGGATCGAGATAATACAATATCGTTACAAATAAGTACGTATTATACTATATATAATAATATATTTATGTTATACAATTTTTATGTTTACTATACATCTTAACGTAAAGTTAGGACAAAAAGTTTTTTTCACGAAAAAAAGCCAAAATAAAAGCCAAAAATGAAAAAAAAAAAATGAAATCATAAAATTATTTCATACATAGGTAAACAATGGCGTATCTACGTGGGGGGGGGTCCAAATGTAATGTACCTAGAATCAAAAAATGGCTGGTATTTTTATAAAATGCAATTCAAGTTTTTGTGTATTCCGACTACATCACTTACTTTAGAACATATATTTTCGAAAATGACACTGATCGTATTTTTGTATGATTGTACTATGATTGTAAAAACGGACTACCCCAAAATATATGAAATTATTAATTTTATAAAACATGAAGCAATTTCAGTTCATTTTAAAATAGTTTTATTTATCAATATTATTGGTGATATACTTCCTATATATATCGATTTGTAATACCTAAGTAATTTTTGTCAGTTAGGTATCTGTTTTAATTTTATAATTTTTTGATTCAGATAAATAATATTAAATTACAAACAAGAATTATTATATAATACCTAAGACTTCCTCAATAAAGTTTGGTTACTGAAGTAAACTTGCTGCACCTGCCACATGTATTGCTCCAGAGTTCAGTAAATTTTATGTTTTAAAATAATGGTAGCAGGCATACATCATACTTCTACGATAGTAAATATACATCGTGTGCCCGTGTTGTCAGAACGAATCACAATTAATGTCCAATTAGGGTATATTATAATAAATTTTTGTCCAATACTCTGATCGAAGTGGGGGATTATATAAGACTTAACCAGGAATACATTTTTGAACCGTAAAAATACACTGAAATTCTTATTATGAGTAATTATTTTCAGCTTGGAAATAAAAAAAATACTCATAATACTTGAAGCTTTTCTTCTAATCAATAGTTTCTGTAAAAACAATGGCAACTCTAAGAAGATGACACAGAAGAATACAGACAAGAACCCACAAGATAAATTCTGTAGTATTGTTGTGTTGTTATCGTATCAAACTCACCACGAAAGTTAACTACAAAACACAATGGAGTCAACTGCACGTCGCAAAAATTCCCCGGAGTCAGCTGAACTGAGGCAACGGTATCGCTCACGGAGTCCCCCGAGATACACAGTTTGTAATGCATAAAAAACAAATAATATTCACAAATACACTTGTAAGTTATAACTGTGTCCGTGGAACTTTTTGTAAACTTTTCTCAATGGGAAAGTAAGATTCTTTATTGTTATGTGATACTGTTTTTTTATGAGCATCCCTGGGCATAGACAATTTTGTTTACAATAGTTTGGTAAATATAAGTGTCGATAGAAGTTAAAAATTAATTTTTTATTTTATAATTTTTGTGAAACTCGAAGATAGCCATCTTATGGAGCTTATTTTTTGAAAATTTTACGCTTCAACTTTCAGTTTTCACTGAATTCATGATTTTTAATTATTTTTTAGTTCACAAAGAAATAATGTAAATTATTATCACCTAGTAATTTTCCGTTAAGGTTTGCTAATAAAGTTATTATTTTATTAAATTGTGTAAATAGTATACTTTTTTCTTGTAGACAAGAAATATTATTAAAAATCAAGAAGTTATTTTGTAAGTTGAACCGTCAACATTTTCAGAAAAATAAGCCCTATAAAATGGTCATCTTTGAAATTTTATAACGGTCGTATAATAAAAAGTAAATTTTTTTAATCCTTTAATAATATTCTAGAAAATCACCTTTATCCAAGGATGTTCATAAAAAAATACATTATTTGAGTATTTCTATTAACACGGGAGACTACGCTCTGAGTAAATCCCGGTGGGATACCCTGTATATAAACAGGGTACGGCAAAAGTCAGTTCCCCGACTTTCACAAAAAAGAAATTGCGACTAACGATCGCACAATCGACTTCAATCGCAGACTTGAATTTAATGAGTGGAGTACCACTGTTGAAGTTCTGACGATAGTCACCGGGCAGACTAGTTCGCATTTTCGACGTAAAACAGCGCTACCATATCCATGTTCTCGAGCATAGTCAGTTTGTCACGCTAACCGGCCGACCTATGCGCGGCGTGTCTGCTACCGGATCCGTCCGAAGAAACTATTGTTATAGGTACATTTTCATCACATTTCGACGACATTGTAGTATTGTACTGCCTTTTCGATTTAATGCAAAAATACGTTCGACAGTACGTTTTATGCAGTAGGTGTTCATTACAATGGGATAAGATAGTTGCGTCATACTTGATCTTCGTTGCTTTAATCATTGAAATGTGCGGTGGTCGACAATCGGTGAGCACACAATCACGACTTCCAACGGAGCGGCTGTAAAATACTTGCCTATACGTATTATATGTGTAATTTAAGCAAGAGTCCGACGGGATGGTTCTTCAAACAAAGACGGTCTCCTTTGAGGATTGACCTCGTTAATGACAATGGTGTTAGATTTGTCCCTAACCAATTAATATAATTTGACTTGTGTTTTCTGTGCGTGTGTCGAAAGAGCCGTTGTTGATTAATTTGTAAAATGTAACATTCAATGATGCACATCATTACAGTCTTTTATATAATGGTTGGCTCCACGTTCGTTAAATAAAAAGCAGCCGTCAGGCGTTATTAATTAAATACGTTATGCGAAAAAAAATGATTTAGACCATTGCGTTGTGGTTTTCTAGCCGTTTGGAGTTTTTGGAGTACGTCTTGGGGTCGGACGGAAAACGAATATAAACCGTCGTCACCGAAGTTTACCTATAACACCGGTATAAGGGACCGCATTATATAACAATAGGTACGTAATTTACATTGGATGTACGTAAATGTTATAACTCAGTGTGATCTAGAGGACCTAAATCATAATCTATAGCAGATTCATCAAAGTTTTATCGGCCGAGTCAACCCTCGTCGTTCTCTTGAGGGCCCTGGACACAAGCGTTTTTATGTAAGAACACGGCGTCTACCCGCTGCGCATTTCGGTCGACGGTGAACGCTGCAGCGATTCAATGAACCAGTATTGTTTGCGTTTATGTTTATTAATATACAATAGTATTGTTACTGTACAACGTGTTCTATTGTTCGACTTACCTACACGTGTAACCCAAAACGCGTGTGTGGTTCTCCCGTTGATATTTATTGTTCTCCAAGCTGACTTTCCGGCCCTTATACTGAATAAATGCATTGGCTGGGAAATCGATACACTTTGCATTGTTTTCCAAAGCTTACTGTGCAATGCTCGTCTTGTCACAAATTGACATTTGAATGAAAATAAGAAAGTTTATTTTGCATTTTTTTGCATTTTTTGGCATTTTTTGACATTTTTTAGTTTTTAGGTCATTTTCTTAATTTTTAAGGGCATTTTAGAGTTTTTGGAACATTTTTTGAGTTTTTTGAAACCAAGTATGAATTTAAAATTTTATTTTAAGATTTTTTCACCATCATGGTTTTTAAATAAATTTAACAGAAATTATAAGTTGGTACTCGTAATTCGTATTCTATTATCGGACAACGTTTGAGTAACCTCTACCCGCATTTCCTGTTAAATAATCTTAAATTGGTAAAATCGACGTCCGATGATATCGTTCAGTATCGTTTTAGATCATAAAAGCATTTTTTTTAGGGCATTTTCGGGGGTTTTTAGGGCATTAAAATCCCAGCCCTAATTATAACGTTTAACGAACATATAAATCGAAATTATATTTATACAGTTTAAGGTTTATAGATGTTGTTATAGCTTACTAGCAGCAACTAACGGTATCCCTCGGGGGAACGGATGCCATGCCGTTGTAATATTTTTGTTTAACGCTTCTGTATGACTGTATGATATGGTTGTAATAACGACCTTCACGAGTCTATACATCATTAACGAAACTGAGGTGTTCCAACTTAAACATTATTATGAAGGGGTGCATGGCCTAAGGGACAATCATAGGTGTTCTATGCAGCGTTATGAAGACGTTGCAGGCGAGTCTTGCGAAGGGTGTGTTTACTATTTGGATAATGTTGGCGACAGCTAAGCCACTAAACTAAAACTGCAATCTTGAAGCTATATCAATCTGCCATTACTACGTATACTAAAAAACTATCTTATTTTGCCATTTTATAACCGATATTTAGGTTCATGGTATCACAGTAAATTATATATGGCTATGTAGCATTTATTTAAGTTGAACGACAATTAATCATTTTGTGTACTTTAAAATACACGACGTCACTCCACACTGTTCAAGATTAAAATGTAATTAAAATACAACGTAATTTTAATTGAAATTTTTTGAAAAAATTGTAAAATAGTCCAAAAATATAAACAATTTAAATATAAAATACAATTATTCGAACAATATGGTTAATTTAATTTTTGTTAACATCCTAATTTTAAAAAAAATGTTACCTTTGATGAAGGTTAATAGAAAAAAGCATAGTTCTATTAGACGTAACTATAGAAATAATTGATGAAACGTTTCTTAAATATGTCCGTTGAAAATTCAATTTTCTGGAAAAACGACTTTCATATAAATCTCTTACAAATTCACAAAACAATGGCCGTACAAATGCATACTAATTACGTACCATAAATATCTATAAAAAATAAATAAAATTTTAAAACATCCATTCGTCCTGTGGTTTTTGTTACTTAATTAACAATTATTACTTATTAGTTATTAGTTATTACCATGTGGTATGCAGATTTTTTTTTTGCTTAATGTCTCAGAATGATATATACAGCGCCATCTATGGGCTTGACGTGATACGAGTATACGACTGGTACACCACTTTCGTAGTAACATAATAAAATAATTTATCTGATATCGCTTGTTATGAATATTAACAACGCTATCTATGTCTGATATATTAAATACCCAGCGCGAAGTAATTCCCAGCGATTTAGGATCTTAAAAACATTAACATGGCAATTCTACATTTCTACGTCGATTAAGTTATATTTAAACCCGATCGGATGCAATCCGACCGATTGACAGCGTTTTTAAATTTTTATGAATCCGAATATTCTTCCTAATATCGGATTATACAATAATATCGTATACGATAATTATTGTATACATATTATTGTATTTTTAGCCGATCTCAAATCGTTTTCTCGCCATAACTCGGCCGCTATTAGACTTAGAGGGCTGGAAATGGTATCATTAGAACCGCATGGAAATTTTACGTCGATTTAGCTTTATTCAGACCCGATCGGATGAAATCCGACCGATTTAGAGCGTTTTTAAATTTTATGAATCCGAATAATCTTCGAAATATTAGATTATACAATAATTATCGTATACATACTCGTATTGTTGTAATTTTTTTTTTTTTTTTTTAGCCGAACTCAAATCGTTTAGATTATACAATAATATTGTATACGATAATTATTGTATACATATTATTGTATTTTTAGCCGATCTCAAATCGTTTTCTCGCCATAACTCGGCCGCTATTAGACGTAGAGGGCTGGAAATAGTCTCATTAGAGCAGCATGGAAATTTTACGTCGATTTAGCTTTATTCAGACCCGATCGGATGCAATCCGACCGATTTAGAGCGTTTTTAAATTTTTATGAATGCGAATAATCTTCGAAATATTAGATTATACAATAATTATCGTATACGATAATTATCGTATACGATAATTATCGTATACATACTCGTATTGTTGTAATTTTTTTTTTTTTTTTTAGCCGAACTCAAATCGTTTAGATTATACAATAATATTGCATACGATAATTATTGTATACAATATTATTGTATTTCAGCCGATCTCAAATCGTTTTTTCGCTATTACTCGGCCGCTATTAGACTTAGAGGGCTAGAAATGGTCTCATTGGAACCGAAAGGAAATTCTACGTCGATTAAGTTATATTTGGACCCGATCGGATGAAATCGGACCGATTTAGAGCGTTTTTAAATTTTATGAATCCGAATATTCTTCGAAATATTAGATTATACAATGATATTGTGTACAATAATATTATCATATACGATAATAATTGTATACATATGATTGTATTTTTAGCCGATCTCAAATCGTTTTTTCGCTAAAACTCGGCCGCTATTAGACTTAAAGGGCTGGAAATGGTCCCATTGGAACCGAATGGAAATTCCACGTCGATTAAGTTATATTTAGACCCGATCGGATGAAATCGGACCGATTTAGAAAGTTTTGAAATTTTTATAAATCCGAATAATCTTCGAAATATTAGATTATACAATAATTATCGTATACATACTCGTATTGTTGTAATTTTTTTTTTTTTTTTTAGCCGAACTTAAAATTTTTTTTTTTTTTTTAGCCGAATTCAAATCGTTCAGATTATACAATAATATTGTATACAATAATATTGTATACGATAATTATTGTATACATATTATTGTATTTTTAGCAGATCTCAAATCGTTTTTTCACCATTACTCGGCTGCTATTAGACTAAGAGCGCTGAAAATTATTTCATTCGAATCGCAAGGAAATTCTACGTCGATTAAGTTATATTTGGACCCGATCGGATGAATTCGGAACGATTTAGGGCGTTTTTAAATTTTATGAATCCGAATATTATTGTATTTTTAGCCGATCTCAAATCGTTTTTTCACCATTACTCGGCTGCTATTAGACTAAGAGCGCTGAAAATTATTTCATTCGAACCGCAAGGAAATTCTACGTCGATTAAGCTCTATTTAGACCCGATCGGATAAAATAGGTTTGATTAAGAGCGTTTTTATATGTTATGAATCCGAATATTATTGTATTTTTAGCCGATCTCAAATCGTTTTTTCATCATTACTCGGCCGCTATTAGACTTAGAGGGCTGGAAATAATCTCGTTGGAAGCGCAAGGAAATTTTACGTCGATTTAGCTTCATTCAGACCCGATCGGATGCAATCCGACCGATTTAGAGCGTTTTTAAATTTTTATGAATGCGAATAATCTTCGAAATATTAGATTATACAATAATTATCGTATACGATAATTATCGTATACATACTCGTATTGTTGTAATTTTTTTTTTTTTTTTTTAGCCGAACTCAAATCGTTTAGATTATACAATAATATTGCATACGATAATTATTGTATACAATATTATTGTATTTCAGCCGATCTCAAATCGTTTTTTCGCTATTACTCGGCCGCTATTAGACTTAGAGGGCTAGAAATGGTCTCATTGGAACCGAAAGGAAATTCTACGTCGATTAAGTTATATTTGGACCCGATCGGATGAATTCGGAACGATTTAGGGCGTTTTTAAATTTTATGAATCCGAATATTATTGTATTTTTAGCCGATCTCAAATCGTTTTTTCACCATTACTCGGCCGCTATAAGACTTAGATGGCTGGGTATGGTCTCGTTGGAAGCGCAAGACAATTCAACGTCGATTAAGTTATATTTGGACCCGATCGGATGAAATCGGACCGATTAAGAACGTTTTTAAATTTTTTGAATCCGAATATTCTTCGATATATTAGATTATACATTCATATTGTGTACAATGATTATCGTATACATATTATTGTATTTTTAGCCTATCTCAAATAATTTTTTCGCCATAACTCGGCTGCTATTAGACTTAGAGTGCTAATAATGGTCTCATTCGAACCGCATGGAAATTCTACGTCGATTTAGCTATATTTGAACCCGATTGGATGCAATCCAACCGATTTAGAGAGTTTTTAAATTTTTATGAATGCGAATATTCTTCGAAATATTAGATTATACAATAATATTGTGTACAATAATATTATCATATACGATAATAATTGTATACATATGATTGTATTTTTAGCCGATCTCAAATCGTTTTTTCGCTAAAACTCGGCCGCTATTAGACTTAAAGGGCTGGAAATGGTCCCATTGGAACCGAATGGAAATTCCACGTCGATTAAGTTATATTTGGACCCGATCGGATGAAATCGGACAGTAGTAATAATATAGGGCTTCTGACCATGGTTTTTCAGTTTTTATTTTTCGAGGCTGTTTTCCCCCGACAAATTAACGAAATTTAGCTTCTTTTCCAATCGTGTTTTTAGCTTCTCTTTTTATTTCAAATTTTTTATTCTCCGAGGTAGTTTTACTGCGGTAAATTTATGAATTTTAGCCTCTTTTTCAATTATGATTTTGGCTTCTCTTATTTATTTCCGAGGTAGTTTTACCTCGGTATGTTTATAAAATTTACATTATTTTTAAACCATATTATTAGCTACATATTTTTTCAAATTAATAAACATTTTATTTTGAAATATCTTTAGATTTAATATAAGAGTTATGACTTGAGTCGAAACCTAACCATTTAACCAGGATTTTATTTTTATTTTTTTTTATAACACGTTCAATGAGAAACGTGTTCGGAAATTTGGTCTTTTGAATTTCTTGTTCATAAAAACAACCTACTATTATATTATTTGCTAAATCTTTTAATCTATATGTTATCGGATTTGTTGGTAATACATTTGCAATTTGAAAAACTTCTGTAGTCCAATTCGGTGTATAACCCTTAGCAAAAGCATGTTTGTACTTTGAAATCCTAACATTGTCATTTATTTTAAACTTCGAATTTCTAGGTTTTTCGTGATTAAATTTAAATTTTATTGATTTTGTTCGAGCTTCGTGAGGTGTGCATTTAATTGTAGTGTGAAATGAATTATTATAACTGTCTATCAATTTTGATATTGAATTATACCAATTCCAAGAGCCTGTTGCTGTAAAATGTTTATAGATTTTATTTTTTAATGTCCTTATAACGCGTTCGACCATTCCAGCTTTTATACTAGTGTATGTTGAGTAGTGTTTGATATTAAACTGTTTCATAAGAATTTGAAACTCTTTATTATAAAATTCAGTTCCATTATCTGTTTGCAATAACTTAGGCTGATTTAATTTTAATATTTTACGCATACCTAATGTAACATCTTTTGCGCTTTTATTTTTTAAAGCTTGCACCCACACATACTTTGTAAAGGTATCTATAACAATAAGAATATATTTAAATCCATTATTTTTTTTAGAGTGTAATTGCATATCCATTAGGTCGGCCTGCCATAGATCATCTTTAAATCTTGTTATAACCAACCGTCGAGGAAAATTTTTTCTTGCTGGTCGATGTAACTCGTTTGCAATACCTTCTAATGCAGACATTATACTATTAGATTTCTCTCACGTAATTCTTCTAATACAGAAATAATTTCATTATTTACACCAGTATTCCCAGCTGTCTGAGAAGCTATTAAAAGATTTAGTCTTGTAACTAATTCATTCGGGTCATCATAATAAACTAACTGTGTATTAGGAATCACGTTTTTATATAAACCTGAACCCTTTTTAACTGGTGGAGATAAACTGAACTTAAATAATTTATCAGTTGGAGGTTCCTCGAATTTCAGGCTGTTTACTGAAGAATCAAAATCAAACGATTTATTTGCTATTGTTGTATTATCATTAATTTTACTTCGTTTAGCATTTACACTATGTAAATAGTTATCAAACGGTTTTAAATTTAAGTTAGTTTTTTCTCTAGAACTATTAATATTTACAATTTCCGCGCTTAACTGTTTTTCCTCCGTTTTCATTCTATCATATAGAGGTCTTACAACGTTCATCCATTTAAAGAATCTTGAAGTCTTTGGTTTCCCGTCAGGCTTTAAATGAACTTTAGTGGTTTTCAAAATATTATAATATGCTTCCATATCTTCTATAGTTGTATTTTTAGGTTCTTTTTCACATAATAAAGACCAAAGACCAATAGTCCAAGGATAGTAACTATCGAGTAAATGTAAGTTACCATGACTAAAAGAAACAGGAAATTCCGATATTTTTAGTTGATCATTAGCTCTATCATAATATAAACCATATGATTTATCATAACGTCGTAATTGCGGTCGTGTGTTAAAAAAGTTATTAAATGTTGTATTTAATAACGTACCATCATCTTCTTCATCACTAGGGTAACGTACTTCCGCATTAATATTTTCAGTTGAAGAATCGTGTGATATATTTTTCTTTGATAGCGTATTTAATGGTTCGAGTATTGGTTTAAATGTTTCACGAAAATAAGTATCGGAATCTATAACATTACGTTTCATATCCATAACTTTACGTTTAATATTTCTTTTACATAATATTATATTATTTAACAAGGCTTTTTCTCCACTCATAATTTACATTAATTATAAATTGTTCGTTTGTATGCAACCGACTGCATATCACTAAAACTTATTATTTTCTTTTATACTAATTATTTCATATTTATAAATGTATGAAATTCATATCTATATCTTCCCTGATCCATTTCACGAGTTTTATCTATAACTATAAACCCATATTTTTTCTTGTTCCAACATAAATGACATATTTTACGAAATTCTGAAAAATCCATATCTGCTGAACAATGGTCATCGAAAATATGTCGTAGATTCTTATCATCTTGCTTAAATATTATTAAAAAGTTTGCGTTATCTCTCACTAGCTGTTTTGGTATTTTTGAGTATGTTTGTGCTAAATAAAATATAGAATTAGCACCAGAATGTCTACCCATACTGAAGTAATCGCGAATAGGTGTCTGATTATCACAAATTACATCATCAAATATAAAAATTGAATTTTTTTTAATTAAATTTGGTTTTATAACTTTATCTGCATTTGTAAATATGTAAAAATTAACACCTTTAATACTATTAATTATATTTTTTAATAGTATATATTTTTCTTGCTCAGGTGTTTTAGAGTATAAATAAATATTTTCAAATTTTAATCCATTTCTATTAGTTATAAGATTAAACATAACATTTGTTTTTCCTGATCCTGAAGGTCCAACCAATATTCCACGAATACTATCTGGTAATAATGGCCCGTGTCTTGATAGATTTTTTATAACTTGTGTGTCAACATTTTCAATGTTTAATTTATCTTTTTGCTCGATTAATTCCATTTTTTTATATATAAATACTAAAGAGTTTTAAATTATGAATCCAGTCATACATAATGCGTTCAACTCGTAAGTTAAAATCTGGTAAAGGCTTCTTAAATACTCTTATAAATAAGCTTCCATTCGAAGCTCATGTACCAGGATATCAGTATTGTGGTCCTGGTACTAAGTTAAAAGAGAGATTAGCACGTGGAGACAAAGGTGTAAATCCGTTAGATTCTGCTTGTCGAACACACGACATTGCTTATGAGAACAGTAATAATTTAGATATTAGACATAAAGCTGATAAGTTATTAGAAGAACAGGCTTGGGAAAGAGTTAAAGCTAATGATAGTTCTAAAAAAGAAAAACTTGTTGCGTACGCGGTGGTGAACGCTATGAAAGCTAAAATAAAAATCGGTATGGGTTGTAAAGGTAATAATAAAAAAATATTGTTAGCAGCAAAGAAAAAAAATAAGAAAACGAGAAAAAATGGTAAGAGAATAATTTTAACTCCGAACCAGTTGGGAGGTGTATTACCGCTTATGCCAATATTTGCTGGGTTGTCAGCTTTAGGAAGTTTAGCTTCTGGTGCGTCAAGTCTATATAATGCTGTGAAAAATCGTAAAAAAGGTAATGGTTTATACTTAAACAATCCTATTGGAAAAGGTTTGTATTTGAATCCGAAAGGTCTAGGAATGAACAGAAAAAAAAAAACGAGAAAAAATTAATGTTACCCAACAGAGCTCTCACCAGTGAGGATATTATAAAGTACGTTAAAAAGTTGGAAATCAATCACTTTCGTGGCGTCTTTTCGCGAGACAACTTACCTAAAAAACCACATAATAACGAATGTGCAATAATTAATTTGGATTCGTATTTAGGCGACGGTACACACTGGGTTAGTTATTACCGACTTGGAGATAAAGTTATATATTTTGACCCGTTTGGTGATCTTACACCTCCGGTTGAACTTCAAAATTATTTTAAAGATTTGAATATATTGTACAATTATTCAAATTATCAAAAATACAATACATATATCTGTGGACATTTATGTATTAATTTTTTACAATGGATGAATCAATCACATTAAGGATATCAGGGAATGGTACCTCAATAACATCGACTTATTCTCCGGTAATAAATGTAAACGGTGGTTCTGAAATTGCTCTTGTGTGTTTAAAAACATCCGAAACTATTCTTATGAATGATTCTGAAAAAATTCTTGTAAATGAAACAAATGACGATTTTAAAGTTATAACTAAAACTTACACTGATAGTTTAAAAATTCCTCACGGCACTTACACTATTGAAGATATTAGTAAATACATTTCTAAAACCACTAGAGATAGCATTAGTTTTAGTCTAACGCTTTCAGCTTCGCGTACGACATGTTTTATGGAATCTAATTGTGTAATAGATTTCAAACGTAAAAACAGTATAGCCAAAACATTAGGATTTAAAAATGAATTATATGAAGTTCTACAAGATAAAAATCGATACTATGAATCAGATAAAATTGATTATATACCAATTGCTGTTAATTCTATAAAAGCCATGTGTAATATAGTTAAAGGCTCATTTGATAATGGGAAACAATCAAATTCGATTTATGAATGTTTTACACAACAGAGATTAGGAACAGGACTAGTAGAACAACCAGCTAATTTAATATATTATAAACTTAAAACAGCAGTTATTAAAAATATTAAAATTGATTTAGTAGATCAGGAAAATAATTCTATTAAAAACTCTAACGTTCAAGTAACGGTCATATTACATATTAGACCTATTAGATCTTAAATAACAGGGGAATGAATGAATCAATTACTGTAAGCATGTCGGGGAAAATGACATCTTTATCATCGACTTATTTTCCAGCAATAAATGTATACAATGATTCAGAAATCGCATTATTATGCCTACATACATATAATACGTTTCCGAACGTGAATGAGACAAATAACAATATTCGTATTATTGTGAACGAACGTAATTTAGATATTCAACTCCCCTTTGGCTGTTACGAAATTGAAGATATTACACAATATATTTGCAATCAAATTCATGAAGATAATGAACGTTTAAACAGTGTAACAAATGTATACAAAACGTATGATCCTATAGATTTTACCATGAATACCGATATTACCCGAATGAAATGTATAATGAGTTGTAATTATCCGATAGATTTTACAATCGAAAACAGTCTAGCAAGTCTATTAGGATTTAAAAAAAGAAAATATGGCAACGGAGGTTTATCAAGTTTTAGATCAACGAAAAATATTGATATAAACGCTGTTAACTCTATAAAAGTGTTGTGTAATGTCGCAAATGGTTCATACGATAATGGTCTTCAATCTCACTCGATATATGAATTTTTTCCTCGAGCGAGGTCTGGTGCTAAAATAATTGAGTCACCGGCTAATTTAATATATTATAAACTCAATACTGAAGTTCTGAATACTATAAATATTAATTTAGTTGATCAAGAAAATAATCCCATTCATAACTTTAATGAAAGAATAACAGTTGTGTTGCACATTAGGTGTTGTAAAACTTAAATATGGGGTTAATATTTAAGAATATAAAGCAGTTACAATCGATTAAACCGATTAGTCATTTAATAGAGTCACAATCAAAAGTATCTAAAAGAAAACCTGTAAATATAAAACTAACTCGTAAAAGCAAACAAATTTTAAAACGGTTAGGATTTCAATTAAAATAAAATGCCTGAAAGCAGTATTTTAGATATTGAATCAGATTTTATTACAGAATCGAAAATAAATAAAGTTGAATATCATTCATATATTCCATATACTAACTCGTTTAAAAATAATGATGAAATACGAATTGGAGTTCAGCAAACAGATGTTTATCCTTATCTACATGAAAGTTTCCTTTTAATCGAAGGAAAAATAGCAGATCCGAAAACTGTGAAATTGTCCAATAACGGTTTATCGTTTCTTTTCGATCAGGTTAGATTAGAAATTAACGGTGTAGAAGTTGATGGAACTCGGGTTTTAGGAATAACAAGTTCATTAAAAGGATATTTGACATGTACGTTAAATAATTATCATTGCTATCAGAATGCTGGATGGGATTTAGACAATAAAAGTATTGTTAATGAAGCAGGAGAATTTAGTGTCTGTATACCATTAAAGTATTGGCTAGGTTTTTTTGAAGATTTTAAAAAAATTTTAGTAAATTCTCGAATAGAATTAATACTAACAAGAAGTAATACTGATTTAGCTTGTTTACACAGCAAAATCGATAACGCAACTACAACTACAGGTATTGTCACTCTAGATAAAGTAATTTGGAAAATTCCACATATAAGTGTAGATGATTCTGAACGACTAAAATTATTGAAAATTGTAGAAAAGGGGAAAAGTTTATTTATTCCGTTCAGATCGTATGAAACTTATGAATATCCTGAACTCGGTAAATCTAAAAATATAGTTTGGAATTTAAAAACTGCATCAAAATTAGAAAAACCGCGATTTGTTGTAATAGGTTTGCAAAAGAATCGAAAAAACAATATTGTAAAAGATCCAAGTGCTTTTGATCATTGTAAATTAGTTAATATAAAAGTTATTTTGAACTCTGTTATTTATCCGTATGATAATTTAAATTTAGATTTCACTAAAAAAAAATATGCAGAGTTATATAATATGTATACATCATTTCAAGAATCATATTATGGAAAAGATAATGGTAAACCGGTATTGAGTCCAGCTGATTTCGAAACAATAGCACCAATTGCTGTAATAGATACGTCGAAACAAAATGATTCAGGTACAGCTTCAACTGTTGACGTTAGTATACAAATTGAATCTATGGAAAATCTAGAAGGTGTTAGTGCTTATTGTCTTTTAATTCATGATCGTATTATAGAATATGTACCTCTTAACAGAGAAGTAAAAAAACTTATATAAATGTTAAACTGTATATGTTATAAATTAAATGTGTAAAAATTGTATGTGTTTAATAAAAAACCTTTAGTGTAAACACACTGTTTTGTGTAACATGATATTATTTATGTTACATCACACATTTCTGTGATATAACATTAGGTCTTAGTGTTCAATATAATTTACACACAGATAAAATTAATATTCATGAAAAATCAATTGATAAAGTCCTTAGACAATTATATTGTTGTATGTACATTTTGTATGAATCATAATGTCTCAAAGTTCACAATCGTCAGCCGACATATTGTATAGTAGTCGATTGTAGAGTGCTAATAAAAAAAAAATCAACCTTATTCATATTTTCAATGTATATTATCAGTTGCTTGCGAATCATTGTTCGGTGAAGTTGTTTTTTATTTCGAGTAGAGTCACAATTATTTTTTTTTTTTCATAAAATATTAATTCTATTATTTTTATAAAAATATTTTTACTACGAGTATAAACATGAACATATTAAAATATTCTAAAGATTTTCCATCATTACTATATTTAGTACGAAATAATCCATATCCAGTATACCCGGAATATTCTAGTTTCTTATCAAGACTTAAAACATATGAATCATGTCCATCAAATTTATTAAAAGATAAATATTCGCTTGCTGAATGCGGTTTTAAGTATACAGGAACACAAGATATGGTACAATGCTTCTTTTGTGGTTTGATTTTAAAAAACTGGATGCAAGAAAGTGGTGATACATGGTTTGAACATTCTAAGTCGAACCCAAATTGTTTATTTGTATTATTATATAAAGGAAACCAGTTTATAGAGAATGTTAAAAATAATCATGTTTGTAATTGTAAATCAGAAAAATCGTATGATGTTGTCGGATAATACATTGCAATTCTTGTATAAAATGTAATATAAAAATAAAATATTAAATTATACTAAACAAATTATATGTGTAAATACTTTATGTAATATTTCGTGAACATGTAGTCTAGTGGGTTAAGGCGTGTAGTAAAAAATTAAATATGATAGGATTAAATAAAAGGTAAGGGTTACTCTATAAACTTAAATATATAAAAAATATCATTACTATCCAACTCTCACAGATAACATTTCATGTTAATTTTTATTTTTATTTTTTACGTACATGTTAAGTTTATTTTAGGTTACAAATTTTATAGTAATATTTTAGTAAACATTTGTGTTTAAAATAGTTCACACACCATGTATAATTTTTAATTATAAACATTGATGATAAATAGATATACAAATAAAATATATTTATAATCTCATTTTAAAAATGTGCAACACGCTCTAAAAAACATTTAGACCAATAAACCCTATACTCATTAGCTATAGGAAAATGTTCCTCTACGCTTTGTAAACCGTTTTCATTGATACGAAAAATATCTTTTGGTTTGAATACATACACCCCTCTTGCTAAATACCGTTTGCAATTGTAACAATGTTCTTTTTTAAACCAATTTCGATAGCTTATACTTGATTCAAATCTATGTACAGTGTATGATTCATAACCACGATTGTTGGAATCATCAGAATGAGTTTTGTAGCAGTGATATGAACACCAACCAGCAGATTCAGTTGTTTGAGCATCCCGTATTGACAGTCTCACGCAAAATAAATTTCCGCATGGGTCTTTCATTCTGTTTAGTTCTGAATCAACTACTATATGAGGATAAAACTCCACAACTTGACTAACAGTAATTTCAGTTCCTCGAAATGGTGATAAAGATTTTAATAAATTCCTAATAGCATGTTGATGGTTTGCAAAATCATCCAAAATAGTGGGTATAGTAATAATGTCGTTACTTGAAAACATACTGAACTAAAAAAAAAACAATAATTCACATAAATAAATACACAGTAATTATACGCACTATATGTGACGTATTTAAACATTAATATTTTTTTTATATATATATTAAAAAAAGTAAACTTATAAATTAACAATAAATAGAAGCTATTGTAAATAAAAAATATATACAAAAATATAAATATAAACATTATTATTAACAATCAATAATAATTAAACAAAACAATTGAATGACAAAATATACAGGGTGTCCCAGGTCTATTTGACTAATGCAATAACTTTTTTTCTATTCAATATTTTTAAGTTTTTTTTTTTTTGTAATGATTTGTAGAGCCCTGCGCTATAATTTGTATATCTTATACTTTATTTTATTTTTTTACAACAAAAATAAATAATTTAAATTTTGTATTTAATATTTTTCTAATAATCCAAGATAGCTATTTCATAAATAAGTATTTAAAAACCATTTTGGCGTTTAAAACTTTTAATTTGGTTAAGTCGTTAATTTTTAAACAATTTTCAAAGTGTGTTAAAATTCAAATTTATTTCTTGCTAATCACTGTTACTGCTGTAGTCGATTTTCAATTGTTTTCTTCCAAGAAACAATAAATTTGTTATCATTAAAAGGTAGGTCATTAGTCATTACATAATATTATTATACATTATTGTATTTTATCATTATTTAACAGGGTCACGTGATGCTTACCATTGATGTTGATACTAAACAATTGATACTAAATTGTAGTGATGGGCAACGATATCGATAATTCGATACGATATCGATATCGTGACAAATTTCCGACATCTACATCGCTTTTGTATTGTACGATATATCGCGATATCGAAAATAATATTTTTCAAGAAAAATACATGGTATTTACTATTTGATATTTGTAGTTTTTAAGCTATAATAAATTAATAAATAATAATAGCCATTAGCTGATAACGTTTGGTGCACGTGTTCCGGTGAAATGTCAATTATTGTACACTATTAAAGTATTAAGTATTAATAATCCATTATAATGTTATCTTAAAGGAATATTTTGCTGACTTTTAAGAGGTACACGGTATAGTACCACTGGATATTCCATAATCTACAGTCTAATATGTGTCGTTGGTGCGGCGTAAACGTCTGTTACGTACTCCGCTGACCGTTATATTTCTGTCATTTATCCTACAGTGATAATTATTTTCAAATTACAACATTATTTTTAGTGATGAGTGAATTAAAATTGGTTTAATCTATTTAAAATTCAAATTTATATCCAGAAGTCTCAAAATTGGCAAAAAAATACTTGTCGATAGTCGCAACTAGTGTCCCATGTGAACGTCTGTTTAGTGAGGCTGGCAATATAACTTCAAAGAAAAGAAGTAGACTATCTCCAGATCGAGTTAACAATCTTCTTTTTTTGAACTCTTATTATAAATCCACTAGGACGTCAGACCACACTTTGGTAAGAACATACATTTTAATTTTTCAAATTTGAATTCAAGACAATATTAAAATAAAATAATTATGAATTTATTTTCTAGGATACAGCTATCGGGGTTGAACACATTTAAGGAGAATATCGATATCGTAGAAATAACGATATCGCGATATAATATCGGAAAAATCTGAACGATATCGATACAGAAAATTATATCGTTGCCCATCACTACTAAATTGTAAGAAATAGTAAAATGTAACTCTGTAAATTTAATTTTTCAACTATAAGTTCAGTTTTATTTCTTAACATTAAATAATATAACAAATTAAATATTATGGAACAATATACCTAACTAGTAACTAGTAAGTAGTAACTATGAATAATTTTCAAAGTGTGCGCCATGTTTCATTATACATTTTTCATACCGTTCCAGAATTCCAGTTGTCGTGGATTCCAACATTTCAAAAGTAAGAGAGTTACACACATCAATTATGCGTTGTTTTAAATCATCTAACGACGTTGACTGTTGGGAGTATACTTTGTCCTTTAAGTAACCCCACAAAAAGAAATTGAGTGGTGTTAGATCTGAAGATCGTGGTGGCCAATTTAGTGGACCTCTAGTTCCTATCCATCTTGATTGAAAATTTGTGTTTAAATAATCACGGACTATATTCGAGTTATGTGGTGGAGCACCGTCTTGCTGAATCCACATATTTACTCGGAGATTTAATGGAATATTTTCTAATAACATTGGTAGTGTATTAGTCAAAGAGTCTAAATAACGTTGGCCAGTTAGTGTGCCATGATAGAAATAAGGTCCAATCAAATAACCACTTATTATACCACACCACACATTGGTAGACCAGCGAACTTGTGCATTGGACTCACGTGTCCAAAATAGATTTGATTCATTCCAGTAATGAGAATTATGCCGATTGACAATTCCATTATTATTAAAACAGCTTTCATTGGTCCATAATATTTTTTTCAAAATATTATTGTGGTCATGAAGGCAAATAATTTTTGAAATATATTGAAGCCTTCTATCTGGATCAGAGGGTTTCAATCCTTGTACATAATGCAATTTGTATGGATGGAAATCATTTTTCTTCATTATACGATGTATAGAGCTACGACTGATGTCCTTTTCTTTAGCTACCGACCTGACAGATGCATGAGGATCACTGCTGAAAGCTGCCAAGACATTCACTGTATGTTCTTCATCAATAACATAAATTTTTTTTGGTTTGAAACCATTTGGAAAACGACCTAAAAAGACTATTTTTTAATGTATATCTTAATTTAAAATTTGTATAATAATAACTGAATTATACATGTATGTATTAGGTTTTAGGTACATAATTTGTTATATTAATTTTATAGGAAATTTTATTGATAGTAAAAAATTTACCTGTATTACGTAATTTTGTTTCTATATTACAAAATGTGTTTTTAGATAGGTGTTTCCTTTCTGGAAATTTTTGTAAATACAGACGAGAAGCTTTTACTGTACTTTTTCCTCCACTTTCATTAAAAACTTTTAACATATCACGGTACTCTAAATTACTATAAATAGTAGGCATATTTAAGAAAGATAAAAATAAAAAATATTGAATTTTATATTTCAAAAATCATACATAAACTGGTTCATTTAATACCCATTAACATCACATTTAATTATAAAATATTTATAGATTATTCAAATATGCAATTAAGATCATTAAAATAGTTAAGTTTTAGAATAGGTATGTAAATAATTAATGAAACAATATGTATAAAACCAGTAATTCCCAATTCATATAATATTATAATTGATAATTCGAGGTTTACATTTTGTATGAGCTACAGTGTATTTCATATTAACTAATAAATACTTTCATCATGAGTAGTTATCGTTTGTCTCGCTCCGATTTGGGCTCTACACACTCAAGTGACCAAAAAGACATTTTTAAAAAATATAAAAAATATAAAGATATGTGCAGGGATTTGGTTTTAGAAAATGAAGAGTTACAACAGGTAATATATTAAACAATTATTTACAAATTTATTAAAAAAAAATATTGTATGAATAACATATCTCTTAAACAAGTATTTAGCAACTGTAAAAACTACTTTTATACATAGGATGTTACAATTAATTTATAACAGTTTTTAAGTTCAAACAATCACAAAAGTTTGGTTTTACTTTTAGAAAAATTTAAATTTATCTCGTCAATATGAACTGGAGTGCTTAAAAAATAATGAATTAGAATTAAACAATAGTCAGTTGTCGGATGATATTAAAAAACTGAACGATATTCAGGTAACTAAAATGATTTATAACATTCAATAACATTCTCTGCTATACATGTATGTATAAGGTTCTTTCACTAGTGACGCTAGCTGAAGAAAAAAAAAAATAACCGACACCTATAATATAAGTTAACAATTTGTTGGCTAAATGTTCAAAACAAATAAAAGCATAATTATAATATTACGCAACGGTTTGCAACTAGCAGAGTATTCATGTATAAAACAATACACTCTTAAGTGTTTCAAACAATTTAACCATCAGAAGGATATTAAATGTCACATATTATGTCATGTAGAAAATTATTGATTTTATCTGTTATTAACATGAACTCTGGCAATATATAAATCTTAAAAGGGATTTCAATTAAGCTTTGTATTAATTTTCTAATACAAAGAGATCTGCAATAAAACAACAATTAAGTGTTGCAACTATATTTTTTCTATAATTTTTTATAGTAAAAATAAAAATAGATATAATAAATTACAACTTACATTTTATATAAAAACCAAGATAATGTTAGATATATTTTTAATTTATAGTATGAAAATGTTTTTTTATGTTTTATTTATTAATGAATAACAAACTAAGGAAAATTAGTATTTATTTTATCTTTTATTCTGAAATTCTCAAAGGTTGAAGTCCCTAGTCTTAAAAAGTACATGACAAGTTGACATTAAATACCTATTCTAACAATTTCAAATCATTAACTTAATTATTTCATGGGTTATTTTTTATTCTTAGTAATTATGTAAACATACTAACACACTATGAAATATTCAGAGAAATACTAAAGAAATAGGTAGTAACGTGTTTATCCATAACATTTATCTACACACTTTCAAGCCAATCAAAACTATTTCAGAATGCCCTTATTTTTCTGTTATGTTAGTTGTTATAGGTATTTATTAAATTCTTACATTAATATTATTTTTTTTTTTTATATAAACAGAGCTATAAATATGGTTAATATTGGATACATAAAGTTCCTGATGAACTAAATGACTAAATGTAAAACACTAATATTATATATCTACTCATCTACTTACAGCTAACAATATTTTTTATGATCTACAATTTTACCATTTACATTTTTTTTTTAAAAAAATGAAACATTTGATTCATGTTGTTTTATACTTAAGATGAACTGGTTACAATTTAACTTCTGATGGTTTTATGTATAGGTACATACAACTAGTTACAATAGTAACTATTGTAAGTATACAAATGTAGTATTAAAACAGCAAGGTACAAGGCATTAATTATACAACTAACTGCATGTGATTGAAAATGAAATTGTTTGAACTCTCACCAAATATGTATACTTTTAATGTTGACATCCACCTAGAATATTTTCGTTAACAGTGAGAATATTTTAATTCATTTTATTAATAAATTAATAAATGTTAATATTAATATTAAAATGGTTAGGTTGAAGTATAAATTAATTTAATACAAATGATACTCACATTTTAACAAAAATCTTATTTTGCTATTCAAATTAAATTATAATCTTCAATTGTAGTACTGTGTATAGGTAATCTACATAATATTTAATTTTGAATATTTTTCTTGATAATAGTAATTTGAAGTGTTGAGAATTTAAAATGTTATTATATGTATGTTTAATTTTTGATTTTTTTGTATCTAGTTACCAAAAGTTTATAAAGATATTAAAATAAAATAATTTTAACTTGCAAGCTAATGATAATCTGTACCTGTGTCCAAAGGCATTTAGACAAAATTGAATATTTAAAACATTTATCATCTTTATTTTGAACATTTATAATCGCCTTCTTATTTTCTATATGTTTTGGTAAAGGTATATAACTTAATCCTCTTAAAGGATTTACAATATTAATTCTTAACTGTAGTCCATCTATCCTATTTCAATTCCAACCACTTCCTTTAGCTATGAATTCTGACTCTTCTTTTAAAATTTTATTAAACATATTATTTAGTAAAACAGAAAAATTTGAGTGTGAATGTGCAAAAACATTTGTAGTTTTAAACGCAATGTCTTGAATATCGTGTGTTAAAAAATGTTCATATGTACATTCTATATAAATATTAAATTTTAAAGTACTTTTTTCTACAATTTCTTTTAACTTATTAATAACTAGTTTCTTACAATATTTAAAAAATAAATTAAAATCAAAAGATTCTTCTTCGTTTTTTATGAAAAAAGTCTTAGAGGTCTTTTTAAATCTTTGAATTTCAATTAAGCCATTGCCAACTAAATTTAAACGATTAATCTTCGATTTATTTATATTATTCAACATATTTTGATCCATAATAAATCTGAAAAATATAAAAGAAGCTACTATTTGGTTTAAATATAAAACATTTTATTTTATTTTAAAAATATTTTTGTCAATAGATAAAATAAAATTAATAATACATTTTGTTATTTTCACATCGTTAACAGGTTCATGCATACATACTATATTATGATTATTACTACAAATTAAATTATGAGTTTCAAGCAGTGTTAATAACCTTCCATTTTTTTTAACATATCCTAATTTATGTACAAATATTAAACTATTATTATTATAATCTATTAACTTTAAATAAAATATTTTATCATTATATTCATCATAAGCAGTTAAATTTAACATATTACAATTAATACCTAGTCTTAATAATATACGTTTATCTGTACTACCATTCCATAATACTAGTGTATTATAATTAAAACATTTTTTTAAAAATTGACTGGTTAAGTTAGAAACTAAATCATTTCTCATAGAATTTTCTAGTTCTTTTAAAATAATATCGAGCCGTTCAGGTTGATTTTTAAATGCATTATGTAATAAATATTTTGTTTTTTCTTTTATGTAATCGTTCATTATCATTGTTCCACCTTCTGGAGTAATTATAAGCGGTTTTCCTTGTAGTTTATAGATTTTTTGATTTATATTATTAATTTCATTGCAACTTGTAAAAGCACCTGATATTAATATAATATCATTCCTTCTATAGTTAAAAAATTCAAAGTCTGCTATAACAATTTTAGGTGATCTATTTTCCCTGAAAAATATATATATATAGCATATAAAATTACCCATTCTTCAAATAATAAAAATATATTTATATTTATATTAAAAAACAATAATCTAATAATGAAACAATAAACTAAGTTAAAACTGAAGAAATGTTAATTTATAAACTTACAAAGCTTATTATGTTAGTATACAAGACACAAAATAAATTTGATACGAGCTCAATTAAAATAATTTAAAATTTATATATTTATGCTTACATATTTGTGACTTTTCTTGAAAATATATTCAAATCATTAGCTTGAAACTTCTGTTTTAAAAAACTTCAAACAACTAAACAAAATACTGAATTACTATTCAAACACTAATTTAATTTATGATATTGAATTTATATTTATGCCTTTACGTTTTAATACATAACTATCAATTGAAGCGCTCGGCCGAACAACGGGGCAAGCGTCAGTTTCGGTAATATTGCGTTTTTCGGTGGAATATTGGGGGATTTAATGAATATGATATCTAAGTTGATAATGAAAAGACGAGTGGAACAACGAGCTATGTGCAAAGTTCACCCAAGACGTATAGAAATAGCAGGCAATTATTGAAAACTTTTTTTAATTTAGTCTAATGTATATTGAATTGTAAATCGTAAGATGCGATAAAATTTAATTTTTTTAAATTGTGTTGAATCATTATAAAAATAATTAATATTAATATTATCATTATTTCCTTTTAATAAAAAACTATTAATAATAAATTCGGTAATCAAATTACATAAGCCGCATAACAATTTGCATATTTATCGATTTTTGGAAATTCAGCATAAATCGTGAAGGTTGAACTATTATAATAAGATTATTGATTTTAATTTGTTATATCAAATCATATTAGATGATAACTTTTAATAGGAATAATTTGCAATATAATATTTTACGTTAATTATAATAAAAGTACTATTTTTTCCTTCATTATATTTTATATAATAATTTATATTTCATTATATTATATTTCATTATATTTTTAACTAATACGTAATTAACATATTATTGTATTTTTTTTGCTTATATAATTCTATTGAAAGGTTTAAATACTGTTTTTACTTTTATATATCTGATTTAAATCACACCACTTCTTTAAGGTCAAAACTTTTGATAACTATTAACTACGCTTTAATAAAAGTTGTTTCTCTCTCTCTATTGCTATAAAAGAGTATTGAATATACTATATATACTTGGTGTTATTTCTATAATAGTGTTATTTTAATTTTAAATTATACATTGTTGTACTTTTAATCATTCGTTTAAATAATAATTAATTTAAAAAAAAAAAATGGAAAATATAAAGAAATATACTGCAGTAACAGAGGATGATTCTAGTGATGTAAGTATACCTACTTAAAATATAAAAACTATTTTTTTATTATTTTGTTTTTATTATTTAAGTATACAGAAACTGACGAGAAAAGTAAAACTTCAAAAAGTAAATCTAAGGTCATAAAAAAAAGAAAAACACAACCATCGAAATCATTATCACCAGCAAAAAAAATTAAACCATTGAAGGTACGTTTTAAAAAAACTTTAATAAAATATGTTTTTCTAATCCATTTTTTCTTTTTTTAGATGAAATCTTATATGGACAAAATTGAAAAATTCATTGAAAATGAAAATACGAGTGTATTTGATGAAAAAGAGAACTCAATGACTGTAAAACAGGATGGATATAATTTCACGTTTAAATGTCCGGTAAATAATGGAAAGGACTATTGGGTATTGCAACATTATAAAATGAAAGACATAAAAGATATATCGGTTAATGACAGGTAATATATAGTTAAATCATTTCTAAACAAAATTAATCTGTTTCAATTTTATATTATGACTTCATATTTGTAAATAATTTGTGATCATTTCCATTATCATATTTCTATTTAAACTCCTATGATACGTTTTTTATTAAACAATATCAGTTATAATAATAATTTTGTATTATTAGGTGGAAACATTCAAACTGCTCAATTAAAGTATATACATCAAATGACAATTCTAGAGATGTGAATATTACAAATGAATTTACTAATTTGATTGAAATAATAACAGGAAGATTCACTTCTGACCCGGAAAGAAAAGTAACAAAGCGAAAAAATGATAAATTATGATTGATTGATGTAGAATATTTTTAATTAATTGTTTGAAAAATAAAAAAGTACTATTAACATTTTATTTTTTTATTATATTGATAACATACTTATACTAATAAACATACTTAACATATTAATAATAATTAATATTATTGAAAAATCGAAATTATAATATAAAAAACAAGTGATATAACACGTAAATCTTTTAAAAAACATGTCTAACAATAATCGTCATTGAAATATTACAATTAAAAAATAAAATATTAATTTGCACAACGTAAATCATAACTAAGGTTAAATTAATAATTTTGAACGCATGCATTTAACAATTATTCATTTCTTTAAAGTCTTATTGGTAAAAGTTAATCGTCTCAATTGGATAATGAAAAAACTCAATCGAAACATATTATTTGTATATTTCTTTTAATACCATATCTGAAATTTTTTCACAGTGAAACTGTTGTAATTCAAGAATAAAATATTTATCTTCACAGCGCACATTACTTAAATTGAATTCATAATTTTGAACATATGCATTTACTAATTCTTTCTTTTGACACGATACTGGTAAATCTGTAATATCTTGTTTGATTAATGATAATACTAAATCCAAACATGTTTGATACAAATTCAACTGTTTTTGTTTTGTAAGAATACATGCATTAACACAATATTGTAATTGTTTTAATCGTGATAAATTGTAGCGAGATAATGTTATACGGTTGTTATCGACTCGTAATGTAATATGACATGTGATGAAATCCGACCGATTTAGAGCGTTTTTAAATTTTATGAATCCGAATAATCTTCGAAATATTAGATTATACAATAATTATCGTATACATACTCGTATTGTTGTAATTTTTTTTTTTTTTTTTTAGCCGAACTCAAATCGTTTAGATTATACAATAATATTGTATACGATAATTATTGTATACATATTATTGTATTTTTAGCCGATCTCAAATCGTTTTCTCGCCATAACTCGGCCGCAATTAGACGGAGAGGGCTGGAAATGGTATCATTAGAACCGCATGGAAATTTTACGTCGATTTAGCTTTATTCAGACCCGATCGGATGAAATCCGACCGATTTAGAGCGTTTTTAAATTTTAATGAATGCGAATAATCTTCGAAATATTAGATTATACAATAATTATCGTATACGATAATTATCGTATACATACTCGTATTGTTGTAATTTTTTTTTTTTTTTTTAGCCGAACTCAAATCGTTTAGATTATACAATAATATTGCATACGATAATTATTGTATACAATATTATTGTATTTCAGCCGATCTCAAATCGTTTTTTCGCTATTACTCGGCCGCTATTAGACTTAGAGGGCTAGAAATGGTCTCATTGGAACCGAAAGGAAATTCTACGTCGATTAAGTTATATTTGGACCCGATCGGATGAAATCGGACCGATTTAGAGCGTTTTTAAATTTTATGAATCCGAATATTCTTCGAAATATTAGATTATACAATGATATTGTGTACAATAATATTATCATATACGATAATAATTGTATACATATGATTGTATTTTTAGCCGATCTCAAATCGTTTTTTCGCTAAAACTCGGCCGCTATTAGACTTAAAGGGCTGGAAATGGTCCCATTGGAACCGAATGGAAATTCCACGTCGATTAAGTTATATTTGGACCCGATCGGATGAAATCGGACCGATTTAGAAAGTTTTGAAATTTTTATAAATCCGAATAATCTTCGAAATATTAGATTATACAATAATTATCGTATACATACTCGTATTGTTGTAATTTTTTTTTTTTTTAGCCGAACTTAAAATTTTTTTTTTTTTTTTAGCCGAATTCAAATCGTTCAGATTATACAATAATATTGTATACAATAATATTGTATACGATAATTATTGTATACATATTATTGTATTTTTAGCCGATCTCAAATCGTTTTTTCACCATTACTCGGCTGCTATTAGACTAAGAGCGCTGAAAATTATTTCATTCGAATCGCGAGGAAATTCTACGTCGATTAAGCTCTATTTAGACCCGATCGGATAAAATAGGTTTGATTAAGAGCGTTTTTATATGTTATGAATCCGAATATTATTGTATTTTTAGCCGATCTCAAATCGTTTTTTCATCATTACTCGGCCGCTATTAGACTTAGAGGGCTGGAAATAGTCTCGTTGGAAGCGCAAGGAAATTTTACGTCGATTTAGCTTCATTCAGACCCGATCGGATGCAATCCGACCGATTTAGAGCGTTTTTAAATTTTTATGAATGCGAATAATCTTCGAAATATTAGATTATACAATAATTATCGTATACGATAACTATCGTATACATACTCGTATTGTTGTAATTTTTTTTTTTTTTTTTTAGCCGAACTCAAATCGTTTAGATTATATTTAGAGCGTTTTTAAATTTTTATGAATGCGAATAATCTTCGAAATATTAGATTATACAATAATTATCGTATACGATAATTATCGTATACATACTCGTATTGTTGTAATTTTTTTTTTTTTTTTTAGCCGAACTCAAATCGTTTAGATTATACAATAATATTGCATACGATAATTATTGTATACAATATTATTGTATTTCAGCCAATCTCAAATCGTTTTTTCGCTATTACTCTGCCGCTATTAGACTTAGAGTGCTAGAAATGGTCTCATTGGAACCGAAAGGAAATTCTACGTCGATTAAGTTATATTTGGACCCGATCGGATGAATTCGGAACGATTTAGGGCGTTTTTAAATTTTATGAATCCGAATATTCTTCGAAATATTAGATTATACGATGATATTGTGTACAATGATTATCGTATACATATTATTGTATTTTTAGCCTATCTCAAATAATTTTTTCGCCATAACTCGGCTGCTATTAGACTTAGAGTGCTAATAATGGTCTCATTCGAACCGCATGGAAATTCTACGTCGATTTAGCTATATTTGAACCCGATTGGATGCAATCCAACCGATTTAGAGAGTTTTTAAATTTTTATGAATGCGAATATTCTTCGAAATATTAGATTATACAATAATATTGTGTACAATAATATTATCATATACGATAATAATTGTATACATATGATTGTATTTTTAGCCGATCTCAAATCGTTTTTTCGCTAAAACTCGGCCGCTATTAGACTTAAAGGGCTGGAAATGGTCCCATTGGAACCGAATGGAAATTCCACGTCGATTAAGTTATATTTGGACCCGATCGGATGAATTCGGAACGATTTAGGGCGTTTTTAAATTTTATGAATCCGAATATTATTGTATTTTTAGCCGATCTCAAATCGTTTTTTCACCATTACTCGGCCGCTATTAGACTTAGATGGCTGGGTATGGTCTCGTTGGAAGCGCAAGACAATTCAACGTCGATTAAGTTATATTTGGACCCGATCGGATGAAATCGGACCGATTTAGAGCGTTTTTAAATTTTATGAATCCGAATATTCTTCGAAATATTAGATTATACGATGATATTGTGTACAATGATTATCGTATACATATTATTGTATTTTTAGCCTATCTCAAATAATTTTTTCGCCATAACTCGGCTGCTATTAGACTTAGAGTGCTAATAATGGTCTCATTCGAACCGCATGGAAATTCTACGTCGATTTAGCTATATTTGAACCCGATTGGATGCAATCCAACCGATTTAGAGAGTTTTTAAATTTTTATGAATGCGAATATTCTTCGAAATATTAGATTATACAATAATATTGTGTACAATAATATTATCATATACGATAATAATTGTATACATATGATTGTATTTTTAGCCGATCTCAAATCGTTTTTTCGCTAAAACTCGGCCGCTATTAGACTTAAAGGGCTGGAAATGGTCCCATTGGAACCGAATGGAAATTCCACGTCGATTAAGTTATATTTGGACCCGATCGGATGAAATCGGACCGATTTAGAAAGTTTTGAAATTTTTATAAATCCGAATAATCTTCGAAATATTAGATTATACAATAATTATCGTATACATACTCGTATTGTTGTAATTTTTTTTTTTTTTTTTTAGCCGAACTTAAAATTTTTTTTTTTTTTTTAGCCGAATTCAAATCGTTCAGATTATACAATAATATTGTATACAATAATATTGTATACGATAATTATTGTATACATATTATTGTATTTTTAGCCGATCTCAAATCGTTTTTTCACCATTACTCGGCTGCTATTAGACTTAGAGGGCTAGAAATGGTCTCATTGGAACCGAAAGGAAATTCTACGTCGATTAAGTTATATTTGGACCCGATCGGATGGAATCGGACCGATTTAGAGCGTTTTAAATTTTTAAGAATCCGAATATTCTTCCCAATATCAGATTATAAAATCATATTGTATACATATTATTATATTTTTAGCCGATCTCAAATAGTTTTTTCGCCATAACACGGCCGCTATTAGACTTAGAGGGCTGGATATGGTCTCGTTGGAAGCGCAAGACAATTCTACGTCGAGCTGGAAATGGTCTCGTTGGAAGCGCAAGGAAATTCTACGTAGATTAAGCTATATTTGGACCCGATCGGATGAAAACGGACCGATTTAAAGCGTTTTTATATGTTATGAATCCGAATATTATTGTATTTTTAGCCGATCTCAAATCGTTTTTTCGCCATTACTCGGCCGGTATTAGACTTAGAGGGTTGGAAATGGTTTCTTTGGAAGCGCAAGGAAATTCTACGTCGATTGACTAATTTTGGACCCGATCGGTTAAAAATCGGACCGATTTAGAGCGTTTTTAAAAATTTTGAATCCGAATATTCTTCGATATAACAGATTATACTTTCATATTGTGTACAATAATTATCGTATACGATAAATATTGTATACATATTATTGTATTTTTAGCCAATTACAAATCGTTTTTTCATCATTACTCGGCCGCTATTAGACTAAGAGGGCTGGATATAGTCTCGTTGGAAGCGCAAGGAAATTCTACGTAGATTAAGCTATATTTGGACCCGATCGGATGAAAACGGACCGATTTAAAGCGTTTTTATATGTTATGAATCCGAATATTATTGTATTTTTAGCCGATCTCAAATCGTTTTTTCACCATTACTCGGCTGCTATTAGACTAAGAGCGCTGAAAATTATTTCATTCGAATCGCGAGGAAATTCTACGTCGATTAAGCTCTATTTAGACCCGATCGGATAAAATAGGTTTGATTAAGAGCGTTTTTATATGTTATGAATCCGAATATTATTGTATTTTTAGCCGATCTCAAATCGTTTTTTCATCATTACTCGGCCGCTATTAGACTTAGAGGGCTGGAAATAGTCTCGTTGGAAGCGCAAGGAAATTTTACGTCGTTTTAGCTTCATTCAGACCCGATCGGATGCAATCCGACCGATTTAGAGCGTTTTTAAATTTTTATGAATGCGAATAATCTTCGAAATATTAGATTATACAATAATTATCGTATACGATAATTATCGTATACATACTCGTATTGTTGTAATTTTTTTTTTTTTTTTTAGCCGAACTCAAATCGTTTAGATTATACAATAATATTGCATACGATAATTATTGTATACAATATTATTGTATTTCAGCCAATCTCAAATCGTTTTTTCGCTATTACTCTGCCGCTATTAGACTTAGAGTGCTAGAAATGGTCTCATTGGAACCGAAAGGAAATTCTACGTCGATTAAGTTATATTTGGACCCGATCGGATGAATTCGGAACGATTTAGGGCGTTTTTAAATTTTATGAATCCGAATATTCTTCGAAATATTAGATTATACGATGATATTGTGTACAATGATTATCGTATACATATTATTGTATTTTTAGCCTATCTCAAATAATTTTTTCGCCATAACTCGGCTGCTATTAGACTTAGAGTGCTAATAATGGTCTCATTCGAACCGCATGGAAATTCTACGTCGATTTAGCTATATTTGAACCCGATTGGATGCAATCCAACCGATTTAGAGAGTTTTTAAATTTTTATGAATGCGAATATTCTTCGAAATATTAGATTATACAATAATATTGTGTACAATAATATTATCATATACGATAATAATTGTATACATATGATTGTATTTTTAGCCGATCTCAAATCGTTTTTTCGCTAAAACTCGGCCGCTATTAGACTTAAAGGGCTGGAAATGGTCCCATTGGAACCGAATGGAAATTCCACGTCGATTAAGTTATATTTGGACCCGATCGGATGAATTCGGAACGATTTAGGGCGTTTTTAAATTTTATGAATCCGAATATTATTGTATTTTTAGCCGATCTCAAATCGTTTTTTCACCATTACTCGGCCGCTATTAGACTTAGATGGCTGGGTATGGTCTCGTTGGAAGCGCAAGACAATTCAACGTCGATTAAGTTATATTTGGACCCGATCGGATGAAATCGGACCGATTTAGAGCGTTTTTAAATTTTATGAATCCGAATATTCTTCGAAATATTAGATTATACGATGATATTGTGTACAATGATTATCGTATACATATTATTGTATTTTTAGCCTATCTCAAATAATTTTTTCGCCATAACTCGGCTGCTATTAGACTTAGAGTGCTAATAATGGTCTCATTCGAACCGCATGGAAATTCTACGTCGATTTAGCTATATTTGAACCCGATTGGATGCAATCCAACCGATTTAGAGAGTTTTTAAATTTTTATGAATGCGAATATTCTTCGAAATATTAGATTATACAATAATATTGTGTACAATAATATTATCATATACGATAATAATTGTATACATATGATTGTATTTTTAGCCGATCTCAAATCGTTTTTTCGCTAAAACTCGGCCGCTATTAGACTTAAAGGGCTGGAAATGGTCCCATTGGAACCGAATGGAAATTCCACGTCGATTAAGTTATATTTGGACCCGATCGGATGAAATCGGACCGATTTAGAAAGTTTTGAAATTTTTATAAATCCGAATAATCTTCGAAATATTAGATTATACAATAATTATCGTATACATACTCGTATTGTTGTAATTTTTTTTTTTTTTTTTTAGCCGAACTTAAAATTTTTTTTTTTTTTTTAGCCGAATTCAAATCGTTCAGATTATACAATAATATTGTATACAATAATATTGTATACGATAATTATTGTATACATATTATTGTATTTTTAGCCGATCTCAAATCGTTTTTTCACCATTACTCGGCTGCTATTAGACTTAGAGGGCTAGAAATGGTCTCATTGGAACCGAAAGGAAATTCTACGTCGATTAAGTTATATTTGGACCCGATCGGATGGAATCGGACCGATTTAGAGCGTTTTAAATTTTTAAGAATCCGAATATTCTTCCCAATATCAGATTATAAAATCATATTGTATACATATTATTATATTTTTAGCCGATCTCAAATAGTTTTTTCGCCATAACACGGCCGCTATTAGACTTAGAGGGCTGGATATGGTCTCGTTGGAAGCGCAAGACAATTCTACGTCGAGCTGGAAATGGTCTCGTTGGAAGCGCAAGGAAATTCTACGTAGATTAAGCTATATTTGGACCCGATCGGATGAAAACGGACCGATTTAAAGCGTTTTTATATGTTATGAATCCGAATATTATTGTATTTTTAGCCGATCTCAAATCGTTTTTTCGCCATTACTCGGCCGGTATTAGACTTAGAGGGTTGGAAATGGTTTCTTTGGAAGCGCAAGGAAATTCTACGTCGATTGACTAATTTTGGACCCGATCGGTTAAAAATCGGACCGATTTAGAGCGTTTTTAAAAATTTTGAATCCGAATATTCTTCGATATAACAGATTATACTTTCATATTGTGTACAATAATTATCGTATACGATAAATATTGTATACATATTATTGTATTTTTAGCCAATTACAAATCGTTTTTTCATCATTACTCGGCCGCTATTAGACTAAGAGGGCTGGATATAGTCTCGTTGGAAGCACAAGGAAATTCTACGTAGATTAAGCTATATTTGGACCCGATCGGATGAAAACGGACCGATTTAAAGCGTTTTTATATGTTATGAATCCGAATATTATTGTATTTTTAGCCGATCTCAAATCGTTTTTTCACCATTACTCGGCTGCTATTAGACTAAGAGCGCTGAAAATTATTTCATTCGAATCGCGAGGAAATTCTACGTCGATTAAGCTCTATTTAGACCCGATCGGATAAAATAGGTTTGATTAAGAGCGTTTTTATATGTTATGAATCCGAATATTATTGTATTTTTAGCCGATCTCAAATCGTTTTTTCATCATTACTCGGCCGCTATTAGACTTAGAGGGCTGGAAATAGTCTCGTTGGAAGCGCAAGGAAATTTTACGTCGTTTTAGCTTCATTCAGACCCGATCGGATGCAATCCGACCGATTTAGAGCGTTTTTAAATTTTTATGAATGCGAATAATCTTCGAAATATTAGATTATACAATAATTATCGTATACGATAATTATCGTATACATACTCGTATTGTTGTAATTTTTTTTTTTTTTTTTAGCCGAACTCAAATCGTTTAGATTATACAATAATATTGCATACGATAATTATTGTATACAATATTATTGTATTTCAGCCAATCTCAAATCGTTTTTTCGCTATTACTCTGCCGCTATTAGACTTAGAGTGCTAGAAATGGTCTCATTGGAACCGAAAGGAAATTCTACGTCGATTAAGTTATATTTGGACCCGATCGGATGAATTCGGAACGATTTAGGGCGTTTTTAAATTTTATGAATCCGAATATTCTTCGAAATATTAGATTATACGATGATATTGTGTACAATGATTATCGTATACATATTATTGTATTTTTAGCCTATCTCAAATAATTTTTTCGCCATAACTCGGCTGCTATTAGACTTAGAGTGCTAATAATGGTCTCATTCGAACCGCATGGAAATTCTACGTCGATTAAGTTATATTTGGACCCGATCGGATGAAATCGGACCGATTTAGAAAGTTTTGAAATTTTTATAAATCCGAATAATCTTCGAAATATTAGATTATACAATAATTATCGTATACATACTCGTATTGTTGTAATTTTTTTTTTTTTTTTTTAGCCGAACTTAAAATTTTTTTTTTTTTTTTAGCCGAATTCAAATCGTTCAGATTATACAATAATATTGTATACGATAATTATTGTATACATATTATTGTATTTTTAGCCGATCTCAAATCGTTTTTTCACCATTACTCGGCTGCTATTAGACTAAGAGTGCTGAAAATTATTTCGTTCGAACCGCAAGGAAATTCTACGTCGATTAAGCTCTATTTGGACCCGATCGGATAAAATAGGTTTGATTAAGAGCGTTTTTATATGTTATGAATCCGAATATTATTGTATTTTTAGCCGATCTCAAATCGTTTTTTCGCCATTACTCGGCCGGTATTAGACTTAGAGGGTTGGAAATGGTTTCTTTGGAAGCGCAAGGAAATTCTACGTCGATTGACTAATTTTGGACCCGATCGGTTAAAAATCGGACCGATTTAGAGCGTTTTTAAAAATTTTGAATCCGAATATTCTTCGATATAACAGATTATACTTTCATATTGTGTACAATAATTATCGTATACGATAATTATTGTATACATATTATTGTATTTTTAGCCGATTACAAATCGTTTTTTCATCATTACTCGGCCGCTATTAGACTAAGAGGGCTGGATATAGTCTCGTTGGAAGCGCAAGGAAATTCTACGTAGATTAAGCTATATTTGGACCCGATCGGATGAAAACGGACCGATTTAAAGCGTTTTTATATGTTATGAATCCGAATATTATTGTATTTTTAGCCGATCTCAAATCGTTTTTTCACCATTACTCGGCTGCTATTAGACTAAGAGCGCTGAAAATTATTTCATTCGAATCGCGAGGAAATTCTACGTCGATTAAGCTCTATTTAGACCCGATCGGATAAAATAGGTTTGATTAAGAGCGTTTTTATATGTTATGAATCCGAATATTATTGTATTTTTAGCCGATCTCAAATCGTTTTTTCATCATTACTCGGCCGCTATTAGACTTAGAGGGCTGGAAATAGTCTCGTTGGAAGCGCAAGGAAATTTTACGTCGATTTAGCTTCATTCAGACCCGATCGGATGCAATCCGACCGATTTAGAGCGTTTTTAAATTTTTATGAATGCGAATAATCTTCGAAATATTAGATTATACAATAATTATCGTATACGATAATTATCGTATACATACTCGTATTGTTGTAATTTTTTTTTTTTTTTTTAGCCGAACTCAAATCGTTTAGATTATACAATAATATTGCATACGATAATTATTGTATACAATATTATTGTATTTCAGCCGATCTCAAATCGTTTTTTCGCTATTACTCGGCCGCTATTAGACTTAGATGGCTGGGTATGGTCTCGTTGGAAGCGCAAGACAATTCAACGTCGATTAAGTTATATTTGGACCCGATCGGATAAAATCGGACCGATTTAGAGCGTTTTTAAATTTTATGAATCCGAATATTCTTCGAAATATTAGATTATACGATGATATTGTGTACAATGATTATCGTATACATATTATTGTATTTTTAGCCTATCTCAAATAATTTTTTCGCCATAACTCGGCTGCTATTAGACTTAGAGTGCTAATAATGGTCTCATTCGAACCGCATGGAAATTCTACGTCGATTTAGCTATATTTGAACCCGATTGGATGCAATCCAACCGATTTAGAGAGTTTTTAAATTTTTATGAATGCGAATATTCTTCGAAATATTAGATTATACAATAATATTGTGTACAATAATATTATCATATACGATAATAATTGTATACATATGATTGTATTTTTAGCCGATCTCAAATCGTTTTTTCGCTAAAACTCGGCCGCTATTAGACTTAAAGGGCTGGAAATGGTCCCATTGGAACCGAATGGAAATTCCACGTCGATTAAGTTATATTTGGACCCGATCGGATGAATTCGGAACGATTTAGGGCGTTTTTAAATTTTATGAATCCGAATATTATTGTATTTTTAGCCGATCTCAAATCGTTTTTTCACCATTACTCGGCCGCTATTAGACTTAGATGGCTGGGTATGGTCTCGTTGGAAGCGCAAGACAATTCAACGTCGATTAAGTTATATTTGGACCCGATCGGATGAAATCGGACCGATTTAGAGCGTTTTTAAATTTTATGAATCCGAATATTCTTCGAAATATTAGATTATACGATGATATTGTGTACAATGATTATCGTATACATATTATTGTATTTTTAGCCTATCTCAAATAATTTTTTCGCCATAACTCGGCTGCTATTAGACTTAGAGTGCTAATAATGGTCTCATTCGAACCGCATGGAAATTCTACGTCGATTTAGCTATATTTGAACCCGATTGGATGCAATCCAACCGATTTAGAGAGTTTTTAAATTTTTATGAATGCGAATATTCTTCGAAATATTAGATTATACAATAATATTGTGTACAATAATATTATCATATACGATAATAATTGTATACATATGATTGTATTTTTAGCCGATTTCAAATCGTTTTTTCGCTAAAACTCGGCCGCTATTAGACTTAAAGGGCTGGAAATGGTCCCATTGGAACCGAATGGAAATTCCACGTCGATTAAGTTATATTTGGACCCGATCGGATGAAATCGGACCGATTTAGAAAGTTTTGAAATTTTTATAAATCCGAATAATCTTCGAAATATTAGATTATACAATAATTATCGTATACATACTCGTATTGTTGTAATTTTTTTTTTTTTTTTTTAGCCGAACTTAAAATTTTTTTTTTTTTTTTAGCCGAATTCAAATCGTTCAGATTATACAATAATATTGTATACAATAATATTGTATACGATAATTATTGTATACATATTATTGTATTTTTAGCCGATCTCAAATCGTTTTTTCACCATTACTCGGCTGCTATTAGACTTAGAGGGCTAGAAATGGTCTCATTGGAACCGAAAGGAAATTCTACGTCGATTAAGTTATATTTGGACCCGATCGGATGGAATCGGACCGATTTAGAGCGTTTTAAATTTTTAAGAATCCGAATATTCTTCCCAATATCAGATTATAAAATCATATTGTATACATATTATTATATTTTTAGCCGATCTCAAATAGTTTTTTCGCCATAACACGGCCGCTATTAGACTTAGAGGGCTGGATATGGTCTCGTTGGAAGCGCAAGACAATTCTACGTCGAGCTGGAAATGGTCTCGTTGGAAGCGCAAGGAAATTCTACGTAGATTAAGCTATATTTGGACCCGATCGGATGAAAACGGACCGATTTAAAGCGTTTTTATATGTTATGAATCCGAATATTATTGTATTTTTAGCCGATCTCAAATCGTTTTTTCGCCATTACTCGGCCGGTATTAGACTTAGAGGGTTGGAAATGGTTTCTTTGGAAGCGCAAGGAAATTCTACGTCGATTGACTAATTTTGGACCCGATCGGTTAAAAATCGGACCGATTTAGAGCGTTTTTAAAAATTTTGAATCCGAATATTCTTCGATATAACAGATTATACTTTCATATTGTGTACAATAATTATCGTATACGATAAATATTGTATACATATTATTGTATTTTTAGCCAATTACAAATCGTTTTTTCATCATTACTCGGCCGCTATTAGACTAAGAGGGCTGGATATAGTCTCGTTGGAAGCACAAGGAAATTCTACGTAGATTAAGCTATATTTGGACCCGATCGGATGAAAACGGACCGATTTAAAGCGTTTTTATATGTTATGAATCCGAATATTATTGTATTTTTAGCCGATCTCAAATCGTTTTTTCACCATTACTCGGCTGCTATTAGACTAAGAGCGCTGAAAATTATTTCATTCGAATCGCGAGGAAATTCTACGTCGATTAAGCTCTATTTAGACCCGATCGGATAAAATAGGTTTGATTAAGAGCGTTTTTATATGTTATGAATCCGAATATTATTGTATTTTTAGCCGATCTCAAATCGTTTTTTCATCATTACTCGGCCGCTATTAGACTTAGAGGGCTGGAAATAGTCTCGTTGGAAGCGCAAGGAAATTTTACGTCGTTTTAGCTTCATTCAGACCCGATCGGATGCAATCCGACCGATTTAGAGCGTTTTTAAATTTTTATGAATGCGAATAATCTTCGAAATATTAGATTATACAATAATTATCGTATACGATAATTATCGTATACATACTCGTATTGTTGTAATTTTTTTTTTTTTTTTTAGCCGAACTCAAATCGTTTAGATTATACAATAATATTGCATACGATAATTATTGTATACAATATTATTGTATTTCAGCCAATCTCAAATCGTTTTTTCGCTATTACTCTGCCGCTATTAGACTTAGAGTGCTAGAAATGGTCTCATTGGAACCGAAAGGAAATTCTACGTCGATTAAGTTATATTTGGACCCGATCGGATGAATTCGGAACGATTTAGGGCGTTTTTAAATTTTATGAATCCGAATATTCTTCGAAATATTAGATTATACGATGATATTGTGTACAATGATTATCGTATACATATTATTGTATTTTTAGCCTATCTCAAATAATTTTTTCGCCATAACTCGGCTGCTATTAGACTTAGAGTGCTAATAATGGTCTCATTCGAACCGCATGGAAATTCTACGTCGATTAAGTTATATTTGGACCCGATCGGATGAAATCGGACCGATTTAGAAAGTTTTGAAATTTTTATAAATCCGAATAATCTTCGAAATATTAGATTATACAATAATTATCGTATACATACTCGTATTGTTGTAATTTTTTTTTTTTTTTTTTAGCCGAACTTAAAATTTTTTTTTTTTTTTTAGCCGAATTCAAATCGTTCAGATTATACAATAATATTGTATACGATAATTATTGTATACATATTATTGTATTTTTAGCCGATCTCAAATCGTTTTTTCACCATTACTCGGCTGCTATTAGACTAAGAGTGCTGAAAATTATTTCGTTCGAACCGCAAGGAAATTCTACGTCGATTAAGCTCTATTTGGACCCGATCGGATAAAATAGGTTTGATTAAGAGCGTTTTTATATGTTATGAATCCGAATATTATTGTATTTTTAGCCGATCTCAAATCGTTTTTTCGCCATTACTCGGCCGGTATTAGACTTAGAGGGTTGGAAATGGTTTCTTTGGAAGCGCAAGGAAATTCTACGTCGATTGACTAATTTTGGACCCGATCGGTTAAAAATCGGACCGATTTAGAGCGTTTTTAAAAATTTTGAATCCGAATATTCTTCGATATAACAGATTATACTTTCATATTGTGTACAATAATTATCGTATACGATAATTATTGTATACATATTATTGTATTTTTAGCCGATTACAAATCGTTTTTTCATCATTACTCGGCCGCTATTAGACTAAGAGGGCTGGATATAGTCTCGTTGGAAGCGCAAGGAAATTCTACGTAGATTAAGCTATATTTGGACCCGATCGGATGAAAACGGACCGATTTAAAGCGTTTTTATATGTTATGAATCCGAATATTATTGTATTTTTAGCCGATCTCAAATCGTTTTTTCACCATTACTCGGCTGCTATTAGACTAAGAGCGCTGAAAATTATTTCATTCGAATCGCGAGGAAATTCTACGTCGATTAAGCTCTATTTAGACCCGATCGGATAAAATAGGTTTGATTAAGAGCGTTTTTATATGTTATGAATCCGAATATTATTGTATTTTTAGCCGATCTCAAATCGTTTTTTCATCATTACTCGGCCGCTATTAGACTTAGAGGGCTGGAAATAGTCTCGTTGGAAGCGCAAGGAAATTTTACGTCGATTTAGCTTCATTCAGACCCGATCGGATGCAATCCGACCGATTTAGAGCGTTTTTAAATTTTTATGAATGCGAATAATCTTCGAAATATTAGATTATACAATAATTATCGTATACGATAATTATCGTATACATACTCGTATTGTTGTAATTTTTTTTTTTTTTTTTTAGCCGAACTCAAATCGTTTAGATTATACAATAATATTGCATACGATAATTATTGTATACAATATTATTGTATTTCAGCCGATCTCAAATCGTTTTTTCGCTATTACTCGGCCGCTATTAGACTTAGATGGCTGGGTATGGTCTCGTTGGAAGCGCAAGACAATTCAACGTCGATTAAGTTATATTTGGACCCGATCGGATAAAATCGGACCGATTTAGAGCGTTTTTAAATTTTATGAATCCGAATATTCTTCGAAATATTAGATTATACGATGATATTGTGTACAATGATTATCGTATACATATTATTGTATTTTTAGCCTATCTCAAATAATTTTTTCGCCATAACTCGGCTGCTATTAGACTTAGAGTGCTAATAATGGTCTCATTCGAACCGCATGGAAATTCTACGTCGATTTAGCTATATTTGAACCCGATTGGATGCAATCCAACCGATTTAGAGAGTTTTTAAATTTTTATGAATGCGAATATTCTTCGAAATATTAGATTATACAATAATATTGTGTACAATAATATTATCATATACGATAATAATTGTATACATATGATTGTATTTTTAGCCGATCTCAAATCGTTTTTTCGCTAAAACTCGGCCGCTATTAGACTTAAAGGGCTGGAAATGGTCCCATTGGAACCGAATGGAAATTCCACGTCGATTAAGTTATATTTGGACCCGATCGGATGAATTCGGAACGATTTAGGGCGTTTTTAAATTTTATGAATCCGAATATTATTGTATTTTTAGCCGATCTCAAATCGTTTTTTCACCATTACTCGGCCGCTATTAGACTTAGATGGCTGGGTATGGTCTCGTTGGAAGCGCAAGACAATTCAACGTCGATTAAGTTATATTTGGACCCGATCGGATGAAATCGGACCGATTTAGAGCGTTTTTAAATTTTATGAATCCGAATATTCTTCGAAATATTAGATTATACGATGATATTGTGTACAATGATTATCGTATACATATTATTGTATTTTTAGCCTATCTCAAATAATTTTTTCGCCATAACTCGGCTGCTATTAGACTTAGAGTGCTAATAATGGTCTCATTCGAACCGCATGGAAATTCTACGTCGATTTAGCTATATTTGAACCCGATTGGATGCAATCCAACCGATTTAGAGAGTTTTTAAATTTTTATGAATGCGAATATTCTTCGAAATATTAGATTATACAATAATATTGTGTACAATAATATTATCATATACGATAATAATTGTATACATATGATTGTATTTTTAGCCGATCTCAAATCGTTTTTTCGCTAAAACTCGGCCGCTATTAGACTTAAAGGGCTGGAAATGGTCCCATTGGAACCGAATGGAAATTCCACGTCGATTAAGTTATATTTGGACCCGATCGGATGAAATCGGACCGATTTAGAAAGTTTTGAAATTTTTATAAATCCGAATAATCTTCGAAATATTAGATTATACAATAATTATCGTATACATACTCGTATTGTTGTAATTTTTTTTTTTTTTTTTTAGCCGAACTTAAAATTTTTTTTTTTTTTTTAGCCGAATTCAAATCGTTCAGATTATACAATAATATTGTATACAATAATATTGTATACGATAATTATTGTATACATATTATTGTATTTTTAGCCGATCTCAAATCGTTTTTTCACCATTACTCGGCTGCTATTAGACTTAGAGGGCTAGAAATGGTCTCATTGGAACCGAAAGGAAATTCTACGTCGATTAAGTTATATTTGGACCCGATCGGATGGAATCGGACCGATTTAGAGCGTTTTAAATTTTTAAGAATCCGAATATTCTTCCCAATATCAGATTATAAAATCATATTGTATACATATTATTATATTTTTAGCCGATCTCAAATAGTTTTTTCGCCATAACACGGCCGCTATTAGACTTAGAGGGCTGGATATGGTCTCGTTGGAAGCGCAAGACAATTCTACGTCGAGCTGGAAATGGTCTCGTTGGAAGCGCAAGGAAATTCTACGTAGATTAAGCTATATTTGGACCCGATCGGATGAAAACGGACCGATTTAAAGCGTTTTTATATGTTATGAATCCGAATATTATTGTATTTTTAGCCGATCTCAAATCGTTTTTTCGCCATTACTCGGCCGGTATTAGACTTAGAGGGTTGGAAATGGTTTCTTTGGAAGCGCAAGGAAATTCTACGTCGATTGACTAATTTTGGACCCGATCGGTTAAAAATCGGACCGATTTAGAGCGTTTTTAAAAATTTTGAATCCGAATATTCTTCGATATAACAGATTATACTTTCATATTGTGTACAATAATTATCGTATACGATAAATATTGTATACATATTATTGTATTTTTAGCCAATTACAAATCGTTTTTTCATCATTACTCGGCCGCTATTAGACTAAGAGGGCTGGATATAGTCTCGTTGGAAGCACAAGGAAATTCTACGTAGATTAAGCTATATTTGGACCCGATCGGATGAAAACGGACCGATTTAAAGCGTTTTTATATGTTATGAATCCGAATATTATTGTATTTTTAGCCGATCTCAAATCGTTTTTTCACCATTACTCGGCTGCTATTAGACTAAGAGCGCTGAAAATTATTTCATTCGAATCGCGAGGAAATTCTACGTCGATTAAGCTCTATTTAGACCCGATCGGATAAAATAGGTTTGATTAAGAGCGTTTTTATATGTTATGAATCCGAATATTATTGTATTTTTAGCCGATCTCAAATCGTTTTTTCATCATTACTCGGCCGCTATTAGACTTAGAGGGCTGGAAATAGTCTCGTTGGAAGCGCAAGGAAATTTTACGTCGTTTTAGCTTCATTCAGACCCGATCGGATGCAATCCGACCGATTTAGAGCGTTTTTAAATTTTTATGAATGCGAATAATCTTCGAAATATTAGATTATACAATAATTATCGTATACGATAATTATCGTATACATACTCGTATTGTTGTAATTTTTTTTTTTTTTTTTAGCCGAACTCAAATCGTTTAGATTATACAATAATATTGCATACGATAATTATTGTATACAATATTATTGTATTTCAGCCAATCTCAAATCGTTTTTTCGCTATTACTCTGCCGCTATTAGACTTAGAGTGCTAGAAATGGTCTCATTGGAACCGAAAGGAAATTCTACGTCGATTAAGTTATATTTGGACCCGATCGGATGAATTCGGAACGATTTAGGGCGTTTTTAAATTTTATGAATCCGAATATTCTTCGAAATATTAGATTATACGATGATATTGTGTACAATGATTATCGTATACATATTATTGTATTTTTAGCCTATCTCAAATAATTTTTTCGCCATAACTCGGCTGCTATTAGACTTAGAGTGCTAATAATGGTCTCATTCGAACCGCATGGAAATTCTACGTCGATTAAGTTATATTTGGACCCGATCGGATGAAATCGGACCGATTTAGAAAGTTTTGAAATTTTTATAAATCCGAATAATCTTCGAAATATTAGATTATACAATAATTATCGTATACATACTCGTATTGTTGTAATTTTTTTTTTTTTTTTTTAGCCGAACTTAAAATTTTTTTTTTTTTTTTAGCCGAATTCAAATCGTTCAGATTATACAATAATATTGTATACAATAATATTGTATACGATAATTATTGTATACATATTATTGTATTTTTAGCCGATCTCAAATCGTTTTTTCACCATTACTCGGCTGCTATTAGACTAAGAGTGCTGAAAATTATTTCGTTCGAACCGCAAGGAAATTCTACGTCGATTAAGCTCTATTTGGACCCGATCGGATAAAATAGGTTTGATTAAGAGCGTTTTTATATGTTATGAATCCGAATATTATTGTATTTTTAGCCGATCTCAAATCGTTTTTTCGCCATTACTCGGCCGGTATTAGACTTAGAGGGTTGGAAATGGTTTCTTTGGAAGCGCAAGGAAATTCTACGTCGATTGACTAATTTTGGACCCGATCGGTTAAAAATCGGACCGATTTAGAGCGTTTTTAAAAATTTTGAATCCGAATATTCTTCGATATAACAGATTATACTTTCATATTGTGTACAATAATTATCGTATACGATAATTATTGTATACATATTATTGTATTTTTAGCCGATTACAAATCGTTTTTTCATCATTACTCGGCCGCTATTAGACTAAGAGGGCTGGATATAGTCTCGTTGGAAGCGCAAGGAAATTCTACGTAGATTAAGCTATATTTGGACCCGATCGGATGAAAACGGACCGATTTAAAGCGTTTTTATATGTTATGAATCCGAATATTATTGTATTTTTAGCCGATCTCAAATCGTTTTTTCACCATTACTCGGCTGCTATTAGACTAAGAGCGCTGAAAATTATTTCATTCGAATCGCGAGGAAATTCTACGTCGATTAAGCTCTATTTAGACCCGATCGGATAAAATAGGTTTGATTAAGAGCGTTTTTATATGTTATGAATCCGAATATTATTGTATTTTTAGCCGATCTCAAATCGTTTTTTCATCATTACTCGGCCGCTATTAGACTTAGAGGGCTGGAAATAGTCTCGTTGGAAGCGCAAGGAAATTTTACGTCGATTTAGCTTCATTCAGACCCGATCGGATGCAATCCGACCGATTTAGAGCGTTTTTAAATTTTTATGAATGCGAATAATCTTCGAAATATTAGATTATACAATAATTATCGTATACGATAATTATCGTATACATACTCGTATTGTTGTAATTTTTTTTTTTTTTTTTTAGCCGAACTCAAATCGTTTAGATTATACAATAATATTGCATACGATAATTATTGTATACAATATTATTGTATTTCAGCCGATCTCAAATCGTTTTTTCGCTATTACTCGGCCGCTATTAGACTTAGAGGGCTAGAAATGGTCTCATTGGAACCGAAAGGAAATTCTACGTCGATTAAGTTATATTTGGACCCGATCGGATGAATTCGGAACGATTTAGGGCGTTTTTAAATTTTATGAATCCGAATATTATTGTATTTTTAGCCGATCTCAAATCGTTTTTTCACCATTACTCGGCCGCTATTAGACTTAGATGGTTGGGTATGGTCTCGTTGGAAGCGCAAGACAATTCAACGTCGATTAAGTTATATTTGGACCCGATCGGATAAAATCGGACCGATTTAGAGCGTTTTTAAATTTTATGAATCCGAATATTCTTCGAAATATTAGATTATACGATGATATTGTGTACAATGATTATCGTATACATATTATTGTATTTTTAGCCTATCTCAAATAATTTTTTCGCCATAACTCGGCTGCTATTAGACTTAGAGTGCTAATAATGGTCTCATTCGAACCGCATGGAAATTCTACGTCGATTTAGCTATATTTGAACCCGATTGGATGCAATCCAACCGATTTAGAGAGTTTTTAAATTTTTATGAATGCGAATATTCTTCGAAATATTAGATTATACAATAATATTGTGTACAATAATATTATCATATACGATAATAATTGTATACATATGATTGTATTTTTAGCCGATCTCAAATCGTTTTTTCGCTAAAACTCGGCCGCTATTAGACTTAAAGGGCTGGAAATGGTCCCATTGGAACCGAATGGAAATTCCACGTCGATTAAGTTATATTTGGACCCGATCGGATGAAATCGGACCGATTTAGAAAGTTTTGAAATTTTTATAAATCCGAATAATCTTCGAAATATTAGATTATACAATAATTATCGTATACATACTCGTATTGTTGTAATTTTTTTTTTTTTTTTTTAGCCGAACTTAAAATTTTTTTTTTTTTTTTAGCCGAATTCAAATCGTTCAGATTATACAATAATATTGTATACAATAATATTGTATACGATAATTATTGTATACATATTATTGTATTTTTAGCCGATCTCAAATCGTTTTTTCACCATTACTCGGCTGCTATTAGACTTAGAGGGCTAGAAATGGTCTCATTGGAACCGAAAGGAAATTCTACGTCGATTAAGTTATATTTGGACCCGATCGGATGGAATCGGACCGATTTAGAGCGTTTTAAATTTTTAAGAATCCGAATATTCTTCCCAATATCAGATTATAAAATCATATTGTATACATATTATTATATTTTTAGCCGATCTCAAATAGTTTTTTCGCCATAACACGGCCGCTATTAGACTTAGAGGGCTGGATATGGTCTCGTTGGAAGCGCAAGACAATTCTACGTCGAGCTGGAAATGGTCTCGTTGGAAGCGCAAGGAAATTCTACGTAGATTAAGCTATATTTGGACCCGATCGGATGAAAACGGACCGATTTAAAGCGTTTTTATATGTTATGAATCCGAATATTATTGTATTTTTAGCCGATCTCAAATCGTTTTTTCGCCATTACTCGGCCGGTATTAGACTTAGAGGGTTGGAAATGGTTTCTTTGGAAGCGCAAGGAAATTCTACGTCGATTGACTAATTTTGGACCCGATCGGTTAAAAATCGGACCGATTTAGAGCGTTTTTAAAAATTTTGAATCCGAATATTCTTCGATATAACAGATTATACTTTCATATTGTGTACAATAATTATCGTATACGATAAATATTGTATACATATTATTGTATTTTTAGCCAATTACAAATCGTTTTTTCATCATTACTCGGCCGCTATTAGACTAAGAGGGCTGGATATAGTCTCGTTGGAAGCACAAGGAAATTCTACGTAGATTAAGCTATATTTGGACCCGATCGGATGAAAACGGACCGATTTAAAGCGTTTTTATATGTTATGAATCCGAATATTATTGTATTTTTAGCCGATCTCAAATCGTTTTTTCACCATTACTCGGCTGCTATTAGACTAAGAGCGCTGAAAATTATTTCATTCGAATCGCGAGGAAATTCTACGTCGATTAAGCTCTATTTAGACCCGATCGGATAAAATAGGTTTGATTAAGAGCGTTTTTATATGTTATGAATCCGAATATTATTGTATTTTTAGCCGATCTCAAATCGTTTTTTCATCATTACTCGGCCGCTATTAGACTTAGAGGGCTGGAAATAGTCTCGTTGGAAGCGCAAGGAAATTTTACGTCGTTTTAGCTTCATTCAGACCCGATCGGATGCAATCCGACCGATTTAGAGCGTTTTTAAATTTTTATGAATGCGAATAATCTTCGAAATATTAGATTATACAATAATTATCGTATACGATAATTATCGTATACATACTCGTATTGTTGTAATTTTTTTTTTTTTTTTTAGCCGAACTCAAATCGTTTAGATTATACAATAATATTGCATACGATAATTATTGTATACAATATTATTGTATTTCAGCCAATCTCAAATCGTTTTTTCGCTATTACTCTGCCGCTATTAGACTTAGAGTGCTAGAAATGGTCTCATTGGAACCGAAAGGAAATTCTACGTCGATTAAGTTATATTTGGACCCGATCGGATGAATTCGGAACGATTTAGGGCGTTTTTAAATTTTATGAATCCGAATATTCTTCGAAATATTAGATTATACGATGATATTGTGTACAATGATTATCGTATACATATTATTGTATTTTTAGCCTATCTCAAATAATTTTTTCGCCATAACTCGGCTGCTATTAGACTTAGAGTGCTAATAATGGTCTCATTCGAACCGCATGGAAATTCTACGTCGATTAAGTTATATTTGGACCCGATCGGATGAAATCGGACCGATTTAGAAAGTTTTGAAATTTTTATAAATCCGAATAATCTTCGAAATATTAGATTATACAATAATTATCGTATACATACTCGTATTGTTGTAATTTTTTTTTTTTTTTTTTAGCCGAACTTAAAATTTTTTTTTTTTTTTTAGCCGAATTCAAATCGTTCAGATTATACAATAATATTGTATACGATAATTATTGTATACATATTATTGTATTTTTAGCCGATCTCAAATCGTTTTTTCACCATTACTCGGCTGCTATTAGACTAAGAGTGCTGAAAATTATTTCGTTCGAACCGCAAGGAAATTCTACGTCGATTAAGCTCTATTTGGACCCGATCGGATAAAATAGGTTTGATTAAGAGCGTTTTTATATGTTATGAATCCGAATATTATTGTATTTTTAGCCGATCTCAAATCGTTTTTTCGCCATTACTCGGCCGGTATTAGACTTAGAGGGTTGGAAATGGTTTCTTTGGAAGCGCAAGGAAATTCTACGTCGATTGACTAATTTTGGACCCGATCGGTTAAAAATCGGACCGATTTAGAGCGTTTTTAAAAATTTTGAATCCGAATATTCTTCGATATAACAGATTATACTTTCATATTGTGTACAATAATTATCGTATACGATAATTATTGTATACATATTATTGTATTTTTAGCCGATTACAAATCGTTTTTTCATCATTACTCGGCCGCTATTAGACTAAGAGGGCTGGATATAGTCTCGTTGGAAGCGCAAGGAAATTCTACGTAGATTAAGCTATATTTGGACCCGATCGGATGAAAACGGACCGATTTAAAGCGTTTTTATATGTTATGAATCCGAATATTATTGTATTTTTAGCCGATCTCAAATCGTTTTTTCACCATTACTCGGCTGCTATTAGACTAAGAGCGCTGAAAATTATTTCATTCGAATCGCGAGGAAATTCTACGTCGATTAAGCTCTATTTAGACCCGATCGGATAAAATAGGTTTGATTAAGAGCGTTTTTATATGTTATGAATCCGAATATTATTGTATTTTTAGCCGATCTCAAATCGTTTTTTCATCATTACTCGGCCGCTATTAGACTTAGAGGGCTGGAAATAGTCTCGTTGGAAGCGCAAGGAAATTTTACGTCGATTTAGCTTCATTCAGACCCGATCGGATGCAATCCGACCGATTTAGAGCGTTTTTAAATTTTTATGAATGCGAATAATCTTCGAAATATTAGATTATACAATAATTATCGTATACGATAATTATCGTATACATACTCGTATTGTTGTAATTTTTTTTTTTTTTTTTTAGCCGAACTCAAATCGTTTAGATTATACAATAATATTGCATACGATAATTATTGTATACAATATTATTGTATTTCAGCCGATCTCAAATCGTTTTTTCGCTATTACTCGGCCGCTATTAGACTTAGATGGCTGGGTATGGTCTCGTTGGAAGCGCAAGACAATTCAACGTCGATTAAGTTATATTTGGACCCGATCGGATAAAATCGGACCGATTTAGAGCGTTTTTAAATTTTATGAATCCGAATATTCTTCGAAATATTAGATTATACGATGATATTGTGTACAATGATTATCGTATACATATTATTGTATTTTTAGCCTATCTCAAATAATTTTTTCGCCATAACTCGGCTGCTATTAGACTTAGAGTGCTAATAATGGTCTCATTCGAACCGCATGGAAATTCTACGTCGATTTAGCTATATTTGAACCCGATTGGATGCAATCCAACCGATTTAGAGAGTTTTTAAATTTTTATGAATGCGAATATTCTTCGAAATATTAGATTATACAATAATATTGTGTACAATAATATTATCATATACGATAATAATTGTATACATATGATTGTATTTTTAGCCGATCTCAAATCGTTTTTTCGCTAAAACTCGGCCGCTATTAGACTTAAAGGGCTGGAAATGGTCCCATTGGAACCGAATGGAAATTCCACGTCGATTAAGTTATATTTGGACCCGATCGGATGAATTCGGAACGATTTAGGGCGTTTTTAAATTTTATGAATCCGAATATTATTGTATTTTTAGCCGATCTCAAATCGTTTTTTCACCATTACTCGGCCGCTATTAGACTTAGATGGCTGGGTATGGTCTCGTTGGAAGCGCAAGACAATTCAACGTCGATTAAGTTATATTTGGACCCGATCGGATGAAATCGGACCGATTTAGAGCGTTTTTAAATTTTATGAATCCGAATATTCTTCGAAATATTAGATTATACGATGATATTGTGTACAATGATTATCGTATACATATTATTGTATTTTTAGCCTATCTCAAATAATTTTTTCGCCATAACTCGGCTGCTATTAGACTTAGAGTGCTAATAATGGTCTCATTCGAACCGCATGGAAATTCTACGTCGATTTAGCTATATTTGAACCCGATTGGATGCAATCCAACCGATTTAGAGAGTTTTTAAATTTTTATGAATGCGAATATTCTTCGAAATATTAGATTATACAATAATATTGTGTACAATAATATTATCATATACGATAATAATTGTATACATATGATTGTATTTTTAGCCGATCTCAAATCGTTTTTTCGCTAAAACTCGGCCGCTATTAGACTTAAAGGGCTGGAAATGGTCCCATTGGAACCGAATGGAAATTCCACGTCGATTAAGTTATATTTGGACCCGATCGGATGAAATCGGACCGATTTAGAAAGTTTTGAAATTTTTATAAATCCGAATAATCTTCGAAATATTAGATTATACAATAATTATCGTATACATACTCGTATTGTTGTAATTTTTTTTTTTTTTTTTTAGCCGAACTTAAAATTTTTTTTTTTTTTTTAGCCGAATTCAAATCGTTCAGATTATACAATAATATTGTATACAATAATATTGTATACGATAATTATTGTATACATATTATTGTATTTTTAGCCGATCTCAAATCGTTTTTTCACCATTACTCGGCTGCTATTAGACTTAGAGGGCTAGAAATGGTCTCATTGGAACCGAAAGGAAATTCTACGTCGATTAAGTTATATTTGGACCCGATCGGATGGAATCGGACCGATTTAGAGCGTTTTAAATTTTTAAGAATCCGAATATTCTTCCCAATATCAGATTATAAAATCATATTGTATACATATTATTATATTTTTAGCCGATCTCAAATAGTTTTTTCGCCATAACACGGCCGCTATTAGACTTAGAGGGCTGGATATGGTCTCGTTGGAAGCGCAAGACAATTCTACGTCGAGCTGGAAATGGTCTCGTTGGAAGCGCAAGGAAATTCTACGTAGATTAAGCTATATTTGGACCCGATCGGATGAAAACGGACCGATTTAAAGCGTTTTTATATGTTATGAATCCGAATATTATTGTATTTTTAGCCGATCTCAAATCGTTTTTTCGCCATTACTCGGCCGGTATTAGACTTAGAGGGTTGGAAATGGTTTCTTTGGAAGCGCAAGGAAATTCTACGTCGATTGACTAATTTTGGACCCGATCGGTTAAAAATCGGACCGATTTAGAGCGTTTTTAAAAATTTTGAATCCGAATATTCTTCGATATAACAGATTATACTTTCATATTGTGTACAATAATTATCGTATACGATAAATATTGTATACATATTATTGTATTTTTAGCCAATTACAAATCGTTTTTTCATCATTACTCGGCCGCTATTAGACTAAGAGGGCTGGATATAGTCTCGTTGGAAGCACAAGGAAATTCTACGTAGATTAAGCTATATTTGGACCCGATCGGATGAAAACGGACCGATTTAAAGCGTTTTTATATGTTATGAATCCGAATATTATTGTATTTTTAGCCGATCTCAAATCGTTTTTTCACCATTACTCGGCTGCTATTAGACTAAGAGCGCTGAAAATTATTTCATTCGAATCGCGAGGAAATTCTACGTCGATTAAGCTCTATTTAGACCCGATCGGATAAAATAGGTTTGATTAAGAGCGTTTTTATATGTTATGAATCCGAATATTATTGTATTTTTAGCCGATCTCAAATCGTTTTTTCATCATTACTCGGCCGCTATTAGACTTAGAGGGCTGGAAATAGTCTCGTTGGAAGCGCAAGGAAATTTTACGTCGTTTTAGCTTCATTCAGACCCGATCGGATGCAATCCGACCGATTTAGAGCGTTTTTAAATTTTTATGAATGCGAATAATCTTCGAAATATTAGATTATACAATAATTATCGTATACGATAATTATCGTATACATACTCGTATTGTTGTAATTTTTTTTTTTTTTTTTAGCCGAACTCAAATCGTTTAGATTATACAATAATATTGCATACGATAATTATTGTATACAATATTATTGTATTTCAGCCAATCTCAAATCGTTTTTTCGCTATTACTCTGCCGCTATTAGACTTAGAGTGCTAGAAATGGTCTCATTGGAACCGAAAGGAAATTCTACGTCGATTAAGTTATATTTGGACCCGATCGGATGAATTCGGAACGATTTAGGGCGTTTTTAAATTTTATGAATCCGAATATTCTTCGAAATATTAGATTATACGATGATATTGTGTACAATGATTATCGTATACATATTATTGTATTTTTAGCCTATCTCAAATAATTTTTTCGCCATAACTCGGCTGCTATTAGACTTAGAGTGCTAATAATGGTCTCATTCGAACCGCATGGAAATTCTACGTCGATTAAGTTATATTTGGACCCGATCGGATGAAATCGGACCGATTTAGAAAGTTTTGAAATTTTTATAAATCCGAATAATCTTCGAAATATTAGATTATACAATAATTATCGTATACATACTCGTATTGTTGTAATTTTTTTTTTTTTTTTTTAGCCGAACTTAAAATTTTTTTTTTTTTTTTAGCCGAATTCAAATCGTTCAGATTATACAATAATATTGTATACAATAATATTGTATACGATAATTATTGTATACATATTATTGTATTTTTAGCCGATCTCAAATCGTTTTTTCACCATTACTCGGCTGCTATTAGACTAAGAGTGCTGAAAATTATTTCGTTCGAACCGCAAGGAAATTCTACGTCGATTAAGCTCTATTTGGACCCGATCGGATAAAATAGGTTTGATTAAGAGCGTTTTTATATGTTATGAATCCGAATATTATTGTATTTTTAGCCGATCTCAAATCGTTTTTTCGCCATTACTCGGCCGGTATTAGACTTAGAGGGTTGGAAATGGTTTCTTTGGAAGCGCAAGGAAATTCTACGTCGATTGACTAATTTTGGACCCGATCGGTTAAAAATCGGACCGATTTAGAGCGTTTTTAAAAATTTTGAATCCGAATATTCTTCGATATAACAGATTATACTTTCATATTGTGTACAATAATTATCGTATACGATAATTATTGTATACATATTATTGTATTTTTAGCCGATTACAAATCGTTTTTTCATCATTACTCGGCCGCTATTAGACTAAGAGGGCTGGATATAGTCTCGTTGGAAGCGCAAGGAAATTCTACGTAGATTAAGCTATATTTGGACCCGATCGGATGAAAACGGACCGATTTAAAGCGTTTTTATATGTTATGAATCCGAATATTATTGTATTTTTAGCCGATCTCAAATCGTTTTTTCACCATTACTCGGCTGCTATTAGACTAAGAGCGCTGAAAATTATTTCATTCGAATCGCGAGGAAATTCTACGTCGATTAAGCTCTATTTAGACCCGATCGGATAAAATAGGTTTGATTAAGAGCGTTTTTATATGTTATGAATCCGAATATTATTGTATTTTTAGCCGATCTCAAATCGTTTTTTCATCATTACTCGGCCGCTATTAGACTTAGAGGGCTGGAAATAGTCTCGTTGGAAGCGCAAGGAAATTTTACGTCGATTTAGCTTCATTCAGACCCGATCGGATGCAATCCGACCGATTTAGAGCGTTTTTAAATTTTTATGAATGCGAATAATCTTCGAAATATTAGATTATACAATAATTATCGTATACGATAATTATCGTATACATACTCGTATTGTTGTAATTTTTTTTTTTTTTTTTTAGCCGAACTCAAATCGTTTAGATTATACAATAATATTGCATACGATAATTATTGTATACAATATTATTGTATTTCAGCCGATCTCAAATCGTTTTTTCGCTATTACTCGGCCGCTATTAGACTTAGAGGGCTAGAAATGGTCTCATTGGAACCGAAAGGAAATTCTACGTCGATTAAGTTATATTTGGACCCGATCGGATGAATTCGGAACGATTTAGGGCGTTTTTAAATTTTATGAATCCGAATATTATTGTATTTTTAGCCGATCTCAAATCGTTTTTTCACCATTACTCGGCCGCTATTAGACTTAGATGGTTGGGTATGGTCTCGTTGGAAGCGCAAGACAATTCAACGTCGATTAAGTTATATTTGGACCCGATCGGATAAAATCGGACCGATTTAGAGCGTTTTTAAATTTTATGAATCCGAATATTCTTCGAAATATTAGATTATACGATGATATTGTGTACAATGATTATCGTATACATATTATTGTATTTTTAGCCTATCTCAAATAATTTTTTCGCCATAACTCGGCTGCTATTAGACTTAGAGTGCTAATAATGGTCTCATTCGAACCGCATGGAAATTCTACGTCGATTTAGCTATATTTGAACCCGATTGGATGCAATCCAACCGATTTAGAGAGTTTTTAAATTTTTATGAATGCGAATATTCTTCGAAATATTAGATTATACAATAATATTGTGTACAATAATATTATCATATACGATAATAATTGTATACATATGATTGTATTTTTAGCCGATCTCAAATCGTTTTTTCGCTAAAACTCGGCCGCTATTAGACTTAAAGGGCTGGAAATGGTCCCATTGGAACCGAATGGAAATTCCACGTCGATTAAGTTATATTTGGACCCGATCGGATGAAATCGGACCGATTTAGAAAGTTTTGAAATTTTTATAAATCCGAATAATCTTCGAAATATTAGATTATACAATAATTATCGTATACATACTCGTATTGTTGTAATTTTTTTTTTTTTTTTTTAGCCGAACTTAAAATTTTTTTTTTTTTTTTAGCCGAATTCAAATCGTTCAGATTATACAATAATATTGTATACAATAATATTGTATACGATAATTATTGTATACATATTATTGTATTTTTAGCCGATCTCAAATCGTTTTTTCACCATTACTCGGCTGCTATTAGACTAAGAGCGCTGAAAATTATTTCATTCGAATCGCGAGGAAATTCTACGTCGATTAAGCTCTATTTAGACCCGATCGGATAAAATAGGTTTGATTAAGAGCGTTTTTATATGTTATGAATCCGAATATTATTGTATTTTTAGCCGATCTCAAATCGTTTTTCCATCATTACTCGGCCGCTATTAGACTTAGAGGGCTGGAAATAGTCTCGATGGAAGCGCAAGGAAATTTTACGTCGATTTAGCTTCATTCAGACCCGATCGGATGCAATCCGACCGATTTAGAGCGTTTTTAAATTTTTATGAATGCGAATAATCTTCGAAATATTAGATTATACAATAATTATCGTATACGATAATTATCGTATACATACTCGTATTGTTGTAATTTTTTTTTTTTTTTTTTAGCCGAACTCAAATCGTTTAGATTATACAATAATATTGCATACGATAATTATTGTATACAATATTATTGTATTTCAGCCGATCTCAAATCGTTTTTTCGCTATTACTCGGCCGCTATTAGACTTAGAGGGCTAGAAATGGTCTCATTGGAACCGAAAGGAAATTCTACGTCGATTAAGTTATATTTGGACCCGATCGGATGAATTCGGAACGATTTAGGGCGTTTTTAAATTTTATGAATCCGAATATTATTGTATTTTTAGCCGATCTCAAATCGTTTTTTCACCATTACTCGGCCGCTATTAGACTTAGATGGCTGGGTATGGTCCCGTTGGAAGCGCAAGACAATTCAACGTCGATTAAGTTATATTTGGACCCGATCGGATGAAATCGGACCGATTTAGAGCGTTTTTAAATTTTATGAATCCGAATATTCTTCGAAATATTAGATTATACGATGATATTGTGTACAATGATTATCGTATACATATTATTGTATTTTTAGCCTATCTCAAATAATTTTTTCGCCATAACTCGGCTGCTATTAGACTTAGAGTGCTAATAATGGTCTCATTCGAACCGCATGGAAATTCTACGTCGATTTAGCTATATTTGAACCCGATTGGATGCAATCCAACCGATTTAGAGAGTTTTTAAATTTTTATGAATGCGAATATTCTTCGAAATATTAGATTATACAATAATATTGTGTACAATAATATTATCATATACGATAATAATTGTATACATATGATTGTATTTTAGCCGATCTCAAATCGTTTTTTCGCTAAAACTCGGCCGCTATTAGACTTAAAGGGCTGGAAATGCTCCCATTGGAACCGAATGGAAATTCCACGTCGATTAAGTTATATTTGGACCCGATCGGATGAAATCGGACCGATTTAGAAAGTTTTGAAATTTTTATAAATCCGAATAATCTTCGAAATATTAGATTATACAATAATTATCGTATACATACTCGTATTGTTGTAATTTTTTTTTTTTTTTTTTAGCCGAACTTAAAATTTTTTTTTTTTTTTTAGCCGAATTCAAATCGTTCAGATTATACAATAATATTGTATACAATAATATTGTATACGATAATTATTGTATACATATTATTGTATTTTTAGCCGATCTCAAATCGTTTTTTCACCATTACTCGGCTGCTATTAGACTAAGAGCGCTGAAAATTATTTCATTCGAATCGCGAGGAAATTCTACGTCGATTAAGCTCTATTTAGACCCGATCGGATAAAATAGGTTTGATTAAGAGCGTTTTTATATGTTATGAATCCGAATATTATTGTATTTTTAGCCGATCTCAAATCGTTTTTTCATCATTACTCGGCCGCTATTAGACTTAGAGGGCTGGAAATAGTCTCGATGGAAGCGCAAGGAAATTTTACGTCGATTTAGCTTCATTCAGACCCGATCGGATGCAATCCGACCGATTTAGAGCGTTTTTAAATTTTTATGAATGCGAATAATCTTCGAAATATTAGATTATACAATAATTATCGTATACGATAATTATCGTATACATACTCGTATTGTTGTAATTTTTTTTTTTTTTTTTAGCCGAACTCAAATCGTTTAGATTATACAATAATATTGCATACGATAATTATTGTATACAATATTATTGTATTTCAGCCGATCTCAAATCGTTTTTTCGCTATTACTCGGCCGCTATTAGACTTAGAGGGCTAGAAATGGTCTCATTGGAACCGAAAGGAAATTCTACGTCGATTAAGTTATATTTGGACCCGATCGGATGAATTCGGAACGATTTAGGGCGTTTTTAAATTTTATGAATCCGAATATTATTGTATTTTTAGCCGATCTCAAATCGTTTTTTCACCATTACTCGGCCGCTATTAGACTTAGATGGCTGGGTATGGTCTCGTTGGAAGCGCAAGACAATTCAACGTCGATTAAGTTATATTTGGACCCGATCGGATGAAATCGGACCGATTTAGAGCGTTTTTAAATTTTATGAATCCGAATATTCTTCGAAATATTAGATTATACGATGATATTGTGTACAATGATTATCGTATACATATTATTGTATTTTTAGCCTATCTCAAATAATTTTTTCGCCATAACTCGGCTGCTATTAGACTTAGAGTGCTAATAATGGTCTCATTCGAACCGCATGGAAATTCTACGTCGATTTAGCTATATTTGAACCCGATTGGATGCAATCCAACCGATTTAGAGAGTTTTTAAATTTTTATGAATGCGAATATTCTTCGAAATATTAGATTATACAATAATATTGTGTACAATAATATTATCATATACGATAATAATTGTATACATATGATTGTATTTTAGCCGATCTCAAATCGTTTTTTCGCTAAAACTCGGCCGCTATTAGACTTAAAGGGCTGGAAATGCTCCCATTGGAACCGAATGGAAATTCCACGTCGATTAAGTTATATTTGGACCCGATCGGATGAAATCGGACCGATTTAGAAAGTTTTGAAATTTTTATAAATCCGAATAATCTTCGAAATATTAGATTATACAATAATTATCGTATACATACTCGTATTGTTGTAATTTTTTTTTTTTTTTTTTAGCCGAACTTAAAATTTTTTTTTTTTTTTTAGCCGAATTCAAATCGTTCAGATTATACAATAATATTGTATACAATAATATTGTATACGATAATTATTGTATACATATTATTGTATTTTTAGCCGATCTCAAATCGTTTTTTCACCATTACTCGGCTGCTATTAGACTTAGAGGGCTAGAAATGGTCTCATTGGAACCGAAAGGAAATTCTACGTCGATTAAGTTATATTTGGACCCGATCGGATGGAATCGGACCGATTTAGAGCGTTTTAAATTTTTAAGAATCCGAATATTCTTCCCAATATCAGATTATAAAATCATATTGTATACATATTATTATATTTTTAGCCGATCTCAAATAGTTTTTTCGCCATAACACGGCCGCTATTAGACTTAGAGGGCTGGATATGGTCTCGTTGGAAGCGCAAGACAATTCTACGTCGAGCTGGAAATGGTCTCGTTGGAAGCGCAAGGAAATTCTACGTAGATTAAGCTATATTTGGACCCGATCGGATGAAAACGGACCGATTTAAAGCGTTTTTATATGTTATGAATCCGAATATTATTGTATTTTTAGCCGATCTCAAATCGTTTTTTCGCCATTACTCGGCCGGTATTAGACTTAAAGGGTTGGAAATGGTTTCTTTGGAAGCGCAAGGAAATTCTACGTCGATTGACTAATTTTGGACCCGATCGGTTAAAAATCGGACCGATTTAGAGCGTTTTTAAAAATTTTGAATCCGAATATTCTTCGATATAACAGATTATACTTTCATATTGTGTACAATAATTATCGTATACGATAATTATTGTATACATATTATTGTATTTTTAGCCGATCTCAAATCGTTTTTTCGCCATTACTCGGCCGCTATTAGACTAAGAGGGCTGGATATAGTCTCGTTGGAAGCGCAAGGAAATTCTACGTAGATTAAGCTATATTTGGACCCGATCGGATGAAAACGGACCGATTTAAAGCGTTTTTATATGTTATGAATCCGAATATTATTGTATTTTTAGCCGATCTCAAATCGTTTTTTCACCATTACTCGGCTGCTATTAGACTAAGAGCGCTGAAAATTATTTCATTCGAATCGCGAGGAAATTCTACGTCGATTAAGCTCTATTTAGACCCGATCGGATAAAATAGGTTTGATTAAGAGCGTTTTTATATGTTATGAATCTGAATATTATTGTATTTTTAGCCGATCTCAAATCGTTTTTTCATCATTACTCGGCCGCTATTAGACTTAGAGGGCTGGAAATAGTCTCGTTGGAAGCGCAAGGAAATTTTACGTCGATTTAGCTTCATTCAGACCCGATCGGATGCAATCCGACCGATTTAGAGCGTTTTTAAATTTTTATGAATGCGAATAATCTTCGAAATATTAGATTATACAATAATTATCGTATACGATAATTATCGTATACATACTCGTATTGTTGTAATTTTTTTTTTTTTTTTTAGCCGAACTCAAATCGTTTAGATTATACAATAATATTGCATACGATAATTATTGTATACAATATTATTGTATTTCAGCCAATCTCAAATCGTTTTTTCGCTATTACTCTGCCGCTATTAGACTTAGAGTGCTAGAAATGGTCTCATTGGAACCGAAAGGAAATTCTACGTCGATTAAGTTATATTTGGACCCGATCGGATGAATTCGGAACGATTTAGGGCGTTTTTAAATTTTATGAATCCGAATATTATTGTATTTTTAGCCGATCTCAAATCGTTTTTTCACCATTACTCGGCCGCTATTAGACTTAGATGGCTGGGTATGGTCTCGTTGGAAGCGCAAGACAATTCAACGTCGATTAAGTTATATTTGGACCCGATCGGATGAAATCGGACCGATTTAGAGCGTTTTTAAATTTTATGAATCCGAATATTCTTCGAAATATTAGATTATACGATGATATTGTGTACAATGATTATCGTATACATATTATTGTATTTTTAGCCTATCTCAAATAATTTTTTCGCCATAACTCGGCTGCTATTAGACTTAGAGTGCTAATAATGGTCTCATTCGAACCGCATGGAAATTCTACGTCGATTTAGCTATATTTGAACCCGATTGGATGCAATCCAACCGATTTAGAGAGTTTTTAAATTTTTATGAATGCGAATATTCTTCGAAATATTAGATTATACAATAATATTGTGTACAATAATATTATCATATACGATAATAATTGTATACATATGATTGTATTTTAGCCGATCTCAAATCGTTTTTTCGCTAAAACTCGGCCGCTATTAGACTTAAAGGGCTGGAAATGCTCCCATTGGAACCGAATGGAAATTCCACGTCGATTAAGTTATATTTGGACCCGATCGGATGAAATCGGACCGATTTAGAAAGTTTTGAAATTTTTATAAATCCGAATAATCTTCGAAATATTAGATTATACAATAATTATCGTATACATACTCGTATTGTTGTAATTTTTTTTTTTTTTTTTTAGCCGAACTTAAAATTTTTTTTTTTTTTTTAGCCGAATTCAAATCGTTCAGATTATACAATAATATTGTATACAATAATATTGTATACGATAATTATTGTATACATATTATTGTATTTTTAGCCGATCTCAAATCGTTTTTTCACCATTACTCGGCTGCTATTAGACTTAGAGGGCTAGAAATGGTCTCATTGGAACCGAAAGGAAATTCTACGTCGATTAAGTTATATTTGGACCCGATCGGATGGAATCGGACCGATTTAGAGCGTTTTAAATTTTTAAGAATCCGAATATTCTTCCCAATATCAGATTATAAAATCATATTGTATACATATTATTATATTTTTAGCCGATCTCAAATAGTTTTTTCGCCATAACACGGCCGCTATTAGACTTAGAGGGCTGGATATGGTCTCGTTGGAAGCGCAAGACAATTCTACGTCGAGCTGGAAATGGTCTCGTTGGAAGCGCAAGGAAATTCTACGTAGATTAAGCTATATTTGGACCCGATCGGATGAAAACGGACCGATTTAAAGCGTTTTTATATGTTATGAATCCGAATATTATTGTATTTTTAGCCGATTACAAATCGTTTTTTCATCATTACTCGGCCGCTATTAGACTAAGAGGGCTGGATATAGTCTCGTTGGAAGCGCAAGGAAATTCTACGTAGATTAAGCTATATTTGGACCCGATCGGATGAAAACGGACCGATTTAAAGCGTTTTTATATGTTATGAATCCGAATATTATTGTATTTTTAGCCGATCTCAAATCGTTTTTTCATCATTACTCGGCCGCTATTAGACTTAGAGGGCTGGAAATAGTCTCGTTGGAAGCGCAAGGAAATTTTACGTCGATTTAGCTTCATTCAGACCCGATCGGATGCAATCCGACCGATTTAGAGCGTTTTTAAATTTTTATGAATGCGAATAATCTTCGAAATATTAGATTATACAATAATTATCGTATACGATAATTATCGTATACATACTCGTATTGTTGTAATTTTTTTTTTTTTTTTTAGCCGAACTCAAATCGTTTAGATTATACAATAATATTGCATACGATAATTATTGTATACATATTATTGTATTTTTAGCCGATCTCAAATCGTTTTTTCGCTATTACTCTGCCGCTATTAGACTTAGAGTGCTAGAAATGGTCTCATTGGAACCGAAAGGAAATTCTACGTCGATTAAGTTATATTTGGACCCGATCGGATGAATTCGGAACGATTTAGGGCGTTTTTAAATTTTATGAATCCGAATATTATTGTATTTTTAGCCGATCTCAAATCGTTTTTTCACCATTACTTGGCCGCTATTAGACTTAGATGGCTGGGTATGGTCTCGTTGGAAGCGCAAGACAATTCAACGTCGATTAAGTTATATTTGGACCCGATCGGATGAAATCGGACCGATTTAGAGCGTTTTTAAATTTTATGAATCCGAATATTCTTCGAAATATTAGATTATACGATGATATTGTGTACAATGATTATCGTATACATATTATTGTATTTTTAGCCTATCTCAAATAATTTTTTCGCCATAACTCGGCTGCTATTAGACTTAGAGTGCTAATAATGGTCTCATTCGAACCGCATGGAAATTCTACGTCGATTTAGCTATATTTGAACCCGATTGGATGCAATCCAACCGATGTAGAGAGTTTTTAAATTTTTATGAATGCGAATATTCTTCGAAATATTAGATTATACAATAATATTGTGTACAATAATATTATCATATACGATAATAATTGTATACATATGATTGTATTTTTAGCCGATCTCAAATCGTTTTTTCGCTAAAACTCGGCCGCTATTAGACTTAAAGGGCTGGAAATGGTCCCATTGGAACCGAATGGAAATTCCACGTCGATTAAGTTTTATTTGGACCCGATCGGATGAAATCGGACCGATTTAGAAAGTTTTGAAATTTTTATAAATCCGAATAATCTTCGAAATATTAGATTATACAATAATTATCGTATACATACTCGTATTGTTGTAATTTTTTTTTTTTTTTTTTAGCCGAACTTAAAATTTTTTTTTTTTTTTAGCCGAATTCAAATCGTTCAGATTATACAATAATATTGTATACAATAATATTGTATACGATAATTATTGTATACATATTATTGTATTTTTAGCCGATCTCAAATCGTTTTTTCACCATTACTCGGCTGCTATTAGACTTAGAGGGCTAGAAATGGTCTCATTGGAACCGAAAGGAAATTCTACGTCGATTAAGTTATATTTGGACCCGATCGGATGGAATCGGACCGATTTAGAGCGTTTTAAATTTTTAAGAATCCGAATATTCTTCCCAATATCAGATTATAAAATCATATTGTATACATATTATTATATTTTTAGCCGATCTCAAATAGTTTTTTCGCCATAACACGGCCGCTATTAGACTTAGAGGGCTGGATATGGTCTCGTTGGAAGCGCAAGACAATTCTACGTCGAGCTGGAAATGGTCTCGTTGGAAGCGCAAGGAAATTCTACGTAGATTAAGCTATATTTGGACCCGATCGGATGAAAACGGACCGATTTAAAGCGTTTTTATATGTTATGAATCCGAATATTATTGTATTTTTAGCCGATTACAAATCGTTTTTTCATCATTACTCGGCCGCTATTAGACTAAGAGGGCTGGATATAGTCTCGTTGGAAGCGCAAGGAAATTCTACGTAGATTAAGCTATATTTGGACCCGATCGGATGAAAACGGACCGATTTAAAGCGTTTTTATATGTTATGAATCCGAATATTATTGTATTTTTAGCCGATCTCAAATCGTTTTTTCATCATTACTCGGCCGCTATTAGACTTAGAGGGCTGGAAATAGTCTCGTTGGAAGCGCAAGGAAATTTTACGTCGATTTAGCTTCATTCAGACCCGATCGGATGCAATCCGACCGATTTAGAGCGTTTTTAAATTTTTATGAATGCGAATAATCTTCGAAATATTAGATTATACAATAATTATCGTATACGATAATTATCGTATACATACTCGTATTGTTGTAATTTTTTTTTTTTTTTTTAGCCGAACTCAAATCGTTTAGATTATACAATAATATTGCATACGATAATTATTGTATACATATTATTGTATTTTTAGCCGATCTCAAATCGTTTTTTCGCTATTACTCTGCCGCTATTAGACTTAGAGTGCTAGAAATGGTCTCATTGGAACCGAAAGGAAATTCTACGTCGATTAAGTTATATTTGGACCCGATCGGATGAATTCGGAACGATTTAGGGCGTTTTTAAATTTTATGAATCCGAATATTATTGTATTTTTAGCCGATCTCAAATCGTTTTTTCACCATTACTTGGCCGCTATTAGACTTAGATGGCTGGGTATGGTCTCGTTGGAAGCGCAAGACAATTCAACGTCGATTAAGTTATATTTGGACCCGATCGGATGAAATCGGACCGATTTAGAGCGTTTTTAAATTTTATGAATCCGAATATTCTTCGAAATATTAGATTATACGATGATATTGTGTACAATGATTATCGTATACATATTATTGTATTTTTAGCCTATCTCAAATAATTTTTTCGCCATAACTCGGCTGCTATTAGACTTAGAGTGCTAATAATGGTCTCATTCGAACCGCATGGAAATTCTACGTCGATTTAGCTATATTTGAACCCGATTGGATGCAATCCAACCGATGTAGAGAGTTTTTAAATTTTTATGAATGCGAATATTCTTCGAAATATTAGATTATACAATAATATTGTGTACAATAATATTATCATATACGATAATAATTGTATACATATGATTGTATTTTTAGCCGATCTCAAATCGTTTTTTCGCTAAAACTCGGCCGCTATTAGACTTAAAGGGCTGGAAATGGTCCCATTGGAACCGAATGGAAATTCCACGTCGATTAAGTTATATTTGGACCCGATCGGATGAAATCGGACCGATTTAGAAAGTTTTGAAATTTTTATAAATCCGAATAATCTTCGAAATATTAGATTATACAATAATTATCGTATACATACTCGTATTGTTGTAATTTTTTTTTTTTTTTTTTAGCCGAACTTAAAATTTTTTTTTTTTTTTTAGCCGAATTCAAATCGTTCAGATTATACAATAATATTGTATACAATAATATTGTATACGATAATTATTGTATACATATTATTGTATTTTTAGCCGATCTCAAATCGTTTTTTCACCATTACTCGGCTGCTATTAGACTTAGAGGGCTAGAAATGGTCTCATTGGAACCGAAAGGAAATTCTACGTCGATTAAGTTATATTTGGACCCGATCGGATGGAATCGGACCGATTTAGAGCGTTTTAAATTTTTAAGAATCCGAATATTCTTCCCAATATCAGATTATAAAATCATATTGTATACATATTATTATATTTTTAGCCGATCTCAAATAGTTTTTTCGCCATAACACGGCCGCTATTAGACTTTGAGGGCTGGATATGGTCTCGTTGGAAGCGCAAGACAATTCTACGTCGAGCTGGAAATGGTCTCGTTGGAAGCGCAAGGAAATTCTACGTAGATTAAGCTATATTTGGACCCGATCGGATGAAAACGGACCGATTTAAAGCGTTTTTATATGTTATGAATCCGAATATTATTGTATTTCTGGCCGATCTCAAATCGTTTTTTCACCATTACTCGGCTGCTATTAGACTAAGAGTGCTGAAAATTATTTCGTTCGAACCGCAAGGAAATTCTACGTCGATTAAGCTCTATTTGGACCCGATCGGATAAAATAGGTTTGATTAAGAGCGTTTTTATATGTTATGAATCCGAATATTATTGTATTTTTAGCCGATCTCAAATCGTTTTTTCGCCATTACTCGGCCGGTATTAGACTTAGAGGGTTGGAAATGGTTTCTTTGGAAGCGCAAGGAAATTCTACGTCGATTGACTAATTTTGGACCCGATCGGTTAAAAATCGGACCGATTTAGAGCGTTTTTAAAAATTTTGAATCCGAATATTCTTCGATATAACAGATTATACTTTCATATTGTGTACAATAATTATCGTATACGATAATTATTGTATACATATTATTGTATTTTTAGCCGATTACAAATCGTTTTTTCATCATTACTCGGCCGCTATTAGACTAAGAGGGCTGGATATAGTCTCGTTGGAAGCGCAAGGAAATTCTACGTAGATTAAGCTATATTTGGACCCGATCGGATGAAAACGGACCGATTTAAAGCGTTTTTATATGTTATGAATCCGAATATTATTGTATTTTTAGCCGATCTCAAATCGTTTTTTCATCATTACTCGGCCGCTATTAGACTTAGAGGGCTGGAAATAGTCTCGTTGGAAGCGCAAGGAAATTTTACGTCGATTTAGCTTCATTCAGACCCGATCGGATGCAATCCGACCGATTTAGAGCGTTTTTAAATTTTTATGAATGCGAATAATCTTCGAAATATTAGATTATACAATAATTATCGTATACGATAATTATCGTATACATACTCGTATTGTTGTAATTTTTTTTTTTTTTTTTTAGCCGAACTCAAATCGTTTAGATTATACAATAATATTGCATACGATAATTATTGTATACAATATTATTGTATTTCAGCCGATCTCAAATCGTTTTTTCGCTATTACTCGGCCGCTATTAGACTTAGATGGCTGGGTATGGTCTCGTTGGAAGCGCAAGACAATTCAACGTCGATTAAGTTATATTTGGACCCGATCGGATGAAATCGGACCGATTTAGAGCGTTTTTAAATTTTATGAATCCGAATAATCTTCGAAATATTAGATTATACGATGATATTGTGTACAATGATTATCGTATACATATTATTGTATTTTTAGCCTATCTCAAATAATTTTTTCGCCATAACTCGGCTGCTATTAGACTTAGAGTGCTAATAATGGTCTCATTCGAACCGCATGGAAATTCTACGTCGATTTAGCTATATTTGAACCCGATTGGATGCAATCCAACCGATGTAGAGAGTTTTTAAATTTTTATGAATGCGAATATTCTTCGAAATATTAGATTATACAATAATATTGTGTACAATAATATTATCATATACGATAATAATTGTATACATATGATTGTATTTTTAGCCGATCTCAAATCGTTTTTTCGCTAAAACTCGGCCGCTATTAGACTTAAAGGGCTGGAAATGGTCCCATTGGAACCGAATGGAAATTCCACGTCGATTAAGTTATATTTGGACCCGATCGGATGAAATCGGACCGATTTAGAAAGTTTTGAAATTTTTATAAATCCGAATAATCTTCGAAATATTAGATTATACAATAATTATCGTATACATACTCGTATTGTTGTAATTTTTTTTTTTTTTTTTTAGCCGAACTTAAAATTTTTTTTTTTTTTTTAGCCGAATTCAAATCGTTCAGATTATACAATAATATTGTATACAATAATATTGTATACGATAATTATTGTATACATATTATTGTATTTTTAGCCGATCTCAAATCGTTTTTTCACCATTACTCGGCTGCTATTAGACTTAGAGGGCTAGAAATGGTCTCATTGGAACCGAAAGGAAATTCTACGTCGATTAAGTTATATTTGGACCCGATCGGATGGAATCGGACCGATTTAGAGCGTTTTAAATTTTTAAGAATCCGAATATTCTTCCCAATATCAGATTATAAAATCATATTGTATACATATTATTATATTTTTAGCCGATCTCAAATAGTTTTTTCGCCATAACACGGCCGCTATTAGACTTAGAGGGCTGGATATGGTCTCGTTGGAAGCGCAAGACAATTCTACGTCGAGCTGGAAATGGTCTCGTTGGAAGCGCAAGGAAATTCTACGTAGATTAAGCTATATTTGGACCCGATCGGATGAAAACGGACCGATTTAAAGCGTTTTTATATGTTATGAATCCGAATATTATTGTATTTCTGGCCGATCTCAAATCGTTTTTTCACCATTACTCGGCTGCTATTAGACTAAGAGTGCTGAAAATTATTTCGTTCGAACCGCAAGGAAATTCTACGTCGATTAAGCTCTATTTGGACCCGATCGGATAAAATAGGTTTGATTAAGAGCGTTTTTATATGTTATGAATCCGAATATTATTGTATTTTTAGCCGATCTCAAATCGTTTTTTCGCCATTACTCGGCCGGTATTAGACTTAGAGGGTTGGAAATGGTTTCTTTGGAAGCGCAAGGAAATTCTACGTCGATTGACTAATTTTGGACCCGATCGGTTAAAAATCGGACCGATTTAGAGCGTTTTTAAAAATTTTGAATCCGAATATTCTTCGATATAACAGATTATACTTTCATATTGTGTACAATAATTATCGTATACGATAATTATTGTATACATATTATTGTATTTTTAGCCGATTACAAATCGTTTTTTCATCATTACTCGGCCGCTATTAGACTAAGAGGGCTGGATATAGTCTCGTTGGAAGCGCAAGGAAATTCTACGTAGATTAAGCTATATTTGGACCCGATCGGATGAAAACGGACCGATTTAAAGCGTTTTTATATGTTATGAATCCGAATATTATTGTATTTTTAGCCGATCTCAAATCGTTTTTTCACCATTACTCGGCTGCTATTAGACTAAGAGCGCTGAAAATTATTTCATTCGAATCGCGAGGAAATTCTACGTCGATTAAGCTCTATTTAGACCCGATCGGATAAAATAGGTTTGATTAAGAGCGTTTTTATATGTTATGAATCCGAATATTATTGTATTTTTAGCCGATCTCAAATCGTTTTTTCATCATTACTCGGCCGCTATTAGACTTAGAGGGCTGGAAATAGTCTCGTTGGAAGCGCAAGGAAATTTTACGTCGATTTAGCTTCATTCAGACCCGATCGGATGCAATCCGACCGATTTAGAGCGTTTTTAAATTTTTATGAATGCGAATAATCTTCGAAATATTAGATTATACAATAATTATCGTATACGATAATTATCGTATACATACTCGTATTGTTGTAATTTTTTTTTTTTTTTTTTAGCCGAACTCAAATCGTTTAGATTATACAATAATATTGCATACGATAATTATTGTATACAATATTATTGTATTTCAGCCGATCTCAAATCGTTTTTTCGCTATTACTCGGCCGCTATTAGACTTAGATGGCTGGGTATGGTCTCGTTGGAAGCGCAAGACAATTCAACGTCGATTAAGTTATATTTGGACCCGATCGGATGAAATCGGACCGATTTAGAGCGTTTTTAAATTTTATGAATCCGAATATTCTTCGAAATATTAGATTATACGATGATATTGTGTACAATGATTATCGTATACATATTATTGTATTTTTAGCCTATCTCAAATAATTTTTTCGCCATAACTCGGCTGCTATTAGACTTAGAGTGCTAATAATGGTCTCATTCGAACCGCATGGAAATTCTACGTCGATTTAGCTATATTTGAACCCGATTGGATGCAATCCAACCGATGTAGAGAGTTTTTAAATTTTTATGAATGCGAATATTCTTCGAAATATTAGATTATACAATAATATTGTGTACAATAATATTATCATATACGATAATAATTGTATACATATGATTGTATTTTTAGCCGATCTCAAATCGTTTTTTCGCTAAAACTCGGCCGCTATTAGACTTAAAGGGCTGGAAATGGTCCCATTGGAACCGAATGGAAATTCCACGTCGATTAAGTTATATTTGGACCCGATCGGATGAAATCGGACCGATTTAGAAAGTTTTGAAATTTTTATAAATCCGAATAATCTTCGAAATATTAGATTATACAATAATTATCGTATACATACTCGTATTGTTGTAATTTTTTTTTTTTTTTTTTAGCCGAACTTAAAATTTTTTTTTTTTTTTTAGCCGAATTCAAATCGTTCAGATTATACAATAATATTGTATACAATAATATTGTATACGATAATTATTGTATACATATTATTGTATTTTTAGCCGATCTCAAATCGTTTTTTCACCATTACTCGGCTGCTATTAGACTTAGAGGGCTAGAAATGGTCTCATTGGAACCGAAAGGAAATTCTACGTCGATTAAGTTATATTTGGACCCGATCGGATGGAATCGGACCGATTTAGAGCGTTTTAAATTTTTAAGAATCCGAATATTCTTCCCAATATCAGATTATAAAATCATATTGTATACATATTATTATATTTTTAGCCGATCTCAAATAGTTTTTTCGCCATAACACGGCCGCTATTAGACTTAGAGGGCTGGATATGGTCTCGTTGGAAGCGCAAGACAATTCTACGTCGAGCTGGAAATGGTCTCGTTGGAAGCGCAAGGAAATTCTACGTAGATTAAGCTATATTTGGACCCGATCGGATGAAAACGGACCGATTTAAAGCGTTTTTATATGTTATGAATCCGAATATTATTGTATTTCTGGCCGATCTCAAATCGTTTTTTCACCATTACTCGGCTGCTATTAGACTAAGAGTGCTGAAAATTATTTCGTTCGAACCGCAAGGAAATTCTACGTCGATTAAGCTCTATTTGGACCCGATCGGATAAAATAGGTTTGATTAAGAGCGTTTTTATATGTTATGAATCCGAATATTATTGTATTTTTAGCCGATCTCAAATCGTTTTTTCGCCATTACTCGGCCGGTATTAGACTTAGAGGGTTGGAAATGGTTTCTTTGGAAGCGCAAGGAAATTCTACGTCGATTGACTAATTTTGGACCCGATCGGTTAAAAATCGGACCGATTTAGAGCGTTTTTAAAAATTTTGAATCCGAATATTCTTCGATATAACAGATTATACTTTCATATTGTGTACAATAATTATCGTATACGATAATTATTGTATACATATTATTGTATTTTTAGCCGATTACAAATCGTTTTTTCATCATTACTCGGCCGCTATTAAACTAAGAGGGCTGGATATAGTCTCGTTGGAAGCGCAAGGAAATTCTACGTAGATTAAGCTATATTTGGACCCGATCGGATGAAAACGGACCGATTTAAAGCGTTTTTATATGTTATGAATCCGAATATTATTGTATTTTTAGCCGATCTCAAATCGTTTTTTCACCATTACTCGGCTGCTATTAGACTAAGAGCGCTGAAAATTATTTCATTCGAATCGCGAGGAAATTCTACGTCGATTAAGCTCTATTTAGACCCGATCGGATAAAATAGGTTTGATTAAGAGCGTTTTTATATGTTATGAATCCGAATATTATTGTATTTTTAGCCGATCTCAAATCGTTTTTTCATCATTACTCGGCCGCTATTAGACTTAGAGGGCTGGAAATAGTCTCGTTGGAAGCGCAAGGAAATTTTACGTCGATTTAGCTTCATTCAGACCCGATCGGATGCAATCCGACCGATTTAGAGCGTTTTTAAATTTTTATGAATGCGAATAATCTTCGAAATATTAGATTATACAATAATTATCGTATACGATAATTATCGTATACATACTCGTATTGTTGTAATTTTTTTTTTTTTTTTTTAGCCGAACTCAAATCGTTTAGATTATACAATAATATTGCATACGATAATTATTGTATACAATATTATTGTATTTCAGCCAATCTCAAATCGTTTTTTCGCTATTACTCTGCCGCTATTAGACTTAGAGTGCTAGAAATGGTCTCATTGGAACCGAAAGGAAATTCTACGTCGATTAAGTTATATTTGGACCCGATCGGATGAATTCGGAACGATTTAGGGCGTTTTTAAATTTTATGAATCCGAATATTATTGTATTTTTAGCCGATCTCAAATCGTTTTTTCACCATTACTCGGCTGCTATTAGACTAAGAGCGCTGAAAATTATTTCATTCGAATCGCGAGGAAATTCTACGTCGATTAAGCTCTATTTAGACCCGATCGGATAAAATAGGTTTGATTAAGAGCGTTTTTATATGTTATGAATCCGAATATTATTGTATTTTTAGCCGATCTCAAATCGTTTTTTCATCATTACTCGGCCGCTATTAGACTTAGAGGGCTGGAAATAGTCTCGTTGGAAGCGCAAGGAAATTTTACGTCGATTTAGCTTCATTCAGACCCGATCGGATGCAATCCGACCGATTTAGAGCGTTTTTAAATTTTTATGAATGCGAATAATCTTCGAAATATTAGATTATACAATAATTATCGTATACGATAATTATCGTATACATACTCGTATTGTTGTAATTTTTTTTTTTTTTTTTTAGCCGAACTCAAATCGTTTAGATTATACAATAATATTGCATACGATAATTATTGTATACAATATTATTGTATTTCAGCCGATCTCAAATCGTTTTTTCGCTATTACTCGGCCGCTATTAGACTTAGATGGCTGGGTATGGTCTCGTTGGAAGCGCAAGACAATTCAACGTCGATTAAGTTATATTTGGACCCGATCGGATGAAATCGGACCGATTTAGAGCGTTTTTAAATTTTATGAATCCGAATATTCTTCGAAATATTAGATTATACGATGATATTGTGTACAATGATTATCGTATACATATTATTGTATTTTTAGCCTATCTCAAATAATTTTTTCGCCATAACTCGGCTGCTATTAGACTTAGAGTGCTAATAATGGTCTCATTCGAACCGCATGGAAATTCTACGTCGATTTAGCTATATTTGAACCCGATTGGATGCAATCCAACCGATGTAGAGAGTTTTTAAATTTTTATGAATGCGAATATTCTTCGAAATATTAGATTATACAATAATATTGTGTACAATAATATTATCATATACGATAATAATTGTATACATATGATTGTATTTTTAGCCGATCTCAAATCGTTTTTTCGCTAAAACTCGGCCGCTATTAGACTTAAAGGGCTGGAAATGGTCCCATTGGAACCGAATGGAAATTCCACGTCGATTAAGTTATATTTGGACCCGATCGGATGAAATCGGACCGATTTAGAAAGTTTTGAAATTTTTATAAATCCGAATAATCTTCGAAATATTAGATTATACAATAATTATCGTATACATACTCGTATTGTTGTAATTTTTTTTTTTTTTTTTTAGCCGAACTTAAAATTTTTTTTTTTTTTTTAGCCGAATTCAAATCGTTCAGATTATACAATAATATTGTATACAATAATATTGTATACGATAATTATTGTATACATATTATTGTATTTTTAGCCGATCTCAAATCGTTTTTTCACCATTACTCGGCTGCTATTAGACTTAGAGGGCTAGAAATGGTCTCATTGGAACCGAAAGGAAATTCTACGTCGATTAAGTTATATTTGGACCCGATCGGATGGAATCGGACCGATTTAGAGCGTTTTAAATTTTTAAGAATCCGAATATTCTTCCCAATATCAGATTATAAAATCATATTGTATACATATTATTATATTTTTAGCCGATCTCAAATAGTTTTTTCGCCATAACACGGCCGCTATTAGACTTAGAGGGCTGGATATGGTCTCGTTGGAAGCGCAAGACAATTCTACGTCGAGCTGGAAATGGTCTCGTTGGAAGCGCAAGGAAATTCTACGTAGATTAAGCTATATTTGGACCCGATCGGATGAAAACGGACCGATTTAAAGCGTTTTTATATGTTATGAATCCGAATATTATTGTATTTCTGGCCGATCTCAAATCGTTTTTTCACCATTACTCGGCTGCTATTAGACTAAGAGTGCTGAAAATTATTTCGTTCGAACCGCAAGGAAATTCTACGTCGATTAAGCTCTATTTGGACCCGATCGGATAAAATAGGTTTGATTAAGAGCGTTTTTATATGTTATGAATCCGAATATTATTGTATTTTTAGCCGATCTCAAATCGTTTTTTCGCCATTACTCGGCCGGTATTAGACTTAGAGGGTTGGAAATGGTTTCTTTGGAAGCGCAAGGAAATTCTACGTCGATTGACTAATTTTGGACCCGATCGGTTAAAAATCGGACCGATTTAGAGCGTTTTTAAAAATTTTGAATCCGAATATTCTTCGATATAACAGATTATACTTTCATATTGTGTACAATAATTATCGTATACGATAATTATTGTATACATATTATTGTATTTTTAGCCGATTACAAATCGTTTTTTCATCATTACTCGGCCGCTATTAAACTAAGAGGGCTGGATATAGTCTCGTTGGAAGCGCAAGGAAATTCTACGTAGATTAAGCTATATTTGGACCCGATCGGATGAAAACGGACCGATTTAAAGCGTTTTTATATGTTATGAATCCGAATATTATTGTATTTTTAGCCGATCTCAAATCGTTTTTTCACCATTACTCGGCTGCTATTAGACTAAGAGCGCTGAAAATTATTTCATTCGAATCGCGAGGAAATTCTACGTCGATTAAGCTCTATTTAGACCCGATCGGATAAAATAGGTTTGATTAAGAGCGTTTTTATATGTTATGAATCCGAATATTATTGTATTTTTAGCCGATCTCAAATCGTTTTTTCATCATTACTCGGCCGCTATTAGACTTAGAGGGCTGGAAATAGTCTCGTTGGAAGCGCAAGGAAATTTTACGTCGATTTAGCTTCATTCAGACCCGATCGGATGCAATCCGACCGATTTAGAGCGTTTTTAAATTTTTATGAATGCGAATAATCTTCGAAATATTAGATTATACAATAATTATCGTATACGATAATTATCGTATACATACTCGTATTGTTGTAATTTTTTTTTTTTTTTTTTAGCCGAACTCAAATCGTTTAGATTATACAATAATATTGCATACGATAATTATTGTATACAATATTATTGTATTTCAGCCAATCTCAAATCGTTTTTTCGCTATTACTCTGCCGCTATTAGACTTAGAGTGCTAGAAATGGTCTCATTGGAACCGAAAGGAAATTCTACGTCGATTAAGTTATATTTGGACCCGATCGGATGAATTCGGAACGATTTAGGGCGTTTTTAAATTTTATGAATCCGAATATTATTGTATTTTTAGCCGATCTCAAATCGTTTTTTCACCATTACTTGGCCGCTATTAGACTTAGATGGCTGGGTATGGTCTCGTTGGAAGCGCAAGACAATTCAACGTCGATTAAGTTATATTCAGACCCGATCGGATGAAATCGGACCGATTTAGAGCGTTTTTAAATTTTATGAATCCGAATATTCTTCGAAATATTAGATTATACGATGATATTGTGTACAATGATTATCGTATACATATTATTGTATTTTTAGCCTATCTCAAATAATTTTTTCGCCATAACTCGGCTGCTATTAGACTTAGAGTGCTAATAATGGTCTCATTCGAACCGCATGGAAATTCTACGTCGATTTAGCTATATTTGAACCCGATTGGATGCAATCCAACCGATGTAGAGAGTTTTTAAATTTTTATGAATGCGAATATTCTTCGAAATATTAGATTATACAATAATATTGTGTACAATAATATTATCATATACGATAATAATTGTATACATATGATTGTATTTTTAGCCGATCTCAAATCGTTTTTTCGCTAAAACTCGGCCGCTATTAGACTTAAAGGGCTGGAAATGGTCCCATTGGAACCGAATGGAAATTCCACGTCGATTAAGTTATATTTGGACCCGATCGGATGAAATCGGACCGATTTAGAAAGTTTTGAAATTTTTATAAATCCGAATAATCTTCGAAATATTAGATTATACAATAATTATCGTATACATACTCGTATTGTTGTAATTTTTTTTTTTTTTTTTTAGCCGAACTTAAAATTTTTTTTTTTTTTTTAGCCGAATTCAAATCGTTCAGATTATACAATAATATTGTATACAATAATATTGTATACGATAATTATTGTATACATATTATTGTATTTTTAGCCGATCTCAAATCGTTTTTTCACCATTACTCGGCTGCTATTAGACTTAGAGGGCTAGAAATGGTCTCATTGGAACCGAAAGGAAATTCTACGTCGATTAAGTTATATTTGGACCCGATCGGATGGAATCGGACCGATTTAGAGCGTTTTAAATTTTTAAGAATCCGAATATTCTTCCCAATATCAGATTATAAAATCATATTGTATACATATTATTATATTTTTAGCCGATCTCAAATAGTTTTTTCGCCATAACACGGCCGCTATTAGACTTAGAGGGCTGGATATGGTCTCGTTGGAAGCGCAAGACAATTCTACGTCGAGCTGGAAATGGTCTCGTTGGAAGCGCAAGGAAATTCTACGTAGATTAAGCTATATTTGGACCCGATCGGATGAAAACGGACCGATTTAAAGCGTTTTTATATGTTATGAATCCGAATATTATTGTATTTCTGGCCGATCTCAAATCGTTTTTTCACCATTACTCGGCTGCTATTAGACTAAGAGTGCTGAAAATTATTTCGTTCGAACCGCAAGGAAATTCTACGTCGATTAAGCTCTATTTGGACCCGATCGGATAAAATAGGTTTGATTAAGAGCGTTTTTATATGTTATGAATCCGAATATTATTGTATTTTTAGCCGATCTCAAATCGTTTTTTCGCCATTACTCGGCCGGTATTAGACTTAGAGGGTTGGAAATGGTTTCTTTGGAAGCGCAAGGAAATTCTACGTCGATTGACTAATTTTGGACCCGATCGGTTAAAAATCGGACCGATTTAGAGCGTTTTTAAAAATTTTGAATCCGAATATTCTTCGATATAACAGATTATACTTTCATATTGTGTACAATAATTATCGTATACGATAATTATTGTATACATATTATTGTATTTTTAGCCGATTACAAATCGTTTTTTCATCATTACTCGGCCGCTATTAGACTAAGAGGGCTGGATATAGTCTCGTTGGAAGCGCAAGGAAATTCTACGTAGATTAAGCTATATTTGGACCCGATCGGATGAAAACGGACCGATTTAAAGCGTTTTTATATGTTATGAATCCGAATATTATTGTATTTTTAGCCGATCTCAAATCGTTTTTTCACCATTACTCGGCTGCTATTAGACTAAGAGCGCTGAAAATTATTTCATTCGAATCGCGAGGAAATTCTACGTCGATTAAGCTCTATTTAGACCCGATCGGATAAAATAGGTTTGATTAAGAGCGTTTTTATATGTTATGAATCCGAATATTATTGTATTTTTAGCCGATCTCAAATCGTTTTTTCATCATTACTCGGCCGCTATTAGACTTAGAGGGCTGGAAATAGTCTCGTTGGAAGCGCAAGGAAATTTTACGTCGATTTAGCTTCATTCAGACCCGATCGGATGCAATCCGACCGATTTAGAGCGTTTTTAAATTTTTATGAATGCGAATAATCTTCGAAATATTAGATTATACAATAATTATCGTATACGATAATTATCGTATACATACTCGTATTGTTGTAATTTTTTTTTTTTTTTTTTAGCCGAACTCAAATCGTTTAGATTATACAATAATATTGCATACGATAATTATTGTATACAATATTATTGTATTTCAGCCGATCTCAAATCGTTTTTTCGCTATTACTCGGCCGCTATTAGACTTAGAGGGCTAGAAATGGTCTCATTGGAACCGAAAGGAAATTCTACGTCGATTAAGTTATATTTGGACCCGATCGGATGAATTCGGAACGATTTAGGGCGTTTTTAAATTTTATGAATCCGAATATTATTGTATTTTTAGCCGATCTCAAATCGTTTTTTCACCATTACTCGGCCGCTATTAGACTTAGATGGCTGGGTATGGTCTCGTTGGAAGCGCAAGACAATTCAACGTCGATTAAGTTATATTTGGACCCGATCGGATAAAATCGGACCGATTTAGAGCGTTTTTAAATTTTATGAATCCGAATATTCTTCGAAATATTAGATTATACGATGATATTGTGTACAATGATTATCGTATACATATTATTGTATTTTTAGCCTATCTCAAATAATTTTTTCGCCATAACTCGGCTGCTATTAGACTTAGAGTGCTAATAATGGTCTCATTCGAACCGCATGGAAATTCTACGTCGATTTAGCTATATTTGAACCCGATTGGATGCAATCCAACCGATTTAGAGAGTTTTTAAATTTTTATGAATGCGAATATTCTTCGAAATATTAGATTATACAATAATATTGTGTACAATAATATTATCATATACGATAATAATTGTATACATATGATTGTATTTTTAGCCGATCTCAAATCGTTTTTTCGCTAAAACTCGGCCGCTATTAGACTTAAAGGGCTGGAAATGGTCCCATTGGAACCGAATGGAAATTCCACGTCGATTAAGTTATATTTGGACCCGATCGGATGAAATCGGACCGATTTAGAAAGTTTTGAAATTTTTATAAATCCGAATAATCTTCGAAATATTAGATTATACAATAATTATCGTATACATACTCGTATTGTTGTAATTTTTTTTTTTTTTTTTTAGCCGAACTTAAAATTTTTTTTTTTTTTTTAGCCGAATTCAAATCGTTCAGATTATACAATAATATTGTATACAATAATATTGTATACGATAATTATTGTATACATATTATTGTATTTTTAGCCGATCTCAAATCGTTTTTTCACCATTACTCGGCTGCTATTAGACCAAGAGCGCTGAAAATTATTTCATTCGAATCGCGAGGAAATTCTACGTCGATTAAGCTCTATTTAGACCCGATCGGATAAAATAGGTTTGATTAAGAGCGTTTTTATATGTTATGAATCCGAATATTATTGTATTTTTAGCCGATCTCAAATCGTTTTTTCATCATTACTCGGCCGCTATTAGACTTAGAGGGCTGGAAATAGTCTCGATGGAAGCGCAAGGAAATTTTACGTCGATTTAGCTTCATTCAGACCCGATCGGATGCAATCCGACCGATTTAGAGCGTTTTTAAATTTTTATGAATGCGAATAATCTTCGAAATATTAGATTATACAATAATTATCGTATACGATAATTATCGTATACATACTCGTATTGTTGTAATTTTTTTTTTTTTTTTTTAGCCGAACTCAAATCGTTTAGATTATACAATAATATTGCATACGATAATTATTGTATACAATATTATTGTATTTCAGCCGATCTCAAATCGTTTTTTCGCTATTACTCGGCCGCTATTAGACTTAGAGGGCTAGAAATGGTCTCATTGGAACCGAAAGGAAATTCTACGTCGATTAAGTTATATTTGGACCCGATCGGATGAATTCGGAACGATTTAGGGCGTTTTTAAATTTTATGATTCCGAATATTATTGTATTTTTAGCCGATCTCAAATCGTTTTTTCACCATTACTCGGCCGCTATTAGACTTAGATGGCTGGGTATGGTCTCGTTGGAAGCGCAAGACAATTCAACGTCGATTAAGTTATATTTGGACCCGATCGGATGAAATCGGACCGATTTAGAGCGTTTTTAAATTTTATGAATCCGAATATTCTTCGAAATATTAGATTATACGATGATATTGTGTACAATGATTATCGTATACATATTATTGTATTTTTAGCCTATCTCAAATAATTTTTTCGCCATAACTCGGCTGCTATTAGACTTAGAGTGCTAATAATGGTCTCATTCGAACCGCATGGAAATTCTACGTCGATTTAGCTATATTTGAACCCGATTGGATGCAATCCAACCGATTTAGAGAGTTTTTAAATTTTTATGAATGCGAATATTCTTCGAAATATTAGATTATACAATAATATTGTGTACAATAATATTATCATATACGATAATAATTGTATACATATGATTGTATTTTTAGCCGATCTCAAATCGTTTTTTCGCTAAAACTCGGCCGCTATTAGACTTAAAGGGCTGGAAATGGTCCCATTGGAACCGAATGGAAATTCCACGTCGATTAAGTTATATTTGGACCCGATCGGATGAAATCGGACCGATTTAGAAAGTTTTGAAATTTTTATAAATCCGAATAATCTTCGAAATATTAGATTATACAATAATTATCGTATACATACTCGTATTGTTGTAATTTTTTTTTTTTTTTTTTAGCCGAACTTAAAATTTTTTTTTTTTTTTTAGCCGAATTCAAATCGTTCAGATTATACAATAATATTGTATACAATAATATTGTATACGATAATTATTGTATACATATTATTGTATTTTTAGCCGATCTCAAATCGTTTTTTCACCATTACTCGGCTGCTATTAGACCAAGAGCGCTGAAAATTATTTCATTCGAATCGCGAGGAAATTCTACGTCGATTAAGCTCTATTTAGACCCGATCGGATAAAATAGGTTTGATTAAGAGCGTTTTTATATGTTATGAATCCGAATATTATTGTATTTTTAGCCGATCTCAAATCGTTTTTTCATCATTACTCGGCCGCTATTAGACTTAGAGGGCTGGAAATAGTCTCGATGGAAGCGCAAGGAAATTTTACGTCGATTTAGCTTCATTCAGACCCGATCGGATGCAATCCGACCGATTTAGAGCGTTTTTAAATTTTTATGAATGCGAATAATCTTCGAAATATTAGATTATACAATAATTATCGTATACGATAATTATCGTATACATACTCGTATTGTTGTAATTTTTTTTTTTTTTTTTAGCCGAACTCAAATCGTTTAGATTATACAATAATATTGCATACGATAATTATTGTATACAATATTATTGTATTTCAGCCGATCTCAAATCGTTTTTTCGCTATTACTCGGCCGCTATTAGACTTAGAGGGCTAGAAATGGTCTCATTGGAACCGAAAGGAAATTCTACGTCGATTAAGTTATATTTGGACCCGATCGGATGAATTCGGAACGATTTAGGGCGTTTTTAAATTTTATGAATCCGAATATTATTGTATTTTTAGCCGATCTCAAATCGTTTTTTCACCATTACTCGGCCGCTATTAGACTTAGATGGCTGGGTATGGTCTCGTTGGAAGCGCAAGACAATTCAACGTCGATTAAGTTATATTTGGACCCGATCGGATGAAATCGGACCGATTTAGAGCGTTTTTAAATTTTATGAATCCGAATATTCTTCGAAATATTAGATTATACGATGATATTGTGTACAATGATTATCGTATACATATTATTGTATTTTTAGCCTATCTCAAATAATTTTTTCGCCATAACTCGGCTGCTATTAGACTTAGAGTGCTAATAATGGTCTCATTCGAACCGCATGGAAATTCTACGTCGATTTAGCTATATTTGAACCCGATTGGATGCAATCCAACCGATTTAGAGAGTTTTTAAATTTTTATGAATGCGAATATTCTTCGAAATATTAGATTATACAATAATATTGTGTACAATAATATTATCATATACGATAATAATTGTATACATATGATTGTATTTTTAGCCGATCTCAAATCGTTTTTTCGCTAAAACTCGGCCGCTATTAGACTTAAAGGGCTGGAAATGGTCCCATTGGAACCGAATGGAAATTCCACGTCGATTAAGTTATATTTGGACCCGATCGGATGAAATCGGACCGATTTAGAAAGTTTTGAAATTTTTATAAATCCGAATAATCTTCGAAATATTAGATTATACAATAATTATCGTATACATACTCGTATTGTTGTAATTTTTTTTTTTTTTTTTAGCCGAACTTAAAATTTTTTTTTTTTTTTTAGCCGAATTCAAATCGTTCAGATTATACAATAATATTGTATACAATAATATTGTATACGATAATTATTGTATACATATTATTGTATTTTTAGCCGATCTCAAATCGTTTTTTCACCATTACTCGGCTGCTATTAGACCAAGAGCGCTGAAAATTATTTCATTCGAATCGCGAGGAAATTCTACGTCGATTAAGCTCTATTTAGACCCGATCGGATAAAATAGGTTTGATTAAGAGCGTTTTTATATGTTATGAATCCGAATATTATTGTATTTTTAGCCGATCTCAAATCGTTTTTTCATCATTACTCGGCCGCTATTAGACTTAGAGGGCTGGAAATAGTCTCGATGGAAGCGCAAGGAAATTTTACGTCGATTTAGCTTCATTCAGACCCGATCGGATGCAATCCGACCGATTTAGAGCGTTTTTAAATTTTTATGAATGCGAATAATCTTCGAAATATTAGATTATACAATAATTATCGTATACGATAATTATCGTATACATACTCGTATTGTTGTAATTTTTTTTTTTTTTTTTTAGCCGAACTCAAATCGTTTAGATTATACAATAATATTGCATACGATAATTATTGTATACAATATTATTGTATTTCAGCCGATCTCAAATCGTTTTTTCGCTATTACTCGGCCGCTATTAGACTTAGAGGGCTAGAAATGGTCTCATTGGAACCGAAAGGAAATTCTACGTCGATTAAGTTATATTTGGACCCGATCGGATGAATTCGGAACGATTTAGGGCGTTTTTAAATTTTATGATTCCGAATATTATTGTATTTTTAGCCGATCTCAAATCGTTTTTTCACCATTACTCGGCCGCTATTAGACTTAGATGGCTGGGTATGGTCTCGTTGGAAGCGCAAGACAATTCAACGTCGATTAAGTTATATTTGGACCCGATCGGATGAAATCGGACCGATTTAGAGCGTTTTTAAATTTTATGAATCCGAATATTCTTCGAAATATTAGATTATACGATGATATTGTGTACAATGATTATCGTATACATATTATTGTATTTTTAGCCTATCTCAAATAATTTTTTCGCCATAACTCGGCTGCTATTAGACTTAGAGTGCTAATAATGGTCTCATTCGAACCGCATGGAAATTCTACGTCGATTTAGCTATATTTGAACCCGATTGGATGCAATCCAACCGATTTAGAGAGTTTTTAAATTTTTATGAATGCGAATATTCTTCGAAATATTAGATTATACAATAATATTGTGTACAATAATATTATCATATACGATAATAATTGTATACATATGATTGTATTTTTAGCCGATCTCAAATCGTTTTTTCGCTAAAACTCGGCCGCTATTAGACTTAAAGGGCTGGAAATGGTCCCATTGGAACCGAATGGAAATTCCACGTCGATTAAGTTATATTTGGACCCGATCGGATGAAATCGGACCGATTTAGAAAGTTTTGAAATTTTTATAAATCCGAATAATCTTCGAAATATTAGATTATACAATAATTATCGTATACATACTCGTATTGTTGTAATTTTTTTTTTTTTTTTTTAGCCGAACTTAAAATTTTTTTTTTTTTTTTAGCCGAATTCAAATCGTTCAGATTATACAATAATATTGTATACAATAATATTGTATACGATAATTATTGTATACATATTATTGTATTTTTAGCCGATCTCAAATCGTTTTTTCACCATTACTCGGCTGCTATTAGACCAAGAGCGCTGAAAATTATTTCATTCGAATCGCGAGGAAATTCTACGTCGATTAAGCTCTATTTAGACCCGATCGGATAAAATAGGTTTGATTAAGAGCGTTTTTATATGTTATGAATCCGAATATTATTGTATTTTTAGCCGATCTCAAATCGTTTTTTCATCATTACTCGGCCGCTATTAGACTTAGAGGGCTGGAAATAGTCTCGATGGAAGCGCAAGGAAATTTTACGTCGATTTAGCTTCATTCAGACCCGATCGGATGCAATCCGACCGATTTAGAGCGTTTTTAAATTTTTATGAATGCGAATAATCTTCGAAATATTAGATTATACAATAATTATCGTATACGATAATTATCGTATACATACTCGTATTGTTGTAATTTTTTTTTTTTTTTTTTAGCCGAACTCAAATCGTTTAGATTATACAATAATATTGCATACGATAATTATTGTATACAATATTATTGTATTTCAGCCGATCTCAAATCGTTTTTTCGCTATTACTCGGCCGCTATTAGACTTAGAGGGCTAGAAATGGTCTCATTGGAACCGAAAGGAAATTCTACGTCGATTAAGTTATATTTGGACCCGATCGGATGAATTCGGAACGATTTAGGGCGTTTTTAAATTTTATGAATCCGAATATTATTGTATTTTTAGCCGATCTCAAATCGTTTTTTCACCATTACTCGGCCGCTATTAGACTTAGATGGCTGGGTATGGTCTCGTTGGAAGCGCAAGACAATTCAACGTCGATTAAGTTATATTTGGACCCGATCGGATGAAATCGGACCGATTTAGAGCGTTTTTAAATTTTATGAATCCGAATATTCTTCGAAATATTAGATTATACGATGATATTGTGTACAATGATTATCGTATACATATTATTGTATTTTTAGCCTATCTCAAATAATTTTTTCGCCATAACTCGGCTGCTATTAGACTTAGAGTGCTAATAATGGTCTCATTCGAACCGCATGGAAATTCTACGTCGATTTAGCTATATTTGAACCCGATTGGATGCAATCCAACCGATTTAGAGAGTTTTTAAATTTTTATGAATGCGAATATTCTTCGAAATATTAGATTATACAATAATATTGTGTACAATAATATTATCATATACGATAATAATTGTATACATATGATTGTATTTTTAGCCGATCTCAAATCGTTTTTTCGCTAAAACTCGGCCGCTATTAGACTTAAAGGGCTGGAAATGGTCCCATTGGAACCGAATGGAAATTCCACGTCGATTAAGTTATATTTGGACCCGATCGGATGAAATCGGACCGATTTAGAAAGTTTTGAAATTTTTATAAATCCGAATAATCTTCGAAATATTAGATTATACAATAATTATCGTATACATACTCGTATTGTTGTAATTTTTTTTTTTTTTTTTTAGCCGAACTTAAAATTTTTTTTTTTTTTTTAGCCGAATTCAAATCGTTCAGATTATACAATAATATTGTATACAATAATATTGTATACGATAATTATTGTATACATATTATTGTATTTTTAGCCGATCTCAAATCGTTTTTTCACCATTACTCGGCTGCTATTAGACCAAGAGCGCTGAAAATTATTTCATTCGAATCGCGAGGAAATTCTACGTCGATTAAGCTCTATTTAGACCCGATCGGATAAAATAGGTTTGATTAAGAGCGTTTTTATATGTTATGAATCCGAATATTATTGTATTTTTAGCCGATCTCAAATCGTTTTTTCATCATTACTCGGCCGCTATTAGACTTAGAGGGCTGGAAATAGTCTCGATGGAAGCGCAAGGAAATTTTACGTCGATTTAGCTTCATTCAGACCCGATCGGATGCAATCCGACCGATTTAGAGCGTTTTTAAATTTTTATGAATGCGAATAATCTTCGAAATATTAGATTATACAATAATTATCGTATACGATAATTATCGTATACATACTCGTATTGTTGTAATTTTTTTTTTTTTTTTTTAGCCGAACTCAAATCGTTTAGATTATACAATAATATTGCATACGATAATTATTGTATACAATATTATTGTATTTCAGCCGATCTCAAATCGTTTTTTCGCTATTACTCGGCCGCTATTAGACTTAGAGGGCTAGAAATGGTCTCATTGGAACCGAAAGGAAATTCTACGTCGATTAAGTTATATTTGGACCCGATCGGATGAATTCGGAACGATTTAGGGCGTTTTTAAATTTTATGATTCCGAATATTATTGTATTTTTAGCCGATCTCAAATCGTTTTTTCACCATTACTCGGCCGCTATTAGACTTAGATGGCTGGGTATGGTCTCGTTGGAAGCGCAAGACAATTCAACGTCGATTAAGTTATATTTGGACCCGATCGGATGAAATCGGACCGATTTAGAGCGTTTTTAAATTTTATGAATCCGAATATTCTTCGAAATATTAGATTATACGATGATATTGTGTACAATGATTATCGTATACATATTATTGTATTTTTAGCCTATCTCAAATAATTTTTTCGCCATAACTCGGCTGCTATTAGACTTAGAGTGCTAATAATGGTCTCATTCGAACCGCATGGAAATTCTACGTCGATTTAGCTATATTTGAACCCGATTGGATGCAATCCAACCGATTTAGAGAGTTTTTAAATTTTTATGAATGCGAATATTCTTCGAAATATTAGATTATACAATAATATTGTGTACAATAATATTATCATATACGATAATAATTGTATACATATGATTGTATTTTTAGCCGATCTCAAATCGTTTTTTCGCTAAAACTCGGCCGCTATTAGACTTAAAGGGCTGGAAATGGTCCCATTGGAACCGAATGGAAATTCCACGTCGATTAAGTTATATTTGGACCCGATCGGATGAAATCGGACCGATTTAGAAAGTTTTGAAATTTTTATAAATCCGAATAATCTTCGAAATATTAGATTATACAATAATTATCGTATACATAC